>JBBJLR010000160.1:8178920-8190052 GCA_037577145.1 Brachypetersius gabonensis | reverse complement strand
ACTGTCCCCTGTAGTTAGAGAATGGAAGTCGCTTTGGATAAAAGCGTCTGATAAATGCCATAAATGTAATGTAAATGCATGGGTGTGGGATAAATGGTTCGGCAAGTCCCAACCTGGTCCAAATTGTAATGTCTAGTCGGAGAATCTTTGATTTGGTGAGGTTTATAGGGTGGTGAGTGCAGTGGTCCATGGAGGTCCAAATCGTGAACTGGCAACAAGGTGTTGGGCCCCCAGGGTTCAACGATTCGAGTGGACAACGAAGACTATTCCATCTTGTCTGAACCGCCAGAAGGGCTAAAGCTACAGAAGTCACAAAATAGTTTTAAGGCTGCTTACGGGAGGAATGTGCTTACACTTAATGAATCCCATTTACTTTTAAATATCATGGACAGCTGGGTACATGAAGGCAGAATGCATTGTGGGATAAAGACAATACAGTGGAGGGATTCTCATACTAGGTATTAGCTAGTTAAAGTACTGCTGGGAAACGCCGGGTCCACCCCTTCATGGCAATGGTGCCACCCAATGGCAGCGGTGTAATAAGTACTGGCAAGCTGCACTCATTGTTCAGGAAAGGTTGGAAGAACATGAGGAAGAGGTCAAGGTGTTGCCCTGGCCTCCAAATTCCTCAGATTGCAATTCAGTCGAGCATCTGTGGGATGTGCTGTAACAAGAAGTATGATCTGTCGGCAACTCCACCTTAAAGGATGTGCTATTAATGTCTTGGTGCAAGATTCCATGCTTTGGCTGGTCAGGACTGTTGTAGTGACAGAAGGACCAACAGTATAGTACTCAGGCTCTCAAAATGTTTTGTCTTGTCTGTGTATATCCACCTATTCAGCCTGCAGCAGTGTAGCTCCACCTGTTCACACCAAAGCTAAAATTAGTGTTTCAGTCTGTCCTCCTTTTGAATATCCACAATGCAGGTAGTCTTACAAAACGAATCATGACTGTTTTTATAAAATCATGCGAACATCATCAGTGGACCTCAGGGAAAAATAAAACAAATGCAAGACCTATAATTTGTCATTTGGGGATGCTTAGGTATTATCTTAGCTACATGTGGTCAGTTTACTTATTCTACAAGTGCACCAGAGCTAAAGAAGATGCAATTACACTGTGTATGAATGATGACTGACAGCTGTGAGACTACCTTGGCTCCCCGCTGTTAGTGAGTCCCTCCATTTGCCCATGAATAATGGAGTGGACAGACAGAAGGAAGAGGGGGGCAGTGAACCAAAAATGACCTGCAAAAAGCAGTCCATCCATTGTTCATGTTGTTCAGGGATGCAAACTTACAACAAACACAAGTGTGTTAAAGTGTGCATGCACTAAAGCAGTGACGTGTATTTATTTATTTATATTCCTGTGTAAATTGTCTCAGTTCTCACCTATTGCCTAAATCTCTCCTACTGAATGACATCAAGCAATCTGGGAAAGCGAATGTGAGCAGTTTCTTCAAGCAAAACACATCAAGCCAGCCAGCACACTCACATAACATGGCGTGAGTCAGTGCAATTCATCATATTTTTCTACTGATGTCTGGTCCAGTATCAGCCTGATACCTGCGCCGATTAAAAATAAATGCCGTCTCCCGTACTTAAATGATTGTGCAAATAATTAATTTGTTTCATAATGTATTACATCTACATTCTGTATTAACAGTTTTTGACTTCTTGCACCTGTTTCAAACAAAAACATATCAAGATGTGAAGGAAAGTTTTTCTTCACACAAACCTTTCATCCAAGTCAGATCACAATAAATTCTCCCTATTCTACTGATGTGGTATCATTTCAAAGTTGAGAATCTGCGCTTTTGGCAAACTTCCTCTGATTGTTTTGTGAACTATGAGTGAGATTTGATTCGTATCAGATTACACCACGCTTTTGTTATTGCTAACAAGAACCACAACTCATGCGGGTTAAACAAAGCACTTCTGACATTTCCACCAGTATTTACCTTAATCTGCTCGCAAGCATCATGTTTTTCCCCCCAAGTACAATGTTAACATGTCCTTTGAGCTCCCGCCACACTTGGTTTCATATTCAAACAAACAAAGCAAGCACTGAGACTAGGGACCCACTGAAGAAAACAGCTTGGCTATAAGTGGAGATTTCCTTCTATTTTGTCATATTTCCTGGAAGCATATGTTAGTTATAGTGTCATAACAAAGTTGTGTTTACAGCTATTACAGCCATCCTAGGACCATAGAGAGAGCGGGGTTCGGAAATACAGCCGGGCGATTGGTAGCCTAGAGGTTAGGGGGTTTCTCCTGCTATCAGTAGGTCATGGGCTTGAATCCCCAGACTGCTAGAGGCAACACTAAGGTACCCTTGAGCAAGATACCATCCCCACACACTGCTCCCTGGGTTAAATGTAGAGAAAGAGTTTCACATTGTTCAGATTGTTTTTCACAGGCTCAGACATTTTTTCGTGTGTGACTAATGATCACTTCACTTTATTTTAGTGTATATTTTCTAATCGTTGTTTGACTTCTCAAAAAGAGCCTGTGATGATTACCACTACTACTGTCAAAGTTCCATTATTAAAATGGCTTCCTTTCTTAAGGACCGCTTCTGGAAATACACAGGTAAAATCCCAAGGGCGTTTCTGTAATTGTTTTCTCTCCAAAACAGCTATTAATGCAGGCGAATGTTGTCACTCAAACTCTGAGCCTGTGAATCATATCCTACACAGAGGAATCGCTTTGTTTTGAAAATCTTTGCTTCAGTGAGCTGCATTCATTAGAGAGGCTGCGAGGGTTTTGAATACGGGCTCTAATGAAATACGGCTCGATCACACTCATCTAGTCTCACAAACACGTCTCACACTGCACTTGTGTAGAACAAAGCATAAAAAGGAAGTGGACAAAACACTGTAAGAAAAATGAAAACCCCTCACAGTATTTGAAATGCTTCCAAGACATCCATTAGCTCTGACTGAAAGTAACTGACATGGGTTTTAAAAAACTTTAAAAGCTTTGGGAACTGTGTATCTGTCGATCAATGATTCAAGTATAAGTACACTTTGGTTGAAAACAGCATGTCTAAGAAGAACAAATAGTATCTTTAACATGAATGCCCAGGTTTTATAAGCGGGGGTTGGCCAGTGATATGGAATTTCCGTGCTGATGCTGATGTACTACTTTATTGTAGTACATCAGTATCAATAACGGAAACATATTTTCTTTTACATGTTTTCCCCTTGCATCTCAGTTTTTGTTTTGCTTCTTTTTATATAGTTTGAAAATAACACATGCTGTTTACATCAGAGATAGGCCCGATCCGACATGATATCTGTATGAAGTCCGATAGACCTCTTTGGGGTTCTTTCAGGGGCTATTTTGTGTGTTTTGTTGGCTGTTTTTCACCTTATCCCCTCTC
Organism: Brachypetersius gabonensis; assembly: GCA_037577145.1. NCBI lineage: Eukaryota > Metazoa > Chordata > Actinopteri > Characiformes > Alestidae > Brachypetersius > Brachypetersius gabonensis. Next base: position 8,186,668 of record JBBJLR010000160.1, on the reverse strand, counting down.
TCTCTCTCTCTCTCTCTGTCAAAACACAAGGCTAAAATTGGGCATCTCGTAACCCAGCCAGTCCACCTTAAATACAGAGGTGGATAGATTACACTCTGCCCATGTTGGGTCTCCAAATTCATGTTATTTAAAATGTATTAGTTTTGCACTTTATTTTCTACACAGTTGTTGCTGCTAAAATGAACATAATACCTGAACGGTTTATTTGAATCAGCCAAGATTGGTGTGTTTTTGATGTTTACAAAATTTTACAACTGTTGCTGCTACCTTTAATGTAATTTTTTTAGTTTAATGTAATTCAATGTAGTTGTGGATATTTTTTGCTCTTCTGACAAGTGCTTAATATTTCATTTATTCCTTGATGTAACCTTACTAACAAACAGCACAGTTTCAACAAAAATGCTAATATTAAAGGAAAAAAAGATGTATATATCAGAATCGGTATCGTTATCGGCAGTCAGGTATCGGAACTGGAAAAACGTGGATCGGCCCATCACTAGTTTACACTGTCAAAATTTCCAGACCAATGCAAATGATCCACAACAAATGAAATCCTGTTTCATTAACTTACATTCAAAGTAAAGAATATTTTCTCCTCTAACATGACTTTTTTGTTGTGATAGAAGGTTTTGTTCTAACAGCAAAAATATTGAACATCAGTGAATATATGACACACACATAACACTCATTGATTAATTTTGTATAGCCATGACAGCTAAATCCAGCATGAAAACATGTACATTATTTTATGCAAATATTTTACATCATTTTGCATGCACTCTTTTGCACAGCCGCTCACAGGGGTAGGTGAATGCAACTTTAGAAGTTATTAGTACTACTGATGTTACTGCTTCAATAGAGACTCTACAGAGTCCCTAGTCTTCCATTTGGGGGATGGTGGTGTGATCTACTACACTCTACAATTTTTTTTTCTTATATCTTACAAAATAAATGAGACAGGGAGAAAATCTAAGATCAAAATCTAAGCTCAAATCTCTGAGCTCAACTGTAAGAAAGTGTGTACAGAGAAAAAAGATGCAGCTTATAGGACAACAAATTAAAAGAGAGCATCAGAGAAGAACCTACTGTGCAGCCTCATTACCGGCGATCACAATTAGGCCAGTGGTGCAGGGCTTAATCTAATGAACAGCCATCCCACCAATTCCAGCTACTGCTTGAGTTAATTCCACAGTATCTGGTTAGCTCTGTTGCTCTTAGACAAACACTGCTGACATCACCACTTTCCTTTCTTCTAAGGACACTTCCTGCATAAAGCTATGCAGTTGAAGTTGATGTAGTATTTTACTATTGCATTCCATATGCTTTCCTTTAGCCAAAGTCATGTGTCCGGACTGACCCATGCAGAAATGCAACAGAAAAACAATCTTTGTTTTCTGTTGCTTTAATATGAGCCTCTATGACTTGAACTATTTGTAAAGTGATGTGGATGAGTGAGTTAAAGATGGATGTGGCCATTACTTGTACCCACCAAGATGTTTGCATATCCTTTCATCCTCTTGCTGCTCATTTATCCCAGTCATGTGCAAAGCAAACAGATTATGGCTAGCAGATGGTGCCCCAGTGCAAATTGAATCCATCACTTATGCAAAAGATAAAACCAAAGAACGCATTAGTTGCTGGTCAGTTCTTGTTGAAATATTTTTGCATCCGAATGCCATTCAGGTTTTTTTTTTATTATTTCTGATTATATGAGCTGAAGAATGTGAAGGTCAATAACAGTGTCTCCCTCAACATGTGGACCTGTATTTGAATAAGGATTTTCATATTGCCACACTGCAATGGTTCATTTACAGTGGTAAACTCCATATTAGCTGACTCTCAGGTGTTTACTTGGAGATGGTTTCACAGGCATCAGCACATTATTTTCCTTTAAGTACCATAAACCAATAGTTGTCAACGGATCTAGGCCACAAGGTGTTTTTTTTAATATAGCCTTTTTTATTATAACTGCCTCACTATGAGATGCGCTGTTTAAAGGTCCCATGACATGAAAACTCGCCCCTCCCATAAAAAATTTGCCTGTGGAGACATCATGGCTTGCAAACGAGTGAACCATGGCAGTTGTTTGGTGCTTAGATGTTCAATTGAGCACAAATTTATTTTTTAGTTCCTTCATGCGAGCCTATGAAGAACCAGTGGGTTAATTTTATTTTCTCTGGAAATGCACCGACACAATACAGAGCTGGTCTTGCTGAACGGCTGAAAATTAAGTCTGTACCAGTTCCACAAGTACCTGGGACAAGTAAGTCAACTTAACGCTAGATAATTTTGTTGCTTTGCTGTATATGGTTACCCAGCTTTTTACCCTTAGAATGTGGCTGAAACATTAGCTCCGCAGCTAACAGCAAAGAGCACAGTTAGCAAGCCCCCACCCCCACCTTGCTCCGCCTCTCTACAGACACAGAAATGGCACATCCTCAGGAAATCTCATTGTGGGACTGGCTCTAAGTGGCTGTAATACTGCACCAAGGCTGAATTTCAGAAAGAGACTTCAGATACAGTATTAGGGGACCACTAAAAAAACATAAAAAATCAGCCTTTAACAGCACACTAAGAAGCTGTATGTGTCTTCATTTACACAGTCACTGTTTTAGCATATGATAACTTTTTATGAAAAGATTTTTACTGTAAAAAAATATATTCCAAGAACCAGGATTAGCGATGCATATTTTCTTCTTGATGTCTTCTTCTGACAGGGTTTCTTAATAGCATGGTGCCATGATACTGTAATATTTTTTGACCACACTGGCATTCTCTAAAAGTGAGTGTAACGCCCAGTTTACTGTAGTTGTTTATAGCTGTGAAAGGAGTTAAGCTTTGCTGTGTTTTCTTCATTGTGATGTTTTGCCTACTTCTGCATACTCTATAATCATAAACTACACACAGACACACACAAACATACACAGAGACACACACACATATATACACACACACACACACACACACACACACACACACACACACACTTTTCATCCTTGTGGAGGATGAGGAAAGGCTCGTCTCTTGCTGTCAGCTTGGCGCCATCCCCTCTGGGCTGCTGCTGCAGGGTCACACAGGCTGACCCAATCCCAGCCGGCCTGTTCCGCCATGCTGCTCGCAGGATTCCATGCCGATCACAGTAATACCCAGAGAAGTGCATGTACTGGATGAATAGCCAGGCTGCTGAGTGGATGAACTGTTGCCATTGGAAGTGACTGCAAGCACGTTTTTCAAATGAGAATTTATTAGCTAGTGCTGTGAACCATGTCTATATCGCCCCTCTCCTTTTAACGCTTAGTCTGTCTTTCTGTCTGTCTGTCTGTCTGTCTGTCTGTGTCTCTCTCTCTCTCTCTCTCTGTCTCTCTCTCTCCCACTACAACAGTACCAACCAAATGATGTTTTATTTATACAATAAAATAATGCAATTTAGTGTATAGAACAATATGCTTAACCATTTTGTCCTAAAAAATGTGTTTTTAGGACACCTACATAGTGATTTTTCTCTGTCTATGCTATATTTATGTTTATATACAATACCCTAACGCAGCCTTAGAATGAAAACATAGTATATCAGAGTTCACATATCAGTCTTTGTATGACTGAGAGAGTCATAGTTAGATTATGGTGTTCCTTAACCAAACACTTTAAAACCGAGACAGTAAGATTCATGAGGCAGATTCCTGTCCTCCTATTTTCTAAGCTCCTGTGAAGATCAGCACAGCTCTAACCAAAAATAACACAGACTGGAGGAAGGAAGCCCTTGTGCTGTGCTGCTCCTTGTGGGAAGGAATGTTAACGAAAAGTTTCCGTTTGATATTCTAATGCTTTCGGAAATGTAAGACTATACCTTCTCAATAGGCCCTCTGCTAAATCTATTCTGGATTTTTAACCAAATAAGTGCCCCTGGAAAGGACAAACATAGGGCAGGCAAACTATTAAAATGAGTCAAAAAGATTTAGCCAGTGTTTCTGGGCCACAACCTTGCATAGCTTCTGCATTTGTAGTAATAACATTTTTGAATTTAATCTTACGAAATCACAGAAGATAAAGCAGAACCTTCCCTAAGGTATCGTGGATATAGACAGGTACCATGCCTGTGCTGAAATATGTGTGTTTGGGTGTTATTTTAGGACATTCTAGGACCATAGCTTCAGATTAGGTCAGTTCGGGCCTCCGGTAAAAACATGACATTTGTCATTCTAATCTTTGGCATTCTAGAACAACATTCTCTGTAGGCCTTTAACAAAATAGTGTATTAAAGCAAAGACCGGCGTAGTCCATATATTAACCGGAATCACTGGAAAACGTTCTTGCCTTTTCGAAAACACAGACGGAGTGGTTGTGCTCTTCTGTGCTTAATCGGGATGTTTTAATTTTATATGATAAATTAATTAGTTGACTGAACATTAGCGTTAGCATTAGCCTAATGTTGCTTGTTTACATTTTGTGGCAAACAGCCACAAACCAAGGATAAAAAGTGTGTGTAAACGCTTTGTAAAAAACAATTACAAACAAAGCCCCCTTTTGACAGGGACAAGTGGGTTGGTCAGTCCAGTCAAATCAAACCAAGTCAAGAACTGATTAAGTGCTGATTACAGGTCATTCAAGAAAAAAATATAATTGAGTAAATTGCAAATGAGAAGGAAGTCTTATGGAACCTGCAGTCCCTAGCTGATTCTTTCACCATTCTGTTCTCTATAAAGTCCCTGGTCTATTGTTCCTCGGTTGATACACTGCACTGTAGAACTGCACTGCCATCAGGACAATACTATAGCAATGTATGAAGCTGATGTAATCTGTATAGCCACAATGCTGAATGGCTTGCAGGCTCACAATAGCAGAGCTCTTGGTGAAAGTGCCTTCGTCACTCTACCCCCAGTGGGAACACTACACTAAGAGGCCATAGCAGCTTTGCCCCTGAATCCAACTAGAGGGTCTTATCTTACAGCCTTCCTTCTCTGTTCTTAACCCATGGCTTTGTTATGGATAATCTGCATCACCTTTTCACCGCAACTCCTCTGGCCACACTGGTTCTTTAGATGTGCCATTAGTTTTTAGAGCCTTCGGCTGCATCACTGCTCTTTCCAACCCTAATCCTTCTCTTTTGATTGCCAGGAAAATACGTTTTTGCTTTTGTATGTCTTTCTCACCCCAACATCTTTGCCTTTTAACTGTGAGATTGTATGTCAGCCAAGCGTTACTGACTCCAAGCTCTGAATCTGTTCTAGTCTCTTGATGACCACCCACAGAGTGCTCTGAAAGATCAGAAAAAAACACACTGAAATACTGTTAGCAGGAGTGAAGTCATGTTTTTCTCCACATCTTGCATTTTCATTCATGTAATTCATGGATCCTCTTACTGTAATTCTCCTTAAGTCCTTTAGACTTTATAGGAATGATTAGCTAGAGCGCATTAGCCAGAGCGCCATGGCTAAAACCTGACTCAGCCGAATGTACTGTCTGGGCCAAAGCTTCAATGTGAAATAGTGTTACCCTGTGTGTCTTACATTTCTGACATTTGTAGTGTTGGACTGTTTGTCTGTGTGTGCACACGTGTGCTCTGTCACTGTACATGTAAAACTGTGACCACATCACATCGCTCACTCACCTGAGGGTCATGTGGGCTGAGGACATTTTCTCTGTTATCTGATCTGCTGTTGACACCAGGTCACTCTGATAATGCAGCCAAGGACACCCATCACACTGAGTTCTTTGTGAGTAGCCTCTTTTTCCAGGCAGACAACAGTGCCACCTCAGCAAGAATCAGCTCTTCCGTTCTTCATATTGCAAATACAAGCCTCTAGCTTTTGTCTAGTAAATTAAAATATCACAGCGTTGATAAGTTGGGAGTTAATCTGCACCTGTGTTTCAGTCTTCTAAAGCCCAACTTGTGTGATCTGTATGGCAACAATACAACAACAATGAATATATTACTTGCTGATAATGGGACAATATAATTGGAATTGCTCTAAAAATTATACTAAGTAATCCCAACTGATAATTTCTAGTCACCCTATTTGTAGTTTGCGCATAGGCTTCCAAAAAAACACAAATCAGTGAAAGTGGTCATTCTGTCGTACGTGAACACACCACAGCACAGTGTGAACAGCACGAAATTCATCCTCTGCATTTAACCCATTCACCAAGTGAAGCAGGGGGCAGCCATGAACACGGCGCCCGGGAAGCAGTGTGTGGGGACGGTACCTTGCTCAGGGTACCTCAGAGGTGCCTAGTGGTCTTGGGAATCGAACCTGGACTTTCTGATCACAGGGCGACTGCCTTAACCACTAGGCCACCAGCTCCCCCACAACAACTTTTCAGGAGAAATTGTTGATTATTGGTAAGATTTTAGCAAGATTTTATCTTTGTTATTCATTTTTAGACACAAGTTATATAGCAGCTGGCATTTTGTAAAACTGTTTCAATAAGTTGAAACATGAGAGGTTATCTTATTTATTTCACCTCTCTTAATTTAGCTGCTGTAAACTCTCCTCGTCGTGTTGTTGAACAGTTCAAGGCATAGCTGACGTAGCAAAAAGGTTTACTAAAGTATTTACTTGCAAGTTCCAATGTAGCTAAATAGGCAATACTAGCTTTATCATTTCAACCACACCCATCCTCAGAGTGGTAGACAGGCATGAGCGTGTCCAAAGATTTATTTGTTCGGGCTGGTTCTTCATTACTGAAGTGCATTATAAATATCATGTACTGACTATCAATGCCTGTGACGTTGAAAGAACACACAAGAAATCAACCTATAATTCAGTGCCTCCTCTTCTTTTCTCTGTCTTTCTCTCCCTCCCTTTTTCCCTCTCTCTTTCACTCTCTAATGATGTGTATGAGTCATGAAATCCTTCTCAGTGTGGGTTGATGTTGAGGGTGGAATGTGGGCTTGAGAGTGTGTGGTGTGAGAATAGTGGGGTGAGGTAGTAATGCATAGAAAATAGCACCAGCACTTAAACACTAATGTTCTCATCCCTCAGACTACAATGGACAGCTGCCTATGTCACTCTGACCTGAGTTTCATCCTTGCTTTCACATCATTTATTAGCTACATTAGCCCTCACTCACTCTCTGTAACCGCTTAAAACTCACTAGTGTCTCACAGCCAGACTTACGGCTTCTCACACTCAAACACCAGTCTGGCTTGTTATTGATATTTCTTGATCTTTATCTGAATTTGGTTGAATTATTTGTATGGGTCAAACACCTGAAGTAGTGTTCAACATGTGCAGAATTGCTAGTATTGTTCAATGGCTTTAAAGGGACCTTAGTCAAAGCTGACTGCATGTTGATGTGCAATAACCCTGTGTGTCATGCATTTTTGCACACATGTCCTCTGTCACTGTACAAGTAAAACTGTGACCACATCACATCACTCACTCACCTGAATTATTTGTCTGGGTCTCACACCTGAAGTAGTGTTCAACGTGTGCAGAATTGTTAGTATTGTTCAATGGCTTTAAAGGGGCCTTAGTCAAAGCTGATTGCATGTTGATAGGCAATAATGGCCAGCTTACAAGCACTGTTAGCTGTAGTTATCTAACACTGCTGTTTAGTTGGTTGTTGCTGAAACTAATACTGTATTATACTTACCGTATATTCCGGCGTATAAGACGACTTTTTAACCCCTTGAAATGTTCTGAAAAGTCGGGGGTTGTCTTATACGCCGGGTGCCAGGTCGCCAGGTGTCACTGCCTTAAGCCACAATTACCTCCAGTGGAGAAAACGAATGCTGCGGCGTTGGG
>JBBJLR010000160.1:8157658-8172726 GCA_037577145.1 Brachypetersius gabonensis | reverse complement strand
TGTGTGTGTGTGTGTGTGTGTGTGTGTGTGTGTGTGTGTGTGTGTGTGTGTGTGTGTGTGTGTGTGTGTGTTGATGTGATCACTGAGGTAGCACTTTGTACAGCCCTCGTGTGACACCACTGCAGTTGATCTGCAGACTAACATGAGCAAGGGGAAAATAGCCAGTTAGATAGACAGATAGTTAGACAGAGAGAGAGAGACAGAGAGAGAGACAGACAGCAATATGATGAAACAGAAAGAGTGTGATAGGGGGAGTGACAGACGGAAGAAACCAATGGTGCCGTCACTGACTGCTGCCAAGAGCTGTCACTGCCACGCCCCAGCCAAACCCCACTGGAGAGCACTCGAGCTCATCGGCCACCTGAAGCGCCCACAACCGCACACACCTTCACACATCCGTGCACAATCTGTCTCTGTCTCACACACACACACACCCATACAGGTCAAACTCACCAGCATGTGCTCAAGGGCACTTTCTGCATGTGCTCAAGGGCTGTGCGAAGTCGATGACAAATGTGTATCTATATGAACTACACATATAGAGGTCAAAATGCTGAGCCTGTGCTTGGGCTTCTGCATTTAAACAATCAATGAGTAAAAAGCTTCCAGGCTCATGTTACCCACTCAAGGGACAGGAGCCTAAGTGTTTCCATAAGGATTTCAGTGTGGCCTTGACACTGTGTTGTTAATGTAGCACAATGTCACTTCCATACATTTATATTTGTATTTATATCACTGTTTCTGTGCTGCAATCCAGTGAAGGACAGTTTCAGAATTTATCCATATTCAAATCGTTGAACATTTTACTTCATCCAACAAAGGCCATTAACAGCATGTCAATACCATTAAGATATTTCAGGTTGTCTCTGTAATTATTAATTAATAAGAATGTATTGATTTTTAAAAACTAGTTTCAGGAACTCAAAATTAAGAACAGTGTATTGAAATATAAAACTGTCACGGATGCATCTCTCATTATCTTTCAAGAGTCTATGCTGGTGGGGGGTGGGGGGTTGTGTGTGTACGTGTTGGGCGTGTTTGGGGGGGCTTTTTGTAAATGGCTTTGTGACAACGAAACGACTGGGCTCTTTATTAAATAAATAACAAGTGCTGTTTGAAAACGAAAATGAAGCTCCAAATGAAGCTCCAAATTTCCAAAAACACCACTTTTTGTCAGTACATCTCCTGGCACTATGGTTCTGTTTCATTCATCGCAATAAAAAAAAAAAAGGGCTGTTATCCAGATTCATAAAACTCACCTTACACAACCTTTTTTGACTTCTTTAGAATTTGTCCTGTCATTGCCATTCCTACTGTGCACCCATTTGTAGAAAACCACGATTGAATGCTTTACATAAACACGCACTAAAAGCACAATTTGCAACACTCAAATATCACAGATTGTCTCCTAATCTGAAAGAGAGAAGTCAAAGGCTGTTCGGAAATTAACCGCAGAGCAGGACTGTTATGTTTCCAGACTGACTATGGGGTGGATACAGTGTCACTGCACATCCTGTGCAGTGGATGTGTTTGGATGGTTGTGTGTGGGCTTCTGTGTGGGATCTGATAGGAACAATACTTATGTGTCTTCCCACAGCCACATCCAGCCTGTGTTAGTGCTGGATGGATAAGCAGGTCCCCTGCTCTCTATGCCATCTTTCTGTGTCCATTTCTCACACAAATTCATATATGCCAACTGAAGTAAAAACAGCACTTCGGGGCCAATGCATGTAAATACAAGAAAACTGAAAATGTATTTATTGAGACATGCCATGGGTCATACAAAAAGAAAAAAATAGCAAACAGAATTGCTTTCTGCTTCTTTAACTTAAAGGGCAGCAGTGTATAAGGTTTCTTTGGTTGATTTGTTGATAACACAGGTCAACAATTTTTTTTAATCATCAGAAACCACAACACTCTCTAAAACAATTTTTCATGCTGATTTCAGATCTGTATTCAGTTTTGTTCAGTCACATCAACCTTTTGAATTATGAGTAACATTAGATTTGCATGATTTGGTTTTTGTTAAACTGCAGGCACCAATCAAGTAACTGTTTTAATATTTTCAGTGTGAAGTCAGACAGGCGACACTGTGGCATAGATATAATGATCAGAGTCAGTCAGCTACCACTGTTTCTTCAAAAACACTCAGCATATGATTATTATATGATCATTATACCAACTATCATGCAATATATAACTAGCTACATCACAAAAACTGTATGTGAGGGAAAATCGAAACACAGATTTGAAATAAGCCTGAAAACCACTACAGAAACCCACATAAACGTATCTCTGATGATTTTGACCTGTTGTCCTGTGTAATGGTTTTAGAGGGCAGTGGAGAGTCATATTTGTTTATTTGAGCTAGAGCTATGTCTGTCATTAGTTGGGAGATAGAAGGGGTCACCATTTATTTTGACCACACTTATTATTTAATAGCTGCAAACAAGTAAAACCTGTCCATTTCTTGACTTGACTTTTTAGTTGTTTGTCTGTACATATGGCTATGTTTTGAATTTACATTGATCCCATTGATTTCTGCCAAAAATGACAAAGACATGGCAAAACTGTGCCAAATTGTGCACATATGAATATATTTTAATGTTATTCAGCTTCTAAGTTTCAAATTCATAGTTTTCTTTCCTCATAAAGACAGGTTTGGTAGAATTTCTTATGGCAAACCATAAAAGGGTTTACAGCTGACTCTGCTCATTCAGGTGTGCAAGTTTGTTTTAATATTGGCCAGCATTGAAGTTCCACTGATAAAACACATATATTGCTTTAAAGTTGCTTGTTTTAAAAGAAAGGCACACCTCCAATCTTTCATGTCTTATACAACTGCTTGGACTGGTGCATCAGCACCTGGTAGCTGGTCATCTTACACTAATACAAGCAGAACTGGTAAACTTCAACATGAAACCGCATCATAGTTCAAATGAAATGCATGCAAAACACAAAAAACAGTAATAATTACTATATGTTTTTCTATGCATATCCTAGTCATGGTAAGGACCAGCTTCGTGTTTTAACAAGAGCCAATGATTCAGCCTGTTAGATTTCACAGCCTATGAAGCACCAAATCAAAAGCATTTAATTTGTCATTTCTTATGGTTTTGTTTACATGTGGCCCTGCTGGTGCATTCTGTCTGTTCCTGCATCTGACATCTCAGTCAGACCCAAGATTATTCACAGCATATTTTCTGTTTCTTGTCTCCTACAGATAAATTAGATACAGACCTACTGAAGAAGTCTGTTGGTGGTATGGATGACCCATACACCTCTCTCCTGTCTAGTCAAAATGACTCCTTCCAGCATGACACCTCATATTTCTCGGGTGACCGTGGCAGAGAACAGAAGCAGCCAGCAGGCACGGATGGCCTCAGTGCTGGCCTGGAGTCCCAGTCTGCCATGTTTAGCTCAGACTCGGGCATTGAGATGACCCCAAGTGCTGAGCTTGGCTACGGTTCCCACAAGCCACGCGACTCAGATAAGACTTCCGCTTCTACCTACAGCTACATGGACATCAGTAGCAGGGAGGAGCCACAGTGGCCACTGGAGGACTGGGGGATAAGAAACGTCTCAGATTCTGTCCCACTGCCCAGCCTGCGGGGAGAGCGATACCTGGAGAAGAGCCCCTCTCCAGTGGAAGTGGAAACTCTGGGCCCCACTGTAACACTGGACTGTCAGACCTTACCTTACGTTGAGGAGCCTTCAGATGACGAGCTGAGTGACTACCAACCCTACCGCTCTCCGGGGGCTGAAGGAAATGCCAGCCCTATCAAAATAACCCTGACTGAGATGCCACCCTCATCAATCTCACCCACCGACAGCCAGTTCAACCCTCCTGTTACAGTATCTGAGAAAGAAAGCATCCTGAGCTTGGGGCTGCAGGGAGTGCCCATTGTCACACTGTCCGAACCAGAGGATGAAAGTCCTGGCTCCTCCACACCACCACTCACAGGTGAGCGTCAAAGTTCCATCAAGTACGTGCTTCCAAACAAAAGATCTACAAGATCTGCACAACTTTTTAGGTAATATGATTCCCCCACATCACTGATTTTAGAAAGCCCAATCAAACTAAAAACAACACTGCCTAAAAACTAAAAACAACAAATGTAATGGACAGCACTAGACAAGTACGGGTCTAGGACCAGAATGGGGGATGTGATAAGAAATAGATTACAGTCTTATTATAATGCTAACTTAATTTTACCATTTAAAAAAGTGAAAGTGACCATAAAACAGCGTGAACAGCACGAAATTCAACTTCTGCATTTAACCCATTCGCTAAGTTAAGCAGGGGGCAGCCAGGAATACGGCGCCCAGGGAGCAGTGTGTGGGGACAGTACCTTGCGCAGGGTACCTCAGAGGTGCCTAGCGGTCTTGTGAATTGTCCCCACAACTTTCTGATTGCAGGGCGAACATCCTAACCGCTAGGCTACCAGCTGCCCCTGTTTATTGCATAATGGTAAAAAGACTTTACCCATTAGATAAGTACAACTAAGAGGATCTGCCTGCTTTAAATGTATAGTGTAGAGTACTGGTTAATAGAGTTTAAAAGGCCATAGCGAATGCAATTTATTGTGGTTTATGTGTGGTTTTACCTCTAGAGTTGTTTGAACCCTGATCTAAGAAAGAGCACAGGTTGCAGTAGGGTGTGTAGCTGGTATACGTTCTTGTTATGGTATTTAATGTCATTCTATGTCTGCGTGATGTTGGGCCGAGGCCAAGCACTATCTGTTTGATTGACTAGTTCCACACATGCTCAGTCAGTGGGATGCCTCAGTACAGCAGATGGCCATAACCAGGTAGACAGTGTTCTGTACCTGCAGCAAAAACTGACCTCTGTCTCTCCATTTTATCTTGTTTCAGAAGAGTCTGACTCTCCGTCTGATCCTGTGATTCATGCCAGCGAGGTGAAAACTGTTAGCTTCACACAGGAGAAAGTTCTGGAATCTTCCCCAGCACCCTCTCAGACTGCCCATAAGCAGAAATCCTCAGAGGAGCGTAAGAGTAGCCCTTCTCTTCCCTTATATGCCAAGGATGCTGATGCCAGTGGTGGAGAATCTGGAGACTCTGAGATTGAGCTTGTGTCTGAAGAGCCGAGCCCCCAAGCTCCAAACTCTGGCTACATGAGCTTCAACAAAAGTCCCACCACCCCTCCATCGGCCCCCAACCCTACCTCAGCTTCTGCTCCAGCCTCTGCTGCTCCTTCTGCCCCTACTTCCGCCCCATTCATCCCCTCAGCCCCGGCCCTTTCACTTTCCCGTGCTCCAGCCCCTGTAACAGCCCCTAACCAAGCCATGCAGTACAGCATCCTGCGGGAGGAGCGTGAAGCCGAACTTGACAGTGAGCTGGCCCTGGAATCCTGTGGTGAGGAAAGCCCCAAGAGATTCCCACTGGACTCCACCACCACCAAGCCAAGCAAGACCGAACCACATCTGCCTGAGCCTACTTCCCCTCCAGCCACGACAACCACTGCTTCCCCAGTAAGCCCCGCCCCTCCTCCTGTTGCCCCTGCCGCAAACAACACTCCAAAAGAGAAGAGCCCAAAGGTGGAGGACAAACCCAAGCCCAGTAGTGTCAGTCCCTCAGCCCCGAGCCCAAGCCTCCCGGAGCTAAAGCTGGAGCAGCCTGCAGGAGAGAGGCAGGGGGAGAGGAGACGCTCAAGCCAGAGCCGCCGTGGCTCAGAAAGACACACCACACCACCCTCCGTATTCCAGGGCCTGACCAGAGAGAAAGGTGAGGCATTATTTGATTAGAATTCACAAAACAGTCATCAAATACAACTGGCCTGTGCAAAACAATACACTGGATGTGTGTCACATGAGCATTCCATCATTGCACGTGATTAATTATATTACATATACATTGTAAATATATTAAACATATATTATATCAACAAAATTGCTGCCAAAAATAAAAGCTTTGTAGAGTCATTGCTAAATAATAAGATCAATGACTGACTAAATATACTGCAGTCTAAGGGATTACTTGTTGTCTAGATTTTAGGTAGTTGTGTGTTTATATATTTTGGTGCACTGAATCATTGCTGCACCTTGTTGTTCTCTAAGTCAAGGTCACGTAGCACGTATCTAAGGCTTAGAGGTCTGTAATACCCTAAAAATATACTTAGAGTGACTGTGGTAAAATGGCCACTCCTCACTTAAGGGAAATCAGTGCAAAGAAAAGGTTTTGGCGAGGAGAACAGGAAAGGAACCTTGACGCTGAGGGCCCTTGAGGGCAAACCCATCCTGCTGTGGTCCGTCCTGCAATAACTGTACATGTTATTAGTAAAGAATCACGTAAAACTACGAAGCTTGTGCATTTTACATTCGTATGTTATATTTTACATCCATATGTTGCAGATATAGTGGTTGTACAGAAGAAACTACTCTTTGTGATCTCAGATAGAAAATACTCACCTGAGTCATTTCATTCACCACTGTTGTAGAATATAGGCTACCTATTAAAGTGAATGAAGAAAAAGAGGAATTGAATTTGCCAACTGTGAGGATATAATATCATGAAAAACGTTCATGTCCCTGCATTTAGTTTAATTATGTATTTTATCTACCTCCAAACAATTGTAGCAGTAGAAGGGCTAATCATGGTCTCAGATCATCAGTTTGAGGTAGCATATAAGGGTAGGACAAAGGAGAGAATATTAACTTAGGGTGTGGACTCTTTGCTCTGCATGACACATGAGCTTTGTACTGCTTTACACTCTCTTAGTCACACACTCATGCACAGAGATCCCAAATTTCTGGGAGACATTCCCTTCCCAGCATTTAACAGTGTATAATACTGTTGGTCTTGTTTAACAGCAGTTCATCACCATTCCTGTCCAAACAGAAAACCATAGTGCTTAAGTGGTGAAAGCAGGGAGATGTAGCATTTAATGCCTACCGATTACAAACTACACACATAAGCATTTACGTAGTCCCTTAACATTGCTATTGCACATCATTGCTCTAAATAACTATTACTAACATTTACATATTCTCACAACGTATTTATATCACTTCGTTTCATGGCATTAAAACACTGCTGCAGGATCTCAAGCGTTTCATGTAAATTTGGTACAGTCTATCTTGTTTACAGATTTGCCTTTTCATATCACTTAATTAATGCTGTTATACCACTTCATTTTTGTAAATTATCTTTTCTCAGCTCTTATTTTTGGGCTTTTATTTTGTGATATAAAAAAGCACATCTTAAAATGTCCTTTATGACTTTTGCCAGGCTACAGGAAAGCGTATATACAACTAAGACTTTTCAAAATTTAAATCATGCAACTGTGTCTCTATGCCGTGAAATGGAACCCAGGTATTTTTATTGTGAACACCAGAATAACCTCTGAATGCCCTCATGTAGTATCAGCAGTAGGAGTTTGTATCATGCTGAGCATGCTCCGGAGGGAAAGCAAGAGAGAAAAACATTCATCATGATTCTGGCTTTTAATTACAGGTGCTGGCGCTAGCGTGTAAGCATTAGTGAACTCTGTTCTGGCTTCAGAGAGTCCCCTGAGTCAAACGCTACTAGTTTCTGATTTTTTTAACACAGTAATAGAATACTACAGACATTTACAGCCACATATCCGTGGATTCCTTAGAAAAACAGAACACTGTCTTGTTTTCGTCTGTTGAAAGTGTGTCTGTTAATGTCATTGGAGTTTGGTAATCAGTTAGGGTGGCTTGGTGGTATTGTGGGTAGTGCTGTTTCCTCACAGCAAGAAGGTCCTGGGTTTGATTTCTGGTGGTCTGTCTGGGTTCCCACCTCCCACAATCCAAAGACATGCATGTTAGGTGACCTGGATATGCTGAATTGCCCCAAAGTTAGTAAATGTGTTTGTATAAATACCTGCCACTGGTGTCCTGCCCATAATGTCAGTCAAATTTGACTTGAAGTTGAGTAGCAAATTTTATTTGCCCCTTGGGCAGCTTAGTTCAACAGGGTTTATTTTTAGGGAAAAAAGAAATGGAGTGAAGGTTAAATTGAACCAGAATAGCATTCAATGAGCATTATGTTCAACCAATTCAAGCAGTTTTCCTTTGGGTTAGAAGACCATAGGAGAGCCTTTCACAAACTCACAGCCATCTGGTAAATCTAGATCAGATTACAGTTCACCAGTCATCAAGGCGTGACCAACATATGATTCATGAAGGCGGCAGAGTAAGGTGGCAAAATGTAGCCAGTAATGCAAATGGAAGGTGGCAATGGAACTAATTGGCAGAAAATCGGATTTGTTTCGTTTTTTCTTTTTCTTCCCTTCCCCAGTGTTTCTCTCCCTTTTGCTCTGTGACCACTGGAATGGGCTCCATTGATTCTGGTTAAGGATAACCGGTTCAGATAATGGATGGATGGTAATCAACTGTTTTACTCCCTCTGATCTGTGAAGCTCATCTGCCTATCCAAAAGAAGTCAAAAACACTGTAGAATACTTTAAAACAAATGAACATTTCCTTGGCTTCTAATATTGGAGTAGTTATGTCCCATCTGCTCTGTGCAGAGTTTACGTCTTAAATATAGGTAGCTGGTACGTAAATATTTACTTATAAATCATTTGAACGTTTTCTAATAAGTAGTAATTAGTAAGTGTATTTATGTACCTGCAGGTGTCCTGTGTGAGTTCATTTCCATATGAGTGCAATACTTTCCTCATTTGTGTAGCATCACCAATTAGTGCTGCCCTCATGTGTTGACATTTACACACTGCACTGCAGAAAGAAGTCCAGCAGGTGCTGATGATATTTTTATTTTGCATTGAGCTAATTCTACTCGCATTCCTATTTCTATCTCTCTGAGAGCAGTTTGGTGATGATGTGCGTCTCTCACGGCACCCGAGACTGCCAGACAGCTGTGAGAGCTCTAAATGATGGCATTTGGCACTAACGCAGTTAGAATTTCATGATGTCACTTTCACACTACACGCAGCTCTCTAAGGTCTGTGTATTACAGAGAGGAAGGGAACCTCAGCATCAGTGATGGCATCAATGTGCTGTCATGTGATTGTAAATAGACTTCTAATTTCTAATTTTCTACTTCTAACTCACTGAGGACTAAAATGAGTTATTATACTAAAATGCTATAAATACATGTGATTTCTGTTTTACAGAATATGTCCACTTTACCAGGGTGAAGTGGCACAAATCTGATTTTTTGCAGTAGCCTAATGTGTCACAAATTTGAGCCGTGCGGAAACACATTTCATCACATGTGAAAGTGACATCAGATCTGTGTCGCTTTCTTTTGTGGTTCTACATCTTACATGATTTACAGCCATGCAAACTTAAAGAGAATGGTCAGATTGTTGTTTTTTTTCACTGTGCATGGACATATTATGCCATCAGTCTGTGTTTGCAGCAAAGCCCCACCAGCTAACTTTTAACTTTTGTGCTGCAGATGCAATTAAACATGGCTTTTTCACATTCTCCCTCAAAAACAGTGAGCTTATCAGAGCTAATTGTCTTTCCTGTGAAGGCTTCCGCTGCTGGTTTATTCTGATTAGAATGTGTACATGCAGATCATGTCAGGGTGCTGGTTCATTATCATTAAAGACAGAAACGGTTTACTTAAAATGAAAATGTGAATCATCAAGGTAAAAAAAAAATAGTTTGAATACAAATCTCAGAATTGAGCAACAAGGCTTGCATTGTGAGTGCGGCTATAGTCATGCTACAATATTACTACTCTTTATAATATTCTGCTGTCATACAGGCTTTTAAAATTCTCTAAAATGAATACATTAATTGACAAAAGTACAGACTAAATTTAGGATTCAAGATGACTACAGATTGGGCTTTTGTCCAGTTTGTGTAGATTAAAGTATAAATCCCATAAATCGTGTCTGAGATTACTCAGCAGTTTGGGCCTGCAGTCTGTCTGATGCTCATTGGTGAGGTATAGGTTTCTATTACTTGTTAGGTACATCAGCCTCTTGGATCTGGTGTAAAACTAAACTAACTTACATGTTTATAGACAGGCTAAATTTTTTTAGAAAATGTAATAAGAGAAACCCCCATAATGCTTTAACAGTTGTTGACTACTTTTGTATAGAAAAAAATGTATTCCTTCCTCCTCTGAATTTTAGGACTTCCCAGAGCACTTCATTCCTACATAACATTACATCAGATCACTGCTTTTAATGGTTAAGGACACTTGTAGCAAAAAGAAGGACACTTGCAGGTGGCAGCTTTCCAGTGCTTTTGCTTTCAGCAGCTTTCTGTGTAATTTGTAAGAACAGAATACCTTCAGGTCAAAGTCAAAGTCAAACTTGACAAAATTGTGTTTGTTCTTTCAACAGAATAGTTAAAAATGCTTGATTTGTATGTAAAAAGAGACAGTTAGAATTCTGTTCAACCTGTTTTCATTTGGGCTAGAAGGCCATAGGGCCATAGGACAGGCTTCCATAAAGCATTTATTATGGAGATGGTTTCATATGCATATGTCAGAGCTATTGGTCCATGAAGGTGGCAGAATAATGCAGCAGGGTAAAGTGTAGCTAGTAATGCAACTGGAACATGGATATGGAATTAATGAATATAGAATATGAATATATGAATATTGGTAGGCGTGCAACTATTGGTGGACCAGTGAAAACTATCTTATGTATGCTGATGGTGATGGAAGAACGTCTTTCTGTTTAGAGTGCCTTCTGGCTGTGTCTGATATATTTTCCAAAACGTACTGGCTGCCAACAAAAGTAAGCCTGCTGATATGGCCTTCGACGCAGATTATCTCTTCTAAAAGGCTGAAAAATGGTAGGAAAAATTTGAACTGAATAACAAAAACATCTTTTTTTTTCCTCAATGGACGTTTGAAAAACAATCTTACTTATACGGTCAGTTTTCAACAGATTAGTGCTTTCTACCATATTTTACATAAATTATGTGTGGTATGTGTCTGTAACATGTACAGTAGACATAGAATGTTCCTGAATTGTTTTTTTGTGTTTGCTGAGATTGGGCTTCATGTGTCTATGCTTTCTGATTTTAAAAGCAATACCAATGATAGTTTCAAGATTGATGTTCCACGCCCTTGTTTTCCAGCTACTGTCAGCCTTACGTTGGTTAAAGCTCTTTTAAATGTATTTGCTGTAGGGCTTGATAGTACTGATAGAAAGGGGCAGCTGAAGGCCTAGTGGTTTAGGAGTTGCCCCTGCAATCAGAAGGATGTGGGTTTGAATCCCAGGACTGCTGGCGCATCTGAGGAACCCTTGAGCAAGGTACCGTCCCCATACACTGCTGTGTTCCTGGCTGCCCTCTGCTTCACTTGGTGAATGGGTTAAATGCAGAGAACAAGTTCATGCTGTTCACACTGTGTGCGGTGGTGTGTTCACGTATGACAAATGGTCACTTTATACACACTTATTGTCGAGGTTTCGAACGTTATAAGAGCTGGAGGGGCATGTTATATTATCACTTTTTGCCAATTCCTTATATGGATTCTGCAGTCATCTTTTGTCCTACTCTGACCCGGCTCAGATTCTGGAACACGCAGTCTGTGGATGAGGAAACAAATGTTCTTCCTTTTTCCTGCCCTTTTTCCTTTTGCATTGTTTTCTGGCCTAAAGTGTCACCGCATTATAAGGTCTAATATCAATCATACGTTAGTGACAGTGGCTGACACACAGCTATATCTATTCAGACTGCTGCAGGATACAGTAATCTCTTGTTTGAACACACAGCTGTGGTCATAGGAAAGAATAGCCATCTTGTGGATGCCTGTGGTATTTCCCTATGGTCAGTAGTTGTGTGTGTGTGTGTGTGTGTGTGTGTGTGTGTGTGTGTGTGTGTGTGTGTATTGTGTTATGCACAGCGTATGGTGTGGCAGGCTGGAGACCGACTGTGTCTTCTGTCCCACACTCTGTATGCCTTCAAACACTCTAGAAGACTGGAGCAGTTGTATTAAAGGGGACATATTATGTTTTAATAGGTCCAAGGGCTATACGAAACATGTTCATGAAGTTCTTTGCTCAAAATCACTCTCACATCACCAGTTTTATTCTTCAGGGTTCAGCAGTAGTGGCAATACTCTCTCACCTCGTCGTTCAAGGCTAAGCTCAGAAAACTTGAACATGCTCACCTTTTTGCACTGAACTGATGTTGTGAACTGTGAAAGCTCCATTGTAGACAAGTTTTATTTAATTTTTTTGTTTTTCTTTTATTGTCACTGCATTTGAAGCTTTTAGCAGCAACAAATGACCTCTGTGCTGCCTATAGATGTGTACCGAGATTACTTTTATTTCATTTACAAAGTGTATTTATCTAGTTATGCATCTTTAAAAAGCAGCCATTTTCAGCAATGTTTAAGTCACCAGGTAGGTCTCTTGCTAATAAAAGACACACAAACTGAAAATATAAAACATGTGTAGTTCTTCAAAGGAGCTGGAAGTGTTTACAGAGCAAGTTTACTTAAATTTAATTACAAATTCTCTGTTACACGAGTGTGCTAAAATACAGCTTTCAATATCTGTTTGCCCAGAGATTACTTGAATTTTTCAAAAGTAACCTGTGTCTGTGCAGCTTACATATTTTTACAGATGGTTATAGAGATTACTTTTATTTGGCAAATTCATTTTTAAGCAGTATCTCTGAAAAGCAGCAGTAAAGAGCTTCTGAAGTTCAAAACCTTTACGAGATGAGATAAGATAAGAACTTGATTTATCCCGAGGGAAATGCTTTTGTTCTCAGTGCAACAAGAGGAGATAAAGATTTACAATAAGAATTAAAAAAGAAAAGAACAGTAGTGATAGTGCAAATGTAATATCAAAATAACTAACAAAGTAACAATAACTATGACAGATATAATAAAATAATATTATTAGTGCAAGTGGTTATGAAATGTGACATAGCGTATGTGCCATGAATGAAAAGAGGTAGCAGTATGTGGTGGGAGGATGAAACAAACATTCAGTAACATACAGATTAATAAGTAAATAAAAGCAGATGAGTAATATTGCACGATCCGAGTAAGAACCAAATGACATTAATATTAATGCTGAGAAAGATCACCTACAGAGCAAGGCCTTATTGACACAATGTGTTTGTGTGATTTATTTTATTGTATAATAATCGTGAATCTGTGATTATTTCTCAGACTATAATCGTACCACCCAAATCTCTAAACACCTTCTGGGGGTGAAGGTTGCTCAGTGGGTAGGATACTTGCCTTCCCAAGTCATGGGTTCGAATCCTACCTTCAGTATACCACCACTGGGTCACTAAGCAAGACCCATAACCCTAAGTTGCTCCAGGGAGACTGTCCCCTGTAGCTAAGGAATGGAAGACGCTTTGGATAAAAGTGTCTGATAAATGCCGCAAATGTAAACCCAGGTTTCAGGGCTCTGTCCCTTTCATGCAAATACCATACCATACCACTTTATTTATAAAGCACTTTAAAACAACAAGGCTGACCAAAGTGCTGTATAATAAGCTGTTGCTGGCCACACCCCACCCATCCCTTGCTCCACCCCTTATGCTGCTCGTTTGACACATGCGAAACGAAACGAACAAGCTAGTACATACTTAACTGTGATAGAAACACAAAAGTCATTATTTGTAAGTACTTGCATCTCCTTCATCTGCTGACTTGTCATGGACAGCAGGTCCAGATCCCCCACGGCGCTGAAGTCAGCTTCTTATTAAAATTTTGAGTTCCACCTTAAAAACTTAAGGTGGCACTTTTTAAGGTGGAACGAAACCGATTGTTGCTGGGACATGATCATCGAAAATGAAATGAAAGCCCTGTAGTTCTTCCGTTTTCTTTGTCTGGGAGAAAGTGTAGGGATTTGTGCTGTTCTTTGCAGCAACAACACAACACTTCATGTGTAACTTGCCTCTGCCTGTAGCCATAGCGCTCTGCTTATCCATGCCCGTAAAACTAACAGACTAAATGGATCTTCAACTAATCTAATGGGTGGGGTCTTGACAGAAGAGGGGTGGTTCTATGCAGATTCTATGCAAATTGGCCCAGTATGACCACACACACAGCATGTTTTGAAAGGGACCGAAACTGTGAAGAACAAAGCTAGTGAGATCTCTTTATGTGAGAGTGTTTTCTACAGCCCATAGACCTATTATAACTAAAGTGAGTTTTGCATAATATGTCCCCTTTAACTGAGGTGAGGATGCTTTCCACCAGCAGAGGGCTCAGTGCTCCACCAGTACAGCCAGTGCAGGCACCAATAGACTTGCACCATCAGCACATTTCACACACAGAGGTGAGACAAAAGACCATTTTTCCCTTCACCAATACCAACACTGACATCTTGAGTATCAGCCAGTACTGACTTCATATTTGTTGTCTTTGAAACTAATAATCTACAATCAACTTTTTATTTAAATACTTCATCTAAGGTAACTCTTTTAAAGTTCTGTCCTTCTGTGATATTATGATATTAAAACTGAGTGATATCAGATAGTTTGGGACAGTTGGATGCCTAGTGTTTAGAGACTTGCTCCTGCGATCAGAAGGTTGTGGGTTGAATCCCAGGACTGATAGTGGCACCACCGAGGTATCCGCACACACTGCTCCCCGGGTGCCACACTGGCGGCTGCCCACTGCTTTACTTGGTGAATGGGTTAAATACAGAGAGAGAATTTCACATTGTTCACGATGTGTGCTGTGCTTTGATGTGTTCACACATGACTATAAGGGACCACTTTACTTTTTATGCAGTCTCTAGTGTCTGTTGTAGTGGCCAGATTTGGTGTGGGAAAAGTGGTGCTCTGTTAGTACCTACAGTGGCCCAGTGTGTTACACATTCTGCAGATTACGTGTAGTTTCAAAGCATCTGTATGTAAGAGAAGCAGAAGTGTGACCGTTTTGGCAGTAGAACACTAAGGTTCGATGAAAGGGAAAAGGGGAGTGTTTTACTTGAGGCAAGGTTGCTGCGTGCTTCAAGAGCTACAGCCGCAGTGTTGAGATACAAACATAAATCAGTACAAAATCCTTTAAAGACACTATGTTCCTGTTTTCATTTGATTAGACTCTCTCTCTCTCTCTCTCTCTCTCTCTCTCTCTCTCTCTCTCTCTCTCTCTCTCTCTCTCTCTCTCTCTCT
>JBBJLR010000160.1:8130545-8143142 GCA_037577145.1 Brachypetersius gabonensis | reverse complement strand
ACATTATCAGACAGGTTTAATTGATTTCATGCCAGGCCCAATAAAAAAAGTGTTCCTTTAATTTTTGTGAGCAGTGTGTATATATGTATATGTATATGTATATGTATATGTATATGTATATGTGTATGTGTATGTGTATGTATATGTATATGTATATATGTGTGTGTGCGTAAATTTTTTAATTATTTATTTATTTTTAAAAATAAATATCAAACAACACTGCATCTTGCCCAGTATTCGCCTTTTCATAGATAATACAGCCGTGCAGTGTCTACAAATCATGTTCTAAAGGCTAGACATGTTGAGAATTGTTTGCACACAAGACAGAAAGAGTTTTTTCTTCTTCAGACCTGTGATTGGTGTTTTTCTAAGTCTGAGAAGAGTCAGTGAGTGTTTGGCCAAGGTAAACCTCACCTGGTAAATCTATAGCAATTACATTGAATCATGGTCAGCTTATCTTGTTTGCGGTGCTCATCAGCATATAATTGTCTGCCGTCTATTTCTGGCGCTTGTGTTAGAATGTGCTTGCCTAATTATAACTCATTGTGGTTGTACATTGTGAATGCAGAACATTTTGAAATGATGAGTGTTCATTGCGGGTGTTTCAATGGGCTTTTGTGCCAGTGATGTTTAACAAAACATAACAGCCCCTTTATGGAACTCCCTGTCTCAAGCCATGCCCTGACAGTCTACTCACTTCTGTCTGTCTGTCTCTGTCTGTATTTCTGTGGATGTGTTCTGGGAATAGATGATATCATTGTCATTACCTGACACATACAAGTGAAATAACACAGGTCAGTTCTGGGTTTGTTGATGCGAATAGCTCAGTGACTCATAATCAACAGTAGTTTAGAATAGTTCATCGCCTGCTTTTGTTCTTCTGTACTGCAGTCTGTCTGTATTTCTGTTGCTCTTACCCTTCACTAACCACTCAATCTGACACTCCATGGTTGCTCCTCCTCCGTAATCAGAACGTCTTGGCCTGGGGTAGAGTAGACATTAGTGACTTCTTCCCTGGGGATATTATACCTATCAGCAGTGAAACAGCACCTGGGGTATATGCAGCCCTGCTGAGTTGATGCCAGAACCTCACCAGGACCATCCGCATGGCTGAGCATGCCAATATTCTTAATGTGCACTTTCTGTAATCATTCCAAATGAAGAATCATGGATGGGTTTTCAGAAGAGTTTCAGAAGAGAACTTGTATATATTAATGCAGTGATTAGGAAGTTGGCAGAAATTGCCATTGCTGAATAGGCTTTCTGTTTTCTTGGCCTTGGTCTTACAGTTCGAATGGGCTGGACTGGGAAGACACTAAGGCTGTTTTCATACCCAGTATGTTTGCAAATGGGAAAACATTTGAATGACATTTTATCTTTTCCAGTTGGTTTTACATTGCAATGATTCAAAATGAAAGTGACCATTCTGTCATACGTGAACACACCACAGCACACGGTGTAAAGTTCCTATTCACCAAGTGAAGCAGCGGGCAGCAAGGAACGTAACGCCCAGGGATTAGTATTAGTAGTAGAAAATGATTTAAGTTACTTTCATGTTTACCTCCATTAGTGCCATTTACCCTTATGAATGTTTGTGTTAAACACTTATCCATCCCTAATATATTCCCATACATTTACATTATCTGAATCACAATGAAAGAAATGGAATAGTCCTTACTTGATATAAGCTTCTTTATGATTGTATTTTCATTTTGAAGGTTACTGGTCAAAACATGCTAAAATCATTATAGCCTTGCTGTTTTATTGCTCAACTTCAGTTATCATCAGCTTATTATATTTACATTTACATTTACGGCATTTATCAGACACTTTTATCCAAAGCAACTTCCATTTCGTAACTACAGGGGACAGTCTCCCTGGAGCAACTTGGGGTTAAGGGTCTTGCTCAGGAACCCAGTGGTGGTGCTGAAGGTAGGATTTGAACCCATGACCTTGTCCAGAGGCAAGTATCCTACCCACTGAGCTACCTCCATGTTCATGCTGATCATGCTTATTATCAGCATGAGCATTTGTTGAGTCAAATACAGCATTGCAAGAAAGTGAGTTCTCTGGTTTATTGTGGACTACTGTTAAAATGTTCTCAGTTATAGATCACTTTATAGTCAAGGGAGGTCTATGTAAGTCCATATTGCGCACCCAAGTGAAGGTAGAGTGTTCACAGCTGTCAAAATTAACTGTACTTGCAAAATGAACCAAACAAGGACGGTGTTGCAAAGGAAATGAAGATTCTATATCCACAATAGATCTGTGTTCATTGAGTTGCTGAAAACCGTCTCGACTGCCCTGGGTATTTTAACACACATGGTCTAATTAATTTGGATCTAGAAGGGTATCTGAGTACTGTGGTATTAATATGATCTCTCTCTGTCTCTCTCTTTCTGTCTCTCTTTCTCCTTCTCTGCCTCTCAGATGATTCTGACTGTGTATCTGAGTGATGGTGAGCAGGCTCTGACAGAGGTGCCCATCACTCCAGAGACATCTTGTCGTGATGTGGTGGAGTTCTGCAAGGAGCCAGGGGAGAGCGGCTGCCATCTGGCTGAAGTTTGGCGCGGCAATGGTACATTCTTTTTGCAAACTGTGCTATGACAATGCTCCTTTGTGTCATAACGGTTGCATTAAATAACTAGTCATTGCTAATCAAGATAAAGCTTTGACTACTTGTATTTTTCTGTGATACCTAAATGCTACTATATAGGAATGATTTACGGTCATGATTAGATATCTACGCAGAAGAGTTGGTACCAGCATTTCTATTCAATTTTAGGTTCCAAATGATCAATCACAATGAGCAAGGATGCATGTAAAAGAGTAATTGCATAAGAATCTGCATGCAAGCAATATGTTAACAAGTTACAAGCCCCACAGCCCTTGGAGGGCTTTAGACCCCTGTAGCTAATGCTTGGCATTAAACATGGTCACTATAGCTTCATATGCAGCTGCTCCAGAGCATCCTTTTATTGGGAAACCTTTTCTATGGAGATTGTTCAAGCTGTGTCAGCAATGGATGTAGCTGAATTCACTAAGAGGAAGAAGTGGCTGAATGCTTTTGGACATTTAATGCATGCAGATACCCAAGTATGGTGTTCACACCCGAGAAAGTCAGAGAAATGCAAAACTGCAAAATTGCATAGATCTATTCCAATGATTTTAGATAATAGATTTTAATGAACATTCATGTAGAAACAGTCTGTGCAACACCTATATAATTACATTTCATGCACCATTTAAATACCAGACATCCTGCTCTATGAACAGAAAACAGCTAAACAATATAGGGAAAAGAAAAGGCCCTGCTAGTTTGTCAACATCATGTGCCAGTTTGTGCTATCTGCTTTATTTTACTGTAGCTTTTTCTACATTTAGGATCAGTTTCCCAGACAGGGATTAAGCCTAGCCTCGAACTACTGTTTCCTTTTCAATGGGAAATCTCTAGTCACAGCTCCGTGTAATCCAGCACTAGGCTTAATCCCTGTCTGGGAAACTGACCCTTAGTGTGTTAATCCAAAAGCACAAATAAAAACCTCTAGCAATAGTTCTCAATGAATGACTTGACGCAAATGGGGGCCTGGTGATCTACCGCATTTCACAGTTTAATTGAAATCCTAGCACACTTGATCCAATTAAGGCCTTCAGGAGCACTACTGGGGAGGACTGTAATATTTATAAAATATTATTTAGACTATAATATTCAGATCAGATTTATAAGTAAGTAACTATCTAACTTCAGTGTTGTTCAGCCATTGTACAGTAAATATAAACAGTAGACTTAAAACTTGGGTACTCTGTTCTTCCAGAAACACATTCCAATATTCTCTCTGCCACATTAATTCTACCCTTCATATTTTCCCCATCCCTGTGTTTTTTTCATGCCGTTTTTACTGAAAGCCAAGGGCCAAAATCGTACCTCATAGAGGGTCCTTCCTTTGGTGTGCTCATCACCCCGTTCAACAAAATGTCACTTCTTGTCTAACAAAATGCCCATCACAACAGCTTTTAGTTCTAAGCAGCCTACTGGCCCCTAACTTGTTAGTGGAGAGTAAGTGACAGTGACTGCTTGTGGCACACCGTTGGTCTCCATTTAATGTTTTCTGTTCAAAATATATTTGGCTGCATTGATGTGCTTAAATGAATGACCAACTTGTTTTTGTATATTTATATGTGAGTAATGTGTTCTAAAGTGACTTGTGATTTGCATCACTACTAGTAGTAAAAGATGAAAGTTATAGATTATTGCTCTAGATTAACAACCACCAACAGCAGTCTGCTTTTCGTATGCATCTGATTTCTTGAAGCATTATCATGTGCTCTCTTCGAGTCCTGAGTCTGACAGACATCCATTTGTTCCATCTGGTCTCAAATACTCTTCCAGATTATTTCTTTTCAGTCCTGTCAGTTTTCTGCTCTATTAGTGCGGTCCATCTGTGCTCAGTCCACCACTCCTTCACTGTGTGTTGTTACTGATCTCCTTGTGTGGATGAGTGCTCCTCTCTTCCTTCATCCAGTCACTCCATCTGCCCTGCTGTTGTTGCTCCCCGATGGTCTAATGGCGACAAGTTGCTTGTTTTTATGTTCTACATTCCTTTGCCCATGACTCCCCCTGAAGGGCATAGTGAAGTTCAAAAGAAGCTGATAGCAAGGCAGGTGTGGGATCAAAAACCCAGAACACAGTCCAAGTCTTTGCAAACATGGCTTGCGTAAGCCAGTCCAGCCTCAGCAGCAACCACACACTGACAGCACATGACTGTCATAAATAAAAACCTCTCCAGGTGTGCAGTAAGCCTTGCTATGCTTATGCACGCTGATCGGACAGCTCCGCTGTATCAAAGCGGATAAAGATCAGACAGTAACAGAGGGGTTTCTTTTGCTGTTTCATGCAGTACAACCTCAGTAGAGGCTATGTTTACTTACATTTCCAGTTGTGTTGTGGTAATTTTTTGTTTAAAACCTGAATAACAAAATAAATGAAAAACAAACCAGTGCTTGCAGTCACTGTGAGCTTGAGAATTCTTGTGACTCCTCATTAATAATTTGAAGACTGCTAGCATTGTAGAGGAGGAAAAAATGAGGACAAATTGTGTTGACCGTAGGAGTTTGTGTCAATGTGTGAATCTCTAACCATATGAGATCTTTTTGTGTACTAATGGATTATAGGCACATAGGCAAAGATGCATGCTGCTGATTGGCTGCTGCCCTGTGACATGTCCCCTATATCAACGTTAACAGATTCATATTACTTGAAACTTAGGAACTGGTCGAAACAAACACTCACGGTAAATAATTCACGGTAAACACGTTGATAACCAGAAACTCAAAATAAGGCAGGTTAGTCCACTGTTCTCAGAGAAAATAAACAACGATTCTTGCCGAAGCATCAGTTTCAGCTTTTTTATATACACACACACACATCAGTCTCAACTTGGTACTGCTGAAAGTCATTTCCATGCGCGCGTGCTGACTGACGGATTACTGACAGATTGAAGGCTTGTTTCATTTGATTTAGAAAAAAATAAATGTAGGAACATACTTTTCCCTCCTCACAGGCTATTCCTGATTCAGTAATATCAGATAAATGCCGTAAATGAATGTAAATGAATACATTTTAGTATAAAGAGAACTCTCACTCTCCGAGCACTTCGGTGGGCGAGTACAGAATTTAGCCTTCTTTGACTTGAATTAACCTACAGTTTACATAAATTTGCGTTTGGCCTCCATGGGCCTAAAGAAATTGCAACTGCAAATGATTGTTAAAAATTGACAGTCAAAATAGAGTACAATCAATCAAGTTTAATATTGCAGAACTGATGCTAGTGTACCCTTACCTTCAGAATGGTGCATCAGTGTATAGGTGCATTTACACCCTTAGTAAACACCAGAGTACTGTGCTTCTCTTTTTTTGCTCTGGAGTTGCTTTGCTGGACAGTCACACAATCTTCAGTTTTATAGTATACACAATGCACATATTCACTTTGTCCCGAATATGCCTGCCTTTGTCCCAGCCATGTGTTATTTGATACTCTCCTCCCCTTCTGTTTATTCTCTTCTGGTTTTTCTCTCAGTCTGGCTTCCCTCTCTCTGTTTGGGTTGCTGCTCTAACTCCAGATGTCTCTCCACCTGCTCACAGATACCGAAATATGTTTAATGACCTTTTCTCCTCCCTCCATCCACTTCCTATCCAAGCCCCTCTGCATTCCTTTACCAGGAGGTCACTTTTGGTTCCGCCTTAACATCTTTGATCCGTGTGCCTGTTCTTTGTGTGGTTTTTTTTTTTCTCTCCTGGGTGTGGCTGTGTTCCCTTTCTTAATTCCGCTCAGGATCTCTCAGTGTAGAAGGTCCGAGAAGAAGACCCGTCTTTGATATAGTTATCTCTGTCCCGTCTTTCAACTCCTTTTTTTTTTTGCTTCCCCCTCACTCACATCTTTGCTAATGTTCCCTTGGGTTACCATTGATGTTTTTC
Source organism: Brachypetersius gabonensis (assembly GCA_037577145.1). Lineage (NCBI taxonomy): Eukaryota > Metazoa > Chordata > Actinopteri > Characiformes > Alestidae > Brachypetersius > Brachypetersius gabonensis. The sequence continues at coordinate 8,136,667 of JBBJLR010000160.1, read as the reverse complement.
ATGTGGAGTTAGTTTTGTCCCGATAATATCTGTGATGGCACCTTCTGACAGAGCAATCTTTCTTCCTCGCAGAGAGAGCAATCCCCTTTGACCACATGATGTACGAACACCTGCAGAAGTGGGGCCCCAGGAAGCAGGAGGTGAAGTTTTTCTTGCGTCACGAGGACTCACCCACAGAGAGCAGTGACCAAGGTGAGTTCCCATCCTCCTCCAGGCCATGGCACCACAGATAGATCAATCTGACTGACAAAATCTACATTCATAATATCCTTCCTAAATGGTCCTCATATTGGTTAGACATCCACATTTGGTATGATTTATATTCTGTAAAATTGTTGAAAGATTTAACATTTTATTAATGAAAATGATAAGAATAAGGGCACATCCTCTTTAGATCATGAATTCACTGGGGGGTTTTTTGTTGTTGTTTTTTTTCCTGTAACAAACTTTTTTGCTGTAATTTATGAACTCTCATATTATTCACCCCTAATGTGGTATATTTGCCTGTACTGTGTATATGTTTAGGTGCTACTCTGAAGCCCAAGTACCTTAAGAGGTATCAGAACAATACTCAGTACTAGTGGAGATCACATATCAGGAGAAAGAATGTCACTGTCTGCTCACTGATCTCTTCCCTCATTAGTTTTTAGCACCCTGGCAGTATCACCCTGAGTAAAAGAAAATACAGATTGCATCAGCGAGTAAAAGTGATGTTCTGTTAGGTTATAGGCTATTGCCGGGTTCAGCTATTATGTGATGATATGAAGTAGAGTTTTATCTAGTGTGGATGTACATGGTGTTCAGACTGATACCCTGTAATATGGGTCTCTGGCAACACTTCTGCTGCTGCAGAGGGCAGAAAAGCTGTTAAGTGATGGTTATATAACTAAGCAGCTTGCTGTGTAATTGAACTGGGTGTCTGTAACCCCTTATGCCCTTTTTCCACAGATTCACCTACACTGGTTTGTGTACTGGTATGTGCTGTTTTGCTGTGTTTTGGTTCATCCTGAAAAATGGCAGACTACTCTTTGACTTCCATCTTATCAAATGCTTAATTAATTCAGTTGGCAAAACCTGACCTAGCATTACTTTACTCTTGTCTGCATATGTTGTTGCCCTGTGTTTTATGTGTCAGGCTCTGCAGAGCACACTGGAGCAAAGTTTTAAAGTTTGGGTCCATTGAGCTGGAAGGCTTTGTCTCCAGTGGAGGGTGTAAAACAGGCATCACTGCAGGCTGTCCTAAGTCCTGTCTGACTGATCACTGTAAAGCCAAGATCCAATTTTGTCTCTCACTGTTATACCACTGACCTCACTACACTCTCTCTTTTCCCCTTTGCTGTCTTTTATGTGCATTTATTTATCTCTTTGTTTTCAGCTTTGCTCAGATTACTCCGTATTTGTGACGTGTGTATTATTTCAAAATACAATATGTGCAAAGGACCACACTTTTATAAAGGAAAAGTGGCAAAATGGCAGTTGAGTACTTTTGCATTTTTCTGATCCATGTGATTCATATTCAGGAGATTCGAAGATTCAAAATGTTTGTCATATGTACAGTAGAAATCACATTTCTCTGTGCAATGAAATTCTTTCTTTGCTGTCCACACAAATGCCGAGATTAGGTTTAAGAGTTTGTATAAAAATAAGTTAGTGAATAAGTTAGTGAAGACTTAAGTGTGATGTGCAGATGTGGAATAATAATAACTGTGCATTTGCAAAATAAAGAAAGTAATGTGATCACATATGTGCACTAATCTATAAATTCTTATTCCACAACTTCTGTTTTAGAGATCTAGAAGAAATGTTCTTCTTGTTGTCCGTTTCCTTTCCTCAATATCAGCGTCTTGACACTTGCACATCTGTTCCAGCTGACAGATTTGAGTTGTCTTCTCACAGTGGATGTGCGAACAGAAATGCCAGTGTATGTTTTTTAGATTTAAAGCAAAAGTGAAGCTTGATTTTTCTCCCATAGTTTTAACAGTCTTAGAAAACTTACATAGGTCTTTCTAGTTCCTTTTTCAGACAAACGTACTCCAATTTTATACGATACCTTGTTTTTGCTTATTGTGTTTTGATTTCCTTCGGTGTGTAAGTGGGTTGTGCTGTACATAGTATCCCCAAAAATCTCTCCTTTCCCTGTTTGTGTGAATGCTAGTGTCACTTTGCAGGCTAACATCATAATCTTTGGGGACGCTTTTGGTTGAGGACAAAGCTGGAAATCTATTTTAAGATTGTGGGAGAGGTGTCTTGACAGAGTGCTTAAAAGTTTATTTAGAACACTACTGAGAAGCACCTGAGGACATCAATGACTATATCTAGGGTCAATAGTTGTTTCAAGTTTTTGAGACACCCTCCTCAGACTACAATATTGTGCATATGTATTTGTGTATTCATCATGAGTATGTGTAGAGCTGGCTTTGGGGAAGCTACTGGTTGTGCTTTTCTGTTAAAAAGGCAGGAGGAGTTTGTTCCATTTAAACATGTGATCAGTTTTTCTCTGGATTCAGTAATGAGGATAATTTTCTCAGTAGCGATTTCTTCAATTTGTTTGCTAACCGGCCCAGATAACCAGAACTCAACTGAAGCAGCAAGGTCTGGCTAGCTTGCCAGCCATGGGTTGTTGGGTTCATATGTGTCATTAGACATCATATGATGAGGGCCTGAGTTTTTGATCATGTGAAAAAGTTCTCTGTTCTCTGTTTCTTGTATAGCTCACTTAGTTCCTTGGAGCAGAGTGATGGACACAATACAATAAAAGATAACAGGTTGGGTGTTAAGTCATAGTAACAGGTTTAACAGTTTACTAAGCATTAAATCTTTCCAGCAGTAAATTTATGTTATTTATACATCTTAAACTTAAATAACTAAGTTACCAATCCTGATTCATGTTCACCTCTTAAAATGATTTCACTTACATCTGGATTGAACAGAGCATGAACTTGGCTGTTCATTCAGTTAACCAGCTAAACTGACTCTATAACACATCACTGAACACAGACAGAGTGTTGAACGTATTTTTGAGTTATTGCTACCATTAGCAAGCAAAAATCCATTCAGTTCATTTGTCTCCTAATCTAACGTCACATGCCATCTAATGTCTCTTGCCATCTTCAGGCAGTCCACCTTATAAAGGGCTGTATAACGTATAAAAATGCTGCAGTAGAAGCATTTAACGAAGTCATATTCAAGATATTTTTGCAGCCTAGTTATATTGTCATGAGAAATAAGTTGACTAGAGTGTTTATGCTCCTCATACCTAAGCCAAATAACAATCATGCACACTATTCTGTATTGCAACCCCGATAACACAAGACAAGGATTAATAATCTTTGTGTGCACTTTTTGCTTTTCAGTGTGCATGCTTACCTGTCGTGGGATTATGAGTGTTTAACAGTTTTTTTTTCTTCTACTTCTAGGGAGTCAGCAGTCTCAAGATCAAGCAAACAGAAGGACTGAAAGTGGATCTGATAAACACAACGAGAATGGGGTATGCTTATCTCTCATTGCTTTTAAAAGGATTTTTGTAGTGTCAACTACTGTTGTCAGGGTAAATATTCAAACTTGGAGCAATGCCCTCTGTATGTGTATCGAGTGCATTGATATATACTGAATCGCAGCCTGGAGTGTTGTGTTTTTGCTGCTGTAGCCAAATAAAAAAAATATATATACATACACATGGTGATTGGCACTAAAAGTGATTGCTGAAAAGGCTCTTTTTGGTTTTTTAGCCTTGTAGTTGAAGTTGTTTGCAGCTGTCTGTGTGTGCTGTTCCCTTCTTACATGAGCCAGTGCAATGAGATGTGTTTCCTCTCCCTGCTGCACTTATAACTACTTTACAGGAGTGCTCCATTATGCACGCTCTTGCATGGAAACTCCACTGTGTTATCTTTCTTTTTCTTTCTTTTTTTTTTTAAATATTTTTGTAATCCACTTGATAAGAGCATCCTTCAGCATTACTCTCCCTCCAACCATCTGGCCCAGATTCTGGCAAGGGAAAAGCCATGCTCTGGGAAGCAGAACTAATTTTACCTTAAGGGATAGACTGGCAGGGCTGCAGACCAGCAAAGCAGGAGATATGAGTCTCCTTATGAGCTTCAGACATTTATATGGCATAGACTGATGTGACACCCCCCCACACACACACTTTCCATTTTTGTTCCCCCCTTACCTCCCTTATCACTGCACCCTGAGGCAAGGAATGACAGACCACAGATGACACAGTCCACTACCTCTGCTTGAGGTGGTGAGCGAGGGAACTGATTAGCGAATATGCAGTAACTGCAGTCATTCAAGCATAGACACCCACCATGCTGGTGTTTAGAACACAGTCCAATGATTGACAGGCCTACAGAGACTGTAGCTACTATATATACATGCCTACTGGGCAGTCCGCCGTTTCATTTTTTCCCCTCGTTGTGCTGCATTTTGCTTTATTGCTATAGTGTCAGTTCTTATACCTGTACACCCATGCTTGGGTTAATGCTGATATCCAGAGTTTTTACAGAAATGTCTGTTGATACTTGTGTACACATTCCAAAAAAATCTAAATTAACTGATCAATATCAAAATAAAAAAGCAAAGTACCCCATATTTCTGTTCTTCTAGAATACAATAAATGAATCAACAATTTTTTCTTTACATTACAATCAAATCTATAAATTCAAAATTTTTAAGCAATTATCTGGTTATAGGTTCTTCGTGCATCCGATTTGGTTTTATTGAATTAAGCCATTTAGCAATTTCCAATTTTCTGGGATCAGATTTTTATTTTTTCCTGGGTCAGTCCACTGTCGTTCCACAAATAACAGCTGAACATCTCTGGTCGCTCAGACGATTAGTTGACTGTGGATTTGTTGTTCCCCTGGTTTGGTTTGCCGGAAGATGCCTATTTCAGGGGTGATTTAATTTAATCTCGGTCCAGTCTGTTAGACTTACTTAGCCTGACTACTAATTTCGTCTTAACAGTAGCACATGATACATATAAGCTTTTGGTGTTTGGCCTTCAGTGGTACATGTTTTGCAGTTGTTTCCCAGTTTGAAATGTGACCTTGTCCTCTACAACACTTTCAATCAGTGCTGGGTAGTTTACAGTAAACCTGAACATGTAGGAAGGTCAGAGACTGTAAATGGGCATCAGTTTTGCAAAAAGACAGAACAGGTGGTCTATTCTTCAAGACTGCTGTGTTTATTTGGGCTTTTTAATTGGCTGACACCTTTCTTGTTGAGCAACTCCTTGTGCTAGTCAGCCAGTCCTCCTTCAGTAAGCACCAACAAACTCGGGTCGACATGCCTTAATAGTGCCTTAAAGTAATTCACTCTACTGCAAGGCTCAAATCTGACCTCAACTGGCTTGGGTTCAACAGTAGAATGTTGTTTGACTGTTCTATGCAGATTGACATCAACACACAGGCCTTGTTTTGGTTTGTTTTTATGTTGCTCCTTTATAATTTGAGGGATTACATCAGTTTCATGACATAACAGTCTTTAAAAGGATCAGTGTCCTTGCTATCCCCAGGCTTTTCTAGAGCAGAGTTGTTCTGTTCTCGACCCATGTCTAGGCACAACCTTCTGAGAAGTTTCCAAACACTGCGGTAGTAATTTGATTCACTCCGTTGTTTACATATCAGTGGGAACTAATATTCATTTGGGACAAAAAGAATTTAAGTATATATGCAATCATGTCTTTAGAATTTGCAATTATATATATATGCAGTTCTTCATGCATTATGATTTTTCATTTCGCCATAATTGTACAGCTCCTCAAGTAACTTTTTTGCATTACCTTTTGTGCATTGAAACAGGATTATTTAAAGGAAGATTCATGATTTTTCTGTTATCTCACAATTTTTTTAACCCCTGTCACTCACTCTCAGAGCCAAGCTCAGACCTAACAGCAGGGTAATCCTTAGACGCACACTCAGCGTAAAGGGGTGCTACTTGTTCCCTCCCTGTGCTGGTGGGAGGTATTCTTCCTTGAATTCCTATCATCATCTTACTCTTTTACACCTCCCCCAACTAAAGGCCTTGTCTGAAGGGCAATGTAGCCTGGATGCATTGGAGCGTAGTCGTGTGTGCCGGGCACACTCTGAGTGGAGCTCGCCATGCCAGGCTTGAGTAACCCC
>JBBJLR010000160.1:8091004-8120645 GCA_037577145.1 Brachypetersius gabonensis | reverse complement strand
GAGAGAGAGAGAGAGAGAGAGAGAGAGAGAGAGAGAGAGAGAGAGAGAGAGAGAGAGAGAGAGAGAGTGAGAGTGTGAGTGAGTGTCATTTTCCATTCCTTAATATCCAGTGTTGAAGCTTACTTGATTAACATGTCTCTTGAACCATATGAAAGAAAAACATTGGGCATAAACAATGCTTTACTTAGACTGTTGCACATACAGGTGTGTTACAAACACATCCATCTCCTTGTACACTCAAGTAAATGTTCTTAAAATCAGGATTAGTCTGGTAAATAAAACAGCTCCCAGTCACAGATGGGGAAACTCACCCACATGCTCTGTTCCATCTGGGACTGTCTTCATTGCTCAGGCCAAAGCTCAGTGATGAAACGTGTGGGCATAAGATATGAGTTCGTAATGACAATCATCCTTCCAACAATAGAATATAGGTCACCAGCAGCCTTGGTTAACTGCATGAATAGCTGATTGTTGTCTTATGTGCAATTTAGATTATTACATTTACATTAGTCGATGCATTTACATCAGTCAATAAGCCTAGACATTCAGTGTCTTTACTTTTGTAATTGAGCTACAATGCTAATGAATCTTTCTTTTAATTATATTGGTCTAGTGTTAAACATTACATGTGCCAGACTAACAGAAATGGTCACTTAAAAACAACATGTTAATGATATTTGGACCTTGAATTCTGTAGCCTAGCAACAACTAGATTGCAGAACAGAATATCATCCTTTCTGGCCTGTAAGCCGAACATTATCTGTGAGTATCAGAGCAGAGTGTCTGTTTGCATAAGTGTATTTATATTTGTTTGTATACGGTGGCACTAGCTGCAGAGATCGAGCACATCAGCGGGCTGTTCCAGGAAAAGCAGGCGGAGCTGCAGGCAGCTGTGCTGAGGGTGGATCAGCTTAGCCAGCAGCTGGAGGACCTGCGAAGAGGCAAACTCAATGGCCTTCAGACCTTGGGGGGTCATGTCACTGGCACTGCTGCCCTGGAGCTTCGCAAACTCTACCAGGAGCTGCAGGTCTGCAGACACACATACTCAACACACACGTACTGCAGTGAAAGACTTCCAATACACTTTATTCCATTCTGCTGTCTTTCAGGGTTGGGTATCATTAGGATTTTACTGAAACCTGTATCAATTCTGAAATTACTTATTGATAGATACTTATCAATACTGTTATTGATACTACTTTTCATTATGCACAAAAATAATTTGTGCATAATTTTTTTTTTTCATTTAAAAAAATCACAAGAAGGGGTGTGAAAAGATTCAGCAGATATTTTATTGTTCCTTTTTTGAGAAATGTCGAGCTGTATTGTTTCCTGAGTATCTGTACATGTAAAGAGGGAGGAGAAATTGCTTCAGTTGCTATGGTCTGGTTATGCGCAAAGCATTGCTCATGTAACTCCCACTGATCCAATCTAGCATTAACTGTTTCAAAATGCCAGCTATGTTAAAAAAGCATTAGTGTTAAATAAATACTTACAGCAGCACAGTTTGTTCAGGAGCTTATTTGTATTTTGGTATTGATCAGTCATGTTCTAATTTATTACAGATCCTTGATACTCCCTTATCTTATACTCCTTTATAAGTAGTTTCTCCTGTCACATTTGTGTATTATTTGTATTTTTAAAAGTAGCTCTGACCTGTACTACAATAAAATGCAATTGATTCCTGATGAATTTTGAGACTTTGCACTGTGTTGAGTTTCCTAAAGTAGTGGTTCTCAAACCAACCCATCAGAGCCTCCCAAATAGTCTATTTTTTATTCTGAAAATTATGCTGAAAATTAGGGTAAAGCAAAAATGTTGTGTCTTGGGGTTACTGAGGGCCAGTTTGAGAAGTTTGAGTCTTAATAAATTGATGTCAGAAATGTACATCCCTAATATATACTACTTAAGGGTATCAAGCAGTAGCAGTGGTAGTTGTAACGCCGGTTACTTTGACTTGCTCTGTGATTATGAATGTAATGTGTGGTAGGCGTTGAGTTGGCTTTAAAATATTTGTTGTTAATGGTGATGTTGTTGTTGTGTTGTATATCAGATCCGTAACAAGCTGAACCAGGAGCAAAACACTAAGCTGCAGCAGCAGAAGGAGCTGCTGAACAAGCGCAACATGGAAGTGACTCTGATGGACAAACGCATCAGTGAGCTCCGGGAACGCCTCTATAAGAAAAAAGCTGAGGCACGTCTAAAAGAGAACCTGCCTGTAAGGCCAGGAATGCAATGCGCGTGCACACACACACACACACGCACACACAGACACAGACACATAGATATATGGCCTATTTTTATTGAGAGCTCAAAAATAATCCACCCTGACATGCATAGTTTGTATACAGCTATAATTCTGAATGAAAAAGACAGTCATAGAAGCATTTTGCTGTTCTGTGAATGTACTAGATAGAACTGATATTTCACTTAGTTTTTTGCTCTTTGCTCTCTGTCTCTTTGTCTCTCTCATTTCTCTCTCCCTCTGCATTCTCCATTATAGCTGAACCGAGCAAGTGGCCCTCCATCCCCCCAGCCAGCTCTAGGCAGTACAGGCCGAGTGGCAGCAGTCGGACCCTATATCCAGGTTCCTGTGCCAGCGCGCCCAGAGAGTGGTTACATGGTACCCCCAGACCCCCTAAAACCTCAGACGCAAGGCGTGAACACACCAACCAACCATGCTCGATCTAAATCAGGTCAGTTGTTACACACTGCAGTTCTAACATGTTCAACCTCTTCTTCCTATTCTACATAATTTTCCTCTTCAATTTGGACACATCTTCATGTGTATGACTGCCCAGGCATAGTGATGCAAAACCTTTTGTTGGGTTGAAACAGAAAAATAATTCTATTATGCCTTTACCCATTATGACAGGTTCGTAGTCATTAAGTCAAGTCCAGCCAAACTAGGAGCTTCAAACAAGCTATTTGCTTATGTGTCCAGCAGAGGGAGACTTTGAGCCACTATCCAGTAAACTTTGCTAATAACTAATAATCTCATGCAGAGGACAGGCAGAGTCTTTTAGACCTCGGCATGTGTCCCACACCTCCCAGCTCTGTGTCTCTCCATACTTCGTTTACTGTTTATTTATGATTTTGATTTCTTTCTTTCTCTTTTCCTCTAACCTCTTGTGTGATCTTTACTGTGTGCCCTGTATGTGTGTGTGTGTCTCTTTCTCTCTTTTCCTCACTCTCACTTTCACTATTTCTCTCACTCACTCTCTCTCTTTCTCACTCACTCTCTCTCTCTCTCTCGGACCTGTCTGTACTGTGCTGTTGTGCTCTCTATGTGGGGGGTGGGGGTGATGCTCAGATGGCGTGAGAAAGCCCCCTGGTCCCTGGAAGGTTTCTGATTTAGACATCATAGTGGATCCGCTCCCGTCAACCCCTCCAGAGTGCAGCCCGGGCCCTGGGGCCCCAGCCACCACCTCCTCCTCCTCCACAGCGGGGCCAGATGGAGCCTCTCGTGAGTGGGAAGGTGCCTCATGGAGGGCTGGAGGGATGGTCTCTGAACCTTATCCAGAGTATTGGACAGGATCAAAGCAGTTGTACAGAAGCTGCATTTTTTCATAGTTAACAAAAGTTTTTTATACAATGGACAAACACTTCATTGTTCACTGTTTCTCCTACATTGTAGACTTTCAGACTGGCTGGCACAGCTGCCAGTGTTAAAAAAGCTGTTAACAGATATGAAGAACTGAAACACTGCTATTCCATTCATTATGATTTGAATAAAAGATTATTGTAACTATAGTGTTTTAGAAGCTTTAAATCAAATAAGGCAGAATTACTCAACTGAAATATAGCTTTCTAAGCTTGTGATTAATATTTTAACTATTGTTGGAAAATTGAGGTGTTTCATGAACAGTACTAAGGACTGTAACAATCAGTAACAATCAGTGCAGTAACAATAACAATTCGTGCAGTAGCATAAAATGCACTATGTCTTCTATCAAGGGCTGAAAAAAAGTTTTTCCATAGCAGCACACTGCTGATCCTGTGTATAAGAATGTGTGTACATGTGTGTGAATGACTGTCCATGATTGGTTTTTGCATGGGTGTGCTCTACCTGGCCTGTTTGAAACTCTACCCTGATAAGGTTCACAAGGTCCTCCCAGCCTCCTGATCAAAAAAGCAGTCGACACACTTCAGCCATGCTTCTTCTGTAACTTTGACCTTTGGTTTCATTACAATACCATCTTCTCATAACGTAGAACAGTTTAACAATTCCCTTGTAATGAAGAAACAACACATGGCAGAATCAGGTTCCTTACATTACTCCTGGGTTCACCAGGCCAAAAGCTTTGTCTTAAGTTTAAATTGGACATCAGACACACTGTGACACAGTTTTGTCTGTGTGTCTTGGTGGTAGGGCTGTAACGATACACCAGACCCATGATTCGGTTCATATGACAATTTTTGACCCACGATTCGGTTCTTATCAGGATTCTTTTGAGATGCCATTTTGTTTCGAGTCACCCTCACATTTACCACAGAATTATGAATCAATAAACGCTTCCACACCGCTTCTTTTGCATTCAGTCTGTACAGAAGACCCCAAGGAATCGCCACAGGCTGCTGCAGAACCGATTATCCATTGGACCATTGTCCAAAATTTAAAAACATGCTCCGCCCAGCTGGCCAAAATCGCACAAAAACTTGCGCAAAACACAACAAAACTCGTACAAACAAACTTCCCAGTAGTTTTATCACAACCAGCTTATATATATAATTTCCATTTACTTACATTAAAAGAAATTCAGCTTGGAGACGCGCGCCTCCCCAGACGGTCCTTGTGGATTTTGGAAGGTGAAAAAGACTCGTGGGAGGGCTCGTTTGGATTTTTAGCAACCTCTACTATTGGTTACTGCCTGAAATACACCAATCACGGTGTAAGAAAGGTTTTATCTGGAGGTGTACCTCCTATTCTCTCTGGGAGTTGGAAGGGGTGTGTCATGTGTGGCGTGATTCTGCCTTCTCACATCGTGACCCTCAGATCCATTAACCTGTGTCACGGTGTGAGAAGGCAGATTTCGGTTTCATATTGCATATCGTTACAGCCCTAAATGAAGGTGATTTACACTAAAGAATAATCTGATTCTGAGGGGAAAAAATATAAATATATATATAATAAAAATATGCCCATACATCTTTATGGTTTATCTGTTTAATTCTTACCAGATGTAGAGAACTGTTTAAATTTTTTTTCCTCCTGTATAGAACTTTTATCTTCCTGAACAAATTCTCTATTTATTTAGCTGTGATTCTGTTTTTGTAGTCACAGTTTCTATTTGTAAAACTGTTCATCTGCCATGTATACCCTGATACTGAAAGGCAAAAGGCTCAAATTACCCCAAAATGCTGTAACAGCTTTCAGGAATAGTCTGAAGGAATAGTTGCTTTTCAGCTAATTTACCAGCAGCTGCAGAGTAAAATATACAACCCTAATGAGTGAGGATTTTTTTTAGATAACACTTGATATCCCTGTGCTGATGCAGTTTTTTTTTTTTTTCCCTGTGCAGCTAATGATGCTGGTTGGCCCACCCTCAGCAAAGGCAATGCACCTCTCAAGCCCCCAGACTGGAAAGAGTCGATAGGAGACCCCTCCAGCAAAACTGTCTCTCCTGCTGCCACCCCAGCAGATAAGGTGTTTTTTCTTTTCTCACTTTCTTAAGGAAGTTGTTTATGTATACAATTGTGTCGGCATCCCAAATTTAGTCGGTCAGCCAAGGCATCAGTGTTTGGTGTTTGAAGTTTGTATCTTCAGTTTAAAATGTCACTAACAGGTGATAGAAGCTCATGGCTAGCAATTAGCATCATGCAAACTCCATGTCTAAATTGTTACAAACGCAAACCACATTAAAAGCAAAATGTAGATTTTTTTTTTTAATTCAGTGCTACATGCTTCTTATGGCTTTGTTAATTGTTAGTTTGACAGTATGCCATTGTCAGAAGCCACATGTCTGCTTGAGATTATTTAGCACTGAGTGGCCTGGAGGACCAGTGTTTAACATTTTTCGTCTATTTTTCTTTTAATATGGCAACGGTAAGTACTATAGCTTTTGAGCTGAATCGGGTTTTAACCAGATAACTCAACAGACTTTGTAGAACTCTGGCCCATATGCTCTATGGGATTATTTACTCAAGCGCTTTGCACAGTGCTGATTGGTGGCCGAAGACTATATTAGTAGGTCCTATGCAGAACGAAGCAGCCAGATGGTGTAACTCAGTTGATCAATTGAGAACAACTGCATTTGTAAATTTTTTCACTTATTACTGTTGTTCTGCCTTGTCCTTGTCTTGCTACGGAAAAAAATATTGTAGGGTCCTGTTTTGCTCAGCAAAAATATTACTGTTTTTGTTACTGACAGATTCCAGACGCAAATAAACTGGGCTCAGCCCCTCCTCCGTGTAAGCCCCAGCCACCTCCATATGGTGCCCACACCAGTTCTCACCCACTTTCCTCCGCTAACTCTGGCTCCACCAGCTCACTGGACCGCCGCAAGGACGTGCCCCTGCGCCCGGGCCCGGGCCACCTAAACCCCCCAAATACAAATCCACCACCTCCACCAGCCTGGCCTCGTGTAGGCTCCTCCACCGGATCTTCCTCCCAGCAGATCCAGCAGCGCATCTCAGTCCCACCCAGCCCTACTTTCCAGCCCAGCACACCACTTTTCCCTCCGGGAGAAAGACCTGACCCTCCTCTGGCTGTTGCTGTTCGCCCATTTATCCCAGACAAGGGATCTAGACCACAGTCGCCCAGGAAAGGCCCAGCTACCATGAACTCCAGCTCCATCTATCACATGTACCTGCAGGGTGTGCCCAAGAACTACCCTGGCTATAAGCCTGCTGTTAAAGCTGGTAAGAAAAATACCAGGAAAAAGTATAATTCTTCCAAGAGCTTAGAAATGTCACTGAAAAACAAAAGCCAGAAGACATACATAAATCAACAATACATGACTGTACATGACTTATGCTGTTTTTTTTCTGTTGTTTTTTTTTTATCTGCAGTGTATGGAAAACCACTTCTGCCCCCTAGCTCCACACCTCCCTCCCCCCTGCCCTTTACAGGTGCAGGGTCATTCCCAGTGCTGCTTGGTGCTGCAGGGGATGTGGTTGATGGTGACCTGGACCCTGAGGGCCAGATGATGGGTCTCCCTGAAGAACCTCCACCCAACGTGGACCACATCCCTCGGCCACTCAGCCCAACCAAGCTGACCCCCATGGTCCATTCTCCCATGCGCTACCAAAGTGATGCAGAGCTGGAAGTGCTTCGCAAGAAGCTGGCCAATGCTCCACGGCCTCTCAAGAAACGTAGTTCTATCACTGAGCCTGAGGGACCAAGTGGGCCCAACATCCAGAAGCTCCTCTACCAGCGTTTTAACACCTTAGCTGGTGGAATTGAGGGAGGAGTCGGTGGAGGTGGTGGAGTAACTCCATTCTATCAGCCGACAGGAGCTGCAGGTGAGGTGCTGTCCGATGCAGATAATGGAAACCCCCCCTCAGAAACACCAGCCACACTCCTTGCTGGCACTGAGGGGGTAGCCTCAGATGCCCTGCCTCAAGGCGATGCGAATGATAATCAGCCCATGCAGCCAGCTTCTGAAACACTAGCCCCGCCAGCTTTGGAGCCATCAGATGATGATGACAACAATAACAACCCTGCTGAACCCTCTGCAACTCTGCCCAGCCCTGTGCCTGAGGCCAGCTCACCACAGGAGGCAGCAACTTCACCATCCTCTCAGTCTACAGTGAGCATCTCCAGCACAAACGCAGACATGTTGGCACATGTTTCTATTGGCCATTTTCTTTTGTATGGGTTCTTATTCTGTGGTAGCTAATTGTTAAATTGGGGATTGGGGAACAAGCATTGGGAGCCCCAATGTAATGGTGATACAAACTTAAGTATCATACTGAGATTCTATTGCTACACAAGTGTTTTTTCAACATTTATAGCCTTGCTATAGACCCCCTCCCCACACACACACACACTCTTAGTTTGCAAATGTGTTCTTTTATGACTGTGCGCACACATCTATATCTCTATCTGTATCTATTTATACGTGTGTGTGAATATATATTTCACAGGGGTTATGTTCCAAGAGCACCCGTGTATAGTGAAAAAAGCCTATTTTTATAGTGTAAACCATAAACATGCACCCAAATGTGCTTAATTTAATTTTAAACCCAGTTTAATGCATTTCCCTTAAAGAAAATGTAAATGTAAACCTGTATTCCTGTAGATATGCAATATAATATATATTTTACAGCATTATTGACTATATTAATCAAAAAAGCTTGAATAAGAGTTACAATCACAAAACGCTACAATCAGCATTTTTCTCAACATATCGAGCACACGAGTTGCTTGGCTTTATTCCGACTGTTAACACATTGTTGCCACCTACTGGTTATATTTTGAACTGCAGTAATGAAATGCTTAAATTATGGTAATTTGTGAAATTTTAAGAGTGGGTATTTGTATATTTGTTGGAAATATCAACGAACTTTGCAAACCTGTAAAATACTGTGTGTGCCAGTTCAGAGTTCTCATTTTCATTTAGAACTATGTAGATTTACAGGATTATGTGTGATTTTAATGTTGCATCTTTTTTCTTATAGGAGAAGCGCACCAATCTGAAGAAGCCTAACTCGGAGCGGACGGGCCATGGATTCCGGGTGAAGTTCAACCCTCTTGCTCTGCTCCTGGATTCCTCACTGGAGGGCGAGTTTGACTTGGTACAGAGGATAATATATGAGGTATACACTCAGCTGTCACCAACACTTTCGTCAACACTCTTACTTTACAGGTCTATACTGTGTTTCTTGGTACATCTGTTTCTCTTCGTACATATGCGAATGACAAGTGTTTCTTAATCAGAGGTTTCCTTCCATTCCGTTTGCTTCTCTCTTCAAACAAGTCCAGTCGTGAGTCTTAAGAAATAAATGTATATGTTGACAGGTGGAGAACCCAAGCACACCTAATGATGAGGGGATAACACCCCTTCACAATGCAGTGTGTGCTGGACACCACCACATTGTTAAGTTCCTCCTTGACTTTGGAGTCAATGTCAATGCAGCAGATAGTGATGGCTGGTGAGTAAGGCTAATTCAAACGGCTGATATGTATTAGAGACTAGCCCTTTGAGTACCACACCATGAGAAATTCTGCATTTATCTCTGAGTATTGCTAGAAATAGCACTATTTTGATGCCTGGACAGGTTTAATGTGTTGGGGAGGGTTTTTATTTATGTATTTATTTATTTATTTCCCAGGACACCCCTGCACTGTGCAGCTTCCTGCAACAGTGTCCACCTCTGCAAGCTGCTTGTGGAGTCTGGCGCTGCTATCTTTGCCACCACCATCAGTGATGTGGAGACAGCAGCAGACAAGTGTGAGGAAATGGAGGAGGGCTACATCCAGTGCTCACAGTTCCTATATGGTAACAGTTTTTGCTTTTCTGCCTCTTACTCAGCTTATTATTTATCATTTGTTTGTATTATTGCATGAGCGATTAATATGGGTCATTTTCCAGCAAGGCTATAAAGGAAATTAAGGTCTATAAAGAAAATTAAATAGACTGTGTTTTTCTTTCCCACCAGACTGCAATAACCATTAACATTATGCTTATTATAGAAGTATTTTCAAATTTCTGAAAGGACAAAAGCTTCTGTCGTCTCATTTCTTAAATACCAGTATGTAAAGGAACTGTTTAGTGTGAAATCTGAAGTAGATAAGCTATGAGGCTTGTATCTAACAAACACTACTGTTCTTAGAGTTCAACAGACACCCAGATATTTTCAGGAAATACCTTATCAGAACTTTTCCTGACCCACTCAAACCGCATCCATGTCTTCATTAAGATGGCTCATATTTGTGGACATGGTTAAAAAATGAACTGTAAAAATGAACACTTCACTGTGTCACTGAACATTGTTGGTTGACTTTTTTAGACTACAGTGTCTGTGCCCAGAAACCAACACAGGATTTTTTGAGAGCCATAAATACAGAGTAGTTTGTTTGAAGATCAGTCTGACTGCTTTGTGAATACCAGTGTTGAAATGTTATGATGATGATCTCCTTGTATATAACCCTTCAGAGACATATTACTGCAATTTCTTGCCCATCAAAAGTCCTACCTTTTGGAGTAAGAACTAGTAACTAAGTAGTTTCACCTTCAGTTAGAACAGCTTTCCTGTGTACATGTGGTTTTTCTGTGGATGAGCTGATTTTTAAATATTTTTTTGGGATGTTTGCAGGTGTGCAGGAGAAGCTGGGAGTGATGAATAAGGGTGTTGTGTATGCTCTATGGGAGTATGAGGCTCAGAGTGCAGATGAACTTTCTTTCCAAGAGGGAGATGCTATCACCATCTTGCGCAGAAAAGATGACAATGAGACAGAATGGTGGTGGGCCAGACTTAATGACAAGGAAGGCTATGTTCCTCGAAACCTGCTTGGGGTGAGTGCTTACAACAAGATTTGCTATGACCATATTTAATTTTCTTATTCGTGTTGAAATCGTCCTCTGTTCATGATCTACAGATTCAGTCACACATTTTGAAAATTGAGATGCTTGTCTTAAAGTAGTAGTTTCATTCACAATGTTTTCTCTAGACTTGTTAGGCTAAAACAAGTATTGAAGCCTGTTTTGGTTAGCGTCATGTACCCTGCATGCCTCTCTTACAATAGATTTATGTTTAGGTTTCTAACACTCCATAACATACTTTTTCCACACAAGCAAGTCTATTTCAGATTACACAGGTCCACAAAAAAATATATATATATTTTTGTAATCATCAGAAACCACAACACACAACCATTTTTTATGCTGATTTCAGATCTGCTTCCAGTCACAAACTTTCTGAATTATGAGTAAAATTATATTTGCAATAAACTTGCATGTGGCATTTGTTAAACCGCAGGCACCAATCAAGTAACTGTTTCAATATTTTCAGAGTGAAGTCAGACAGGCGACACTGTGGCATAGATATAATGATCAGTGTCAGTCAAAAAGCTACTACTGTTTCTTCAAAAACACTCAGCATATGATTATTATATCATCATTATACCAACTATCATGCAATATATAACTAGCTACATCACAAAAAACTATACGTGTGGGAAAAACTAAACACAGATTTAAAATCGGCATGAAAACCACTAGAAAACCCACATAAACTTATCTCTGATGATTCTGACCTGTTGACCTGTTATTTAACTGGCCAGTGTGGTTTGAGGAATGTGTGTGTGATTGAGGCATGCAGTTTACACTATTGAGGGTACAGTGTATCTTAACTTGAGTATCTCAAGTGCAAAATATCTTTGCTACATTTAGGTTGATTTTTGACAAACCCTAAATCGCTTTAAGCCTTCGTTTGCTGTGTAGTAGTACACCGTGTTTCAATGTTTGATACTTTTTGTGTGTATCTGCAGCTGTATCCCAGAATAAAACCACGTCAGAGGTCCTTGGCATAACTGGCTGCTTCACTCCTGGGTGACTGAACTGGACTGGACTGATTTATGGGGTGTAGGACCTCCACTGATCCCTCTCTATCTGCTCCTTCTACTGGAGTGAAGCTGCTAAAAGATGTTCCCAGACTTGGGGCATACTTACCACCACTACACACACACACACTCTCTCACACACACACACACACACACACACACACCACAAACAATAATAAAGGCCAAACATGAAGCCTCAGGTCCTAAAATCTTCCCCATAACTCTCATTAACTCCCGAAGACTTGGTTTCAGTTGAGCATCACGCACCATGTATCATAGCCGCTGCACATTTCTCCATGAAGATCAAAGCACTACCTGTTTAGTTTTACAGCTTTTGTTTTATATCTTTGTTTCTGCTTGCATTTTTATCTGGAGATTATGCTCCTTATAGTTTATTGAAGTGATGCTGGCACCGTGCAGGCTGGATCAGCCAGAGCACAGATGCTTTTTACTTCCTTTCGCAAACCTTGGTTCAAAGAGGAAATCTTGCCATGGATAGAAAGCATTTGTATTAAATGCCCTGTGTATTATGCCTATGAGCTGAGAGGGAAAAATAACTGGATATGTTTCTAAAGGTGTTTTGAAGATGAATGAATGTGAAATGTGAGGTGAGCTAATGTTATAAAAGAACAAAAAGGGTTATATGAGAAATATATAAGTATATATAGTAACTGGAACAAGTTTTTACAGAGATGTGGTTCATATAGTGTGCATTTAAGCAAGATTACAGTGCACAGTGTTACCTGTGTGAATGGTCTGCATTGAAGGGTGTGCATAAATGAGAGATTTTATGATATACAGTACAGTAATCCCCCAGTCACGGATTTTTAGAACCAAACTCAGTTTTACGCGGAAATCCCCACAATAACGCGGAAACTGCAAATATCATCCACCTTTTTTTTTTTTGCTTTTCTGTGGCAATAAACATTTTTTTCTGGGCACTGGCGTGGAATTTAAATTAAAGCCGCATACGGGTTTTACCTTTACATTTTCTTTAAGGGTAATGCATTAAACGGTCTTCAAAATCACATTAAAATGTACTGGGAGCACATTATTCGTGCATATTTAGGGTTTACACTATAAAAACAGGCATTTTAGGCATTTTTTAAAAACCAAAACACATGGTTTTTCACTATATGGGGGGATTATTGTATATGAGACATTTTAAAGACTATAGGCATGTGTGTGAAGAGAGAATGGAAGTGTATGAGTTAAGAGTACAAGAAGCCAATGTGGTGTTGCAGTACCATTAATAAAACTGCCAGCGTAAGTATAAAGCAATGCATACTGTGAGGATGGAATTAGACCTTGCCAAATACACTGCATTGGTTTGAAGTCAATAACACATTGCTGAAAGCTTTTCAACACTAAGAGAACAAAAGGTATTGTTTAAATGCATATTTACATTATTATACTTTTTTTTTTTTTACATTGCATTACATTCCCTTGTCCATTTCCTCTCCCAGTTCTGTTTAAAAGTCTTGTGAGCTGATCTTTTGTGCCCTGCCTGTGAGGCAGTAATGAGCTTTACAGTGGAGTTCACCTGTAAATACTGTGAGGAGGCTTAGAGGATTAGATGTGTTGGATTCTATGCTGAAAGACTTACCTGCCTGCGCAGAAAGCTGTATGGCATTCAGAAATGGAAACATGCACCTCCTGTTCTCTACATGTGCACAAATAAAGAGAAACAAGTCCTGGGAATACATGGTGCAGTGTAGTTTTATTTTCTTTCTGTTCTAACACACTCCTGTGGTAAATCACTCAAAGGAGACATAAGTTACCAGAGTTACATTGCATACCTGAAAATGGGTCCACTGTCATCCGCGAACGGTGTGATGTGCCCCTGCTTGTTTGGAATAGAAAGCTGCAGACATACCAACTATATGTGAAGAACGTTGCACACCCCCTGAGGTAAGTTTCAGCAGTCAGCTTCTGTGCGTTTATTTTAAAGATTACAGTATCAGAAACCATGTAAGTAAGCCTGTCTAAGGCCATTTCACAACAACAAAAAGTCATGCAGTTTTCATGGCTCCAGCAAGTGGGATATAAGCTAAGTTAGCTGCATCTAATATAAAATATGAAGCAAACTGGACACCAAACACGTCTCAACCATAACAACAACAAAAAAGAGTAAACTATGGCTCTAACGCCGTGTCCTCGTCTACAACGAGCCAATGTTTCTGCTTGTATTCATTTCAACAGAATAGACTCATGGTCAATGGTTTTGTGGACTGAGAGCAACTTGCTGAGTTTAATCTGGTGTTCTCTTTTTGTAGTCCAAGTCTTGCGGTATACATATCATACGTGTGTTATCTGCTACCTCCACACCAGAATCAACTTGTGTGTTGATTAGCAGGACCTTGCTGAGTAAATGGATGAATTTGGACAGTTACAACACTAGAACATGCAATGCAGGGCAACTATAGGGGAACTGTGTTCAAGATCGGTGTGTTTCTGACGGAGAGGCACTGCACATCCACTGCCACCAGTACTTCTCTAACTAATCGGCTTATTATCAATCCCTGGCTGAATTGTTGTGGGTTGTTGAAGAGCAGGGAAAGGATTAAAGTGTGCAGAACAGTGTGCTTCCAGGACTAGGGTTGGGAAACGCTGCTCTAGGCCACCTAGAAGGCGATGGCAGCATGGAAACAAGATACCAAAGCTCATCCTCTGACGCAGAGAGCCAAAGACAGACCCTTAAAACTAAAGCAGGGGAAAAGATAATCTTGTTTGACCAAGTGAGCTAGCAGGGCAAGTACTAAGTTTAACGCAGTCTTAGGGTATGTGACTACTTTAAAAGACAAAAGAAAACCTACATAATGTATCACCCATGCTGTTATTTGTAATCTAATGCCGTTCGTAATATGGCCACTAGAGGGTAGTATAATACTTATGAGCAAAATAGCTTTCTCAACATAATTCCACTTCAACCGTGCTGACATTTTAGAACACTTTGTCAGTGTGTTGCTGTTGTGAGGAGAAATCATTTACAACACATTCATCTTTGCTGTAGCGGAAAATAAATACTCCGATTACATGATCTTAACTCATGTCCCTTTGTCATGCAGTTCTATTTTAGAAATGACCTTTTCATAAGAGCAAAATCAAGTTTTCTTTTTCTTCATGAATGGTTGGGGATTTGTCCTGGGTTTATAGCTTGACCCACAGGAATTCCCATTCTCACTAATTGTTAAGTGGTACATTTACAGTGGCAATTCATTTTACAGGCTGACAATAGCCAGATCTAGGGGTCAGTGCTGCATCACAGAACCTGGTCATTAGGGTTAAATTGTCCTTGGTACCATCAGCAACCCTCACCAACCAGAACCTCCAAATCAGTCTGGACTTCCCTTACCGTTAAGCGGATTGCTGCTGATTTTCTCAATGGAAATTTGTAATCAGCATTATTTTCTCTTTTATCTAGGCTACATGGTCAAATGCGATAATATTGTCCAAGAGCACAAGTTAGTCCTCTAGATTCAGGGGTTCCCAGTCTCAGACCTCGTGACCCCATGCTCTGCATAGTTCATGCCACCAGAGTAATGAGGTTAGCATTTTAACCTTTTAGTCTTTCTACTGTACACACCCCCCTTATCTAGCCTTCAATGAGCTTGACCACTTGATCGAAATTAATAGATGGTAAAGCATAAATGTGCATAACATGGGATTGTCAAAACTGGGAACAACTGATTTACCTCATTTTTGCTGAAAAAATAAAGACCAGATTCCATTCATAATGGATTTTTATAAGATCATTTGGAGTTGCAAATAAACAGAAAAGTGGGGCAGGCAAGATGTTGTACCAATGTTGGGAACCTACCTGAGCTCTGGGTTCTTGTTTCCCCCAACCCTGATCCTGGGGGCACATAACCGTGCACATTTAAGTGTCTTCACAGCTCCCCGCACTCCTTTTCTAATCACCTCATTTAAACACCTTTACTGAAGTGTATTGATGTTGTAACGCGGGGCAGTCTGCCTTCTGGACCAGGGTTGGGAAACACTGCACTGGCAGAACAATAAGGATAAACTACTTACAGCCCACAGGTTTGATTTATATTGGGCTTAGTCACCATTCTAAGTGCCCATGTTAGCTCAAGACATTGTAGGTCGTTATACGCACAGGACTGTGTGCCATGGTTCGGCCACTAAAACACTAAGAGCAAGAGTGAGACACAAAACCAGTTCCATGGGCCAAAGAAACTTTATTTTGGGTGTTAAAGAGCCATCCTCAAGACATTGCAGATACAAAATCCTTCAGACTGACGGAAGACTCATCTAACTTAAGTGCCACTAACGTTTGGACGGAGTGCGCTCCTTGATGTGGTTATTGGTTTCAGAGGGAGAACTGGTGGAGGCAGGGGGAGAAGTCAAGTTGGGATTAGGTCATGAAACAGTGTTCACTTCTGCTCAGGCATGAGGTCGTCAATTGACTGGCCAGCCTCCAGACGCTTCTCCATTTCTATAAGCAAGTTGACTCCATCCACCACCATCTGCACCAGCTCCACTTCGGAGAAGCCCAGCCGATCCGCGTTGGAAATGTCAAAGACGCCACCCACTGCAGCAGTGTCTACACCACCTGGACATGAGAAAGTCAAGTACATGGTCAGGAGACAGTGCAAGAATCATTACAAGATTAAATGGGAACTCTGGTAAAAATCATATCTTAAGTTCTCATTTAATTGTATACTTTCCTTAAGTGAAGATCAAATTCTTTAACTTTTTAAACTGTATTTGAACTACAAAAAGTTCCAGATGTTCCAATTTTCATCACAATCACATTGACCATATACCTATAATGCTAAATACCTATAATGCAAAACTGGGGGTTTGAGTGAGTGGAGGCATTTGCAATTGTTTACCTGTTCCACGCTTCTGAAGCCTCAATTTTTTGAGGGCCTCGCCAAACTTCTCATGTTTGCTGAGGTTGGGCAGCTTGACATGGACACCAGCACGTAGCCCTGTGCCCAGGTTGGAGGGGCAAGTGAGGACGTAGCCCAGATGCTCATTCCACATGAACTCATGACCCTTCTCTTTGAAGAGACCCTCAATCTGTAAGGCATTACACAGCATTTGTAAGCCCACCATTTAACAGGTTTCTCCACCTTGCAAATCTAGGTTTATCCAGCTGAACTGGCACCAACCTTTGTGAGGCCTGTGCAGAAACGATTGAACACCTCCCTCATGTTTCCACCCTTCTGCATGGAGATGACACGGAGATGGTCCTCCTCGTTCACCCAGACCAGGAAGGTCTTGTTGTCATTGTGCCTGCGAGCATTAATTTTGGAGAAATAAAAAAAAATTACAATCACTTCATTTCCAGATGTACAGTCACTAAACAGATGGATAACCACCAAGAATATACTGGGACCTTATTTACAGCTGGCCACAAAATTGAAGAATCTCCTGCTTATGTTTGAGTCGATGCCAATGCAAGTCCATAGCCTACTCACCAGATCCCCCTGGCATCAGGCCAGTCACGAGCCATCCCAGAGGCCAACAGCAGTGGGGATACAGGCTTGTCAAAAAGGAAGTGGTCATCAATCAGCTGTTGCTGCTCCTCCTCGGTCATGTTCTTCAGGGCATAGTATTTTCCTTTTAGGTCACCACCCAGGGAACTTAAACCTGTACAACAAATTGATGCACTCCTCTTAACACATTCATATTCTTGAATCACATCCTCCCACCCAACATACAAAGTAGTAATTTAACAGTCTATGTTTAGGGATATTGCCTACTTTCAATGGACAGATTTTCAATGGCGCGTCTCTCGCCACGGCTGCAGTGGGGAGGCAGGCAGAAGCCACGGATGCTTCTGCCAGTGCGCACTCTGGAACTCAGGACATAGTTGGAGTCAAGGTCATCTCCACCCTAAAGTAAAATGATTAAATGACTTCACAGTCCAATAATAAACAGACAAAAACAGACTGGTTTCAGCAGGATTGAGTGCATGTACCTGAAGGTTATCTGGGTTCAGGTCGGTCTTGTGTGTGTCTGTAGGCTTGTAACCTCCGTGGCGGTCCTCGATGACTGGGTCCAACAGATCTTTGAACACCTCGTATGTTTCCTCATCTCCAGCAACACATCCCACAGTCATTATGAATGGATGGCCTGAATTTGGGCAGGGGAGGGGGGTAAATGAGGGAGACCAAACATAAATCAATTTTGTGGGAGTGGTGAAGGCCATTGAACAAGACACGCAAGGGCTGTCAAGATCATTTGAATAAAATGGCTCGATTAAAAACACGAATGTAAATTCCCGATGAATTAGCCAAGTGTTTTCTTGTAAAAGCAACCAAAAAGCCATTTTTTGGTCTGATAATCTTAAAAGCGGTGAGCCTTTAGAGTTTAAGTCACTTACGCATCATTGAAAGACGCCAAGAATCTTGAATGTGCTTAAATTTGTTACATTTCATGCACAACTGTCAGTGTATTCTGTTACATTCCATACTACGCAATATTTCAAAACAATTGCTGTAAATCATCGATAGCGACAACCCTCATTTCTGGACTACAGGCAGCTCGGTCATTCAAGGGCAAGCTCGATTATGGACAATTCCCCAAAATGTCACCTTCTGCTTCATCTGTTTACAGTAAATAGGAACAATGGGGGAAAGACACCCACATCACCGGTGGAAAACTTCATGCACATTAATGTACACGTCCATATCTGCATATTAAATCATGAACATGCGAGAATTCTGTGCCCCTGTCTAGGGGGCACACATTTTCTCTGGTTTAAAGGGGCATCGTTAGAGCCAGTGAATGAAAGCATTTATTTAAGGTTCTCATTTTGGTGCTCGAATCGCTCCAAAAAAGGAGAAGGGATTAATAAACAGCTGATTGCTTTTTACCTGGGTTGTCCACCCCAGTCTGAATGACATCGTCCACTGTGAAGCCACTGGGCGTTTCTTTGTCCCGCAGGTTTGCGTACATCTCCGGAGTGAGCACCTTGGCCATATGGTTGTTGTGCTGACTGAGGTCAGGGTACTCCTGCTCCGCCGTGTAGTTCATCTTCAGCTTGTTGTGGGTGTTGCCGAAAGGCATGGTTGCTTCGAGTCTGATGGAGAGACACGGTAGACAAAGGACGTTCGGTTGGACGAGGTCAAAATCAAGAAGCTGAATCTATGCTTCCTCTGAATTTTCTAGAGTCAGGTCCATAGTATAAAGCAATTTCAGAACACAATGAACTGTGAAGAGGAAAACATCACTGGAATACTTATGATGGGCACACACGCAGACACATAAAAACACAGACACTCAGACACACACCTCCCTTTCAGCCGCATTAGCTGTGACGTAACGGAATTAAAGCGCACAATTTACGCAACGAGCGACTCGCCGGCATCAGCCCATACATTCTCTCCTTATTGAGTCATAGCGCAGCATCCACCGTGGTGATGTGAAGAATTCGGGATTTGCGTGTGGAGTCTGGTGCAAACATGATGGCATGTATTTAAACTCAACTACGACTCCAGTCTATTAATTACAAATTACAAACACCCCTCCAAACGCCTGGGGGATAAAGAAACGCGGCTTGACGCCTTTTTGCGCACACACGCGCGCGCACACGTATATGCGCAACGCCTGCACAAAAAAAAAATAGACGAATAAATAAATAAATAATTAAAAAGACCTTGCGGATAAACGGAAGACGCTGCAAGGTCGTTGCAGATGGTTTGGCAGGAAAAGGCGCCCTGTCTGCGCCAATTTTAAATCCATTGCGTCAAGCAAGCTTGACCAAGCATCAATCCAGCACCAAATAAAAAAAAGAAACTATTTCTGAGATGTCTGGTTTGCAGCTTAAGCTCGAGTTTAGTCTTTTCTTTCTCCACATTTAGCTCAGATACAGTTTTACAGGCATTTAAACCATCATTCTTGTAAATTCTAGAAACGCAACAGTGGAAAAAATGATGTGTGTGTAAAATATCCAGAGCTTTTGAGGTATTCCCAAAAAAAACAGCTTCGTTACCTTTTTTATTGTGAGGTTCTTTGGGGAGAGTGACAGCTCTGCCTCCTTCTGTCCCGGAGTGAACGCACTGCCACCGCTAAAGCTGTCCGCAGATAAGCCGCTTTGCGCTGATTTTATACCGGGCTCGGGCCGTTCTCTGATTGGCTGCTATTTGAGTCCATTCATTCAATTGGACGACGAGCCCAGCAGCGCCTCACGTCGGTCACGTGAATGTTTCCTTGACAGCACTGTGATGGAGAAAGAGAGGCTGGATGGAACAGAAGGAAACACCACTTAGGGCTTCACATCATAAGGACAAAAGTATAGGGACGCCTGACCATTCCAAAAACAGGCTCTTCAATGACATTTCATTCAAAAACATTGACTTCGATATGGAGCTGGACCCCCTTTGCATCAATAACAGCTTGCACTATTTTAGAAGGATTGGTGTGTTTCTGTGGGAATTTGTACACTTTCATTCTGTAGAGCATGTATGAGGTCAGGCACTGATGCTGGACATGAAGGTCTGTCTTGCAATATCCATTCCAGTTCATCCCAAAGATGTTGGATGGGGTTGAGGTCAGTGCTCTGTGTGGGCCAGTCAAGTTCTTGCACATTGAACTCATCTAACCATGTCTTTATGTACCTTCCTTTGTGCAGCGGGACACAGTCATGCTGGAATAGAAAAGGGCCTTCCCAAACTATTCCCACAAAATTGAAACCAATGGCGTAGTCCTAAATGTCTTGGTGTGCTGAAGTATTAAGATTGCTTTTCACTGGCAGTAAGGGGCCACCTGATTTAAGATACTTTTGTCCACATAGTGGATCAGCATGCTGGCACACAACAGAGGGGGGAAAACAGCACTTTAGCTGTTCCTATGTTGTGGTGGCTTGTCGATTTAGGATACAGGGCGTCTCACGGACATCAGACAGACCACATTGATGAAACTGCTTTGGTAGAAGAAGGTGTGAGTTGTGTCTGTTCCCTTGACATACTGAAAGTCAGTGGCTTCTTTTCGTCTGCCCAATGTAAACACACCTCTTCAGTTAACTGAGAGAAAGGATATCCTCAGTAGACTTTCTCCTTTATCATTAATCTTTTCAATTATGCATGTTTCATTATCTGCAAATACATTAATGAGTGCTCAGAGTGCCTGACTCAAAACAAAGGTCCCATGATACTCTCCTTTGTGCTTGTCCACCAGCTCTGAAACTCTAGCTCCACAGCTAAATCACAGCCATGAGCACTTTGGTGAGATCTTTGCCTCAGGTCCTGCCTTTTCTTCATATGATACTGCAGGGCATTCATCACAGGACCTTTGTGAAACTTGAGGTTCCTCGAGAGTCCCTAAAGGCTGCTTACGCTGGCAGCGGAGCAGCCGCTGCTGCATGTAAACAAGCTTCCCTTCACTTCAGGCACACAGTAAGCCTTCATTGTCCTTGGCGAGAGACATGTTTATTCTTGACTTTGAATAAAAGTGGCATATGTTGACCTTAGGTGTTGTATCTTTTTAACTCATAGATCATTGCTGTCTTCAGGAAATGATTAAAAAAAATCTGGATTAGACACTGGATAAGAGTTTTTGACATTTTGCTGTACATGAACCCTCTTCAGTTAGTGGGCCTCAGACACAGACTGACCTTAGTGAGAGACGGGGAAGGACACTTTTGTCCTCCGACTTAAAGGTGGTTGTCCTTGGACTGAAGGAGGAGTGGGTGCAGAGTGGACACTTTTAGTGAAGTGGAAACAAAAGATTTGTCATTGTCGAAGGAAGATCTACAGAGTGTGACGCATGAGAGCTGAATACTGTTCGTCTGTCTTTCTCTCAGAGCCATGTCCTTGTAGCCTTTTTGATGGACTGTCAGTGCAGTGACTGCATGCTGCTTCACAGATGAGTGTGTAGGTGTGTACTGTGCAGAAAAGCAGCCTTGTAGCTGAGATTATGCAAAGCCGTTATAGGAAGCCGGTTTATTTATTGCTATTATTTACTGAATGAATTAAGTAAGAGAACAGCCATGTCTATTGTGGCCATGCGTTGGTTTCTGGCCCACATTTAGAGTCACATTCTGCAGAACTTTTGTAAGGATGCAACTTTTTGACTTTTGACTAGATTTTAATTGGCAAAACGGATGAGAGGATATCTGGTTAACAAGAGGGTGAGAATGACACAAGGAAAGTAATTATTGTCTCTATTTTACAGGATTTTGCTCCGGCATTTCCATGTAATTAGCCCTTTAGAATGACAGACTGTTTGCCTACACTGTGTTCTTCATGGACAACTTTAATGTATGCATGCTTCTGTGTGTGTTCCTGCACTATATGTCCAAAAGTATAGAGACACTACATCTACATCTATGACATTTAGCAGACACTTTTATCCAAAGCAACTTCCAAGTACAGGGGACAGTCTCCCTGGAGCAACTTGGGGTTTAGGATCTTGCTCAGGAACCCAGTGCTGGTATACTGAAGGTAGGATTCAAACCAATGACCTCTTGGTCCAGAGGCAAGTATCCTACCCACTAGGTCCCCATCCCACTTTGGATGAGGCATGTAGTGTATGTCTATGTATGTCTGCAATAAGCAAACTGAACTGGACTTTGTTACTTTAAGTGTTGTGGCAGCGGAAAAGTCTCTCTTTTCAGCTTTCTATGTCCCACACATGCATGCCATGCTGCAGTTCTTTGAGCTGAACCTGAATAGCCAATGAATCACACTCCCTCCTAGGCAACCGCAAGTAGCAATAAAGCCCCAGGCTTAAGGTGTTCTTTCAAGGTTCTTCCATCATTACTGTGTTTTTTTAGATACAGGACCAAGATAACTGCTTTAGAAAAAGGGGCCATTCTGCAGCCTCGGAGGATCTGTGTTCTTGTGCCTGTGCTACGATTTTGTTATCGTAACCCTGCTGACTGTGTGCCTCTCCGTCTCACTGGAAAGGCAGTTCAGACAGCCACGGTTCAGATTTGACCCTGGTGACATGAAGGGTGTGAGTACAGAGTGAATGCTGATGCCTTCTGCAGCAAAATTATGTGTGTGTGTGTCTGTGTGTCTGTGTGTGCATATGCTCTTCCATTTTGGTCAGAAAGATGCTTGCTGAAATATATTACTGTCCACTGAAGCCTATATGGTTCATCTCACATATTGAAAGGACAAACACAGAAGAAGTGAAATGGATTTCAGCCAATCCTCCATCCCTTTTACCTGTGTGTAAAAATATAATTTTTTCCAAAGACATTTTAGGGACAGAATTTTTTTTCAATCATGTTTATGTAGGTCGCCATCGGGAAATTTATTAGGATGACACATATCCCTTTTAACCAGTCATCACCATCTGATCTACTGCTGTCAGCTCAAGCTGTTTAAACTCTTCTCACGTTGTAGTAAGCTTACAGTCAGACTAGTTATCTATCCAACCTACAAGTTAAGTGGCATTGATAACCCTGTGGCAAATTAGTCAGATGCATCTTTTTAGTCAAGTGTTGTGCTCAGTTTCTATGAACTGAAATGCAGCGGTAGATTATGCATTATGTGGAAAGCATTACTCTCTGGAAGGAATTTAAATGGCTCAGCTAACAGCACAAGCAGTCTGAGCTGAAACGCTCTGTATAAGTTCAGTGTGAGTGTGCAGGGCTAAACATCTGCAGGCCGAATCAGTGGACGTTTGTAAATGTGTTGGTTTGTGAGCACACACTGTGTTTCCATGTAGACTGTGTGGACTGGGGAGTGAATTGTGCGCTTGGAATTCAACAATGTTAACAAACATCAAACCCTTTTTTTTAGGACCATTTGTTTTTCCATCATATAGGCCATTTTAAATGGTTGATAGAGTCAAATGTGTCATTAAAAATTGCTTAGAGTGGATAAACCAAGGAGGCTTTTCACTGATAACATCACCCAGCAGCTGAATGAAAAGATATCGTTGCTGTTTAAACAAAACTACTTCAGCAAGCTGTCATTTTACGCTGTCATAATGAATAGATCAGTAGAAATGGTAAAAAAAACCACAATGTATGTTCCTTGAATAAATTATGTTCACTGGCAGACGTGTCGTTCCCCAAGATTTGCAAGCCAAGGAAGTGCAAATGAGACGCTCTGTGTTCGCTGCCTCTTTGCCACTGCTCTTGAATGGTTGTTATCCTTGCTGTGCACGCCTCCTCAGTCATTTGTCAGAGGCACTGGTGAAAAGCTAAATCAGGTATAATGATACTGGCTGAAAAGTAGAGAGAAATGAAGGTGCACTGTTTAGAGACGAAAAAAACCCCACAGCGGCCTTGTTGAAATGCTGGCTTGAAAGTAAGATGAAAGCATTATGGCTGTATGTCTGCGTTTTGAGTAATGTATGTTACTGGATGCATTAAGGCTTCAATTTAGTTTTGCAGTGTCTTGTTAGAAATCTCTTCTGGTGCCGCATGAGATTTTGCTTATCAAAAGTTTAGAGGCACCTTTGTTAATATATTGGAAGCTGACATAGAGAGCTTTACAGTGGCACTCTGATCTAAAACTAGCATGCAGACAAATAGCATGTGACATTTTGCTGAATAATACCCCCCCTCCAGCTGTAGTCTAGACATTTGGAGTTGATGGTTGTGGGGCAGGGGGCGTGTAGTAGGCCTTCTAGCATTTAATATGTTATGCATCATGTTCTGTAATGTTCTGTGGGGCAGCATAGCATTCTTCTATCCTCTGTTAATGCTCTCTCACTACAATACTACCTTTGCACCTCTGTAAGAGGCAAGGGGATATGTAGATACATTTTTAAATTCTACTCAGGTGCTTCTTTACAAACTTCTTGAAAAACTAGGGGCAAGGTGTCCCCAAACTTTTGACAAGCAGTGTGTAGGTGTCTGGTCATCTCTCCTGCGCATCAAACTGACTGAGTCAACCTGATGTCCCTGATTTTCTTTCTTTGCACTTCTCTTTCACCTTAGCTCTGCTTACTAACGCCGTGCTGAACTGCAGTCAAGCCTGTGAGATGAGCTGTGCAGCAAAGCAGCCTCAGGTATACACACACATTCACACTCACAGAAATAGAACTTAGACATACAGCTTTAGGCATGCAGAGCCTTGAAAAGATGAAATACAATGGCATTAGCTTGATGAAATTGGGAATTTGTGCATCTACCATGTTGTGGATGTGATTTCTGGACCACCGTGTTATGAATGTGAAGCAGATGTGTTTGACAGAACCTTATCACACCAGCTGTCACCACACAGCCCCCTCCCCGTCTTCCCCTGATCCTCTCAGCATTCCCCCGTGGCAACAGCACCAACCTGGCAATGCAATGGCAAACATTCTCTGAGCAGCTTCTCAAATTAATCAGGTGGAGGTTATTTGTGGGTATTTTCGCTCTGTTATATTTAGTTATTTAAATTTATTTTTATTTTTTAATATGTTGGCGACAGCCTCTGCTTTTATGATTGATCACCTCCCCTCCTTTTGATGCTTATCTTTTAATATTACTGCATCAAAAAGAGAAGAGAAGAATAGAGTCCAGAAAATGTTATGATTTACTTATACTTTTATAGGTAACAATGCTTTTACTTGATGATGGTATCAGGCTCTTTTAGTTTCTTGGTTTACAATCAAAATAAATGTTAACTACATTGAATTGTAGCACATTATACCTACAATTCCTGTAGACCTGTTTGTTTGTATGTTAATACTCAACAGATTATCATTTGCCTGCTATAAAATAGGTGTAGATGTACATAGTAACTGGCTTGAGTGATGTGAGCCTTTGTCATTATGAAACTATTTAGCTTTTTTTTAGAGACAAACAATAATATTATTAAATGATACTATTTTGGAAAGATCTGATTTTGGTCATATGGTCATCACCGTCTTTCCAGATTGCACCGCTCATCTAGGCAAGAGACATTACGCTGAAGGTCACGTCTGAAGGACTTTACTCTGCTTTTCCTTCATTTCTAGCTGACATGGCTCTGCTGGGTGGATTTAAGCTCTTTATAGTGACCGACCTGCCTTAAATAGCTCTGATTTGACAACTGCGGTCTGAAAGGCTTTCAAATCTGTCAGTTAGCAGCAACCACCTATGGGCCTCCACCCAATCAAACTGCTTGCAAAGAAAAGGAGGGCAGACCTCTGACACTGCACAATCCTGCAGTTAGACAGGAATGATGCTGCCATGATCCTGCATTTCCAGCATCTGTCTAAGCTCCAGGATGAATTAAGAACCATAACTGAAATGCACCAGAGTGTGTGACAATGTGGGTGTTTTAATTAGAGGCAGATAAGTACAACAGAAAGGGAGTATCAAAGGAGAGAAGCGCTCTTTCGAGAGTGCTTTTGCTGAGCTGTGTGGGAACAAAAGCAGAGAAAATGGCTAAAAGGGAGATCAAGTAACATACAGCAATAATTTATCACTAACAAACAACTCTGGAAAGAGTTGGAACCAGTGCAGTTGGAACAAAATGTCAGTTCCAGGGCACTCCAAGGTACATTACTTACTGCTGCATCTTGCTGGTTTAGCCCATTGCACTTTGCCTCCATTCTAGATGTAGTAGACACCCTCATATTTTTTACCAGTCGAATAAATGCAGAGTAATGTTGCCTCTTTATAAGAGCCCAAGTGGATGGGCAATAATGGGCTATTAGCAGATCTAAAACATACGGGTGGAAAGTTTCATGTAGTAGACAACCTTTCATTTTTTTTATCATTTGAATGAATTTGGATTAACATTTCCATTTAGAAGGGCCCAAGTGGATGGGAAGTAATGGGTCATTAGCACATCTAAAACATACAAGTGGAGACTTTCATTCAGGAACATACAATAATTAGCTGTTTTTAATAACAGCAATTACAGTTAACTGGAGCAGCTTTCAGAGCACAGAACTTACTTTTGGCAATTAATGATTGTGGCAAATGTTTAGGTAGGCACAGAGGTAGAGATGTAGAAAGAGAAATGTACACCTGTGTGTTGCTTATTGCCAGTGGTGTTGCTAGTCAGTCAGAGGCGGGCAGAGATCCACTTACTGCTGCAGTGCCATTAACAGGGGATTTTAGTGTGACACTAATGATAGCCTTGCATCACCCACTACAGCATACCTCTCCCACTCACAACAGGCCTGTCATAGACCCTAGAGAAATCTTCAGATAGGCTGAAGAACTTTTCATGGGCTTCAGGCACATTCAAGTAGACCTTTGACTAACCCTTGTTCTGCTAGAGATGTACATGACACAAGTACATATCCTTAATACTCTCAGTATAGAACACTATGACTATGGTTTTATTTTTAAAATCAAGTGCACATACAACACTTTTGTCCCATTGGTAGCCCTTTATTTTTATAGTCCCATATTGATCTACCATTGATCTACCAATCTGGTCAAACTC
The DNA here is from genome assembly GCA_037577145.1 of Brachypetersius gabonensis. Classification (NCBI taxonomy): domain Eukaryota; kingdom Metazoa; phylum Chordata; class Actinopteri; order Characiformes; family Alestidae; genus Brachypetersius; species Brachypetersius gabonensis. The sequence continues at coordinate 8,093,837 of JBBJLR010000160.1, read as the reverse complement.
TGCTGATCAGCAGTGCTATGGTGTGGCGTAGTGTTTACATTTAAATTTGGTTTAAGATTAGAATTCAGTCTATAGTAAATTGTGGAATCTATTCCTCTGAACAAAAAGTTTGCTTTTAATAGATGTTTATTTGAAAATGGGCTTCCTTTGTATGGTTAAAGTGTCAGAACATTGATTGTGTGCCGTAATAAGACTGAATATGTTGTATTTCATGTGCTGTAGGCCACTCTTACCAAATCCTTACTGAGCACTAACTCTGCTGTGGTTGTTTGGATTTGAAGACTTTTACGATGAAAGCTGAGGATGCAAGCCATCTGTTTGAATCTTTGCATTTCTGAGTACTTCTAAGCTAAGAAATGTTACACAAGTGAAAGTTCAATACGTTTTATTTGTCACATGCTGTCATACTGGTACAACATACAGTAAATGAACACCAATTTCCGCTTGTCTAGATCAACCAAGACATGTATGGTTTTTTTTATTTTGTGAAAATTACAAGGTTAATGTGGCTCGTAACGAAGGCTTATATTTTTAGCCTCAAACCTTGTGAGCTCAGACAGACTTGATGATTTATGAAATAGTATTATAAATAAAAGTGGATGAATTGCAGAAAAAAAACAGACTTCAAGAAAGCAGCTACTGGTTTGGGCCCTGCAAAATACTTGGAAACTTCTTGAAAGGATACATGTTCATAAGCTTTATTAAACAATTATTACTAGGCATCAATTTGTTGGAGTTGGACTGTGACCATATTGCAGTGATCTGAGTGAGCACAAACTGAGCTAAACATTCATTGTAGGTGAATTTTGAATACGAGTTCTTTCAGGATGCTGAGCTATTTAGATGTCTTGGTTTGAAATATTAAAGTGTGCATAGCTGACGCAAAGTAAAACATGGCTCTCACAAGCATGAAAGAGCACGTGGTGTACTCTCACTATTACATAACACACTCTCCCTTACTCTTTCTGCCTTGCTTGCTGTCTCTCACACACACATGCGCGATGTGCTACGTCACAGGGCTGCGGCAGGGATGGGCAGTGCAGCAGCGAGGATGTTTAAAAGTGCTGTAACCTCTTGTGTGCTGATGACAGACCGAAGGATGTGAAAAAGCTACATTAAAGGAATATTCTAGCATTTGTCAGCTGAATTTTGTCAGCTGAATTTTTTGGGATTGGGATGCCTGACCATTACGTCAACAAATGAAAAGACTTTAATATGGAGCTAGTCCTCCATTGCAACTATATCGATCTCTACTCTGTAGGAATTTGTGCCCATTCATTTTGTAGAGCATTTATGCGGTCAGGCAGTGGTGTTGGACTTGAAGGCCTGACTCGCAATCTCCAGTCCAATTCATCCCAAAGGTGTTGGAAGGGGTTGTGGTCAGGGCTCTGTGTGGGCCAGTCAAGTTCTTCTACACCGAACTCATCCAACATGTCTTTATGGACCTTGCTTTGTGTACTGGGATACAGTCATGCTGGAATAGAAAAGAGTCTTCCCCAAACTCTGTCCACAAAGTTGGAAACATGATGTTGTCCAAAATGCCCTGGCATGTTAAAGCATTAAGTTTGCCCTTCACTGGAAGTAAGGGAACTACCCCAAACCCTGAAAACAGGCATGTCCCAATACTTTTGTTCATACAGTGTAAAGTAGATTATAGTACGATGTCTTGGTTCTTCAAAAGGAAGACGCACCATATTGACTTAAAACACATTTATGAAGGAAGACGATGGGGTGGATGATAAAGCTTCTAAAAAAATGTTTGTGGATTCCTTTAAGCTTCCTTTACTCAATCAATTTGTCCAGTGCTCCTGTGTGGTTTCTTCACTCAGTACAGGAGGTGGATGCTAGTCTTTTCATTCTGTACAACTTCCATCTCACCCTCTTTCTTATTGGCGCCAGTCTTGATCACATGTCCAGACACATGCAAAGTGCTCCTTTATGGACAAGACATTGCTGTTGTGAGAGCACTGCCTTTTAACTGCTCATAAAACCCAACAGCCCTGAGGTCCTTCTCACTAGCATTACACATGCACACACTCTCACACACCACTGTCATACTGCTATTTTTACTCTCGCAGTATATCAGAAGTTAGCGGTTCCCAACCCCAGTCCTGGAGTACTGGAGCACCCCTGCCCTGCATATTTTAGTCTTCTCCCTTCTCCTACACACCTGATCCAGCTAAACGCCATGCCCAGAAATGTCATAATGCAAAGTACATGTGCAAACACAGTTTCTTCTAAAATGCATATAGAGTGTGTTATTGATTGATTCTAACCAATAACCAATAATAATGATTCCAATCAATTTTTAACCCTTTTATTTTGCATGTTTGTGGACGGTCACGCTGTTAGGATATGGTTCCGTTACATAATCAGCCAACATATACAAGGATGGATCATGGTCTTGATCCAGCATCTAGACCAGGGAGAGCAATAGAGTATAGTCCTAAGCAGTGAGATTAAGCGATAGTTCATGTTTGTGTTTAGGTGGACTTGAAGCAATGTATTTTTTTATAAAATCCAATCAAAGTCCTGCATACCTTCAGCTTACTAATGTCATAGAGGAGCAGTTCCAAAAACCCACAGTTCAGTTCAAGCCTTCAGTTCTTGCTGGCTGCTAAACCATTATTTAATTTTTTTTGCAACCTTTTCAATAATAATCGGGATGCAAAACAGAAAAGAGCAGAAACCCTGTCACCTTCAAGGATAAATAATATAGGCCAGCCATGAGCCAGTCTGTAGAGGAGGCGAGTGTATCATGCTTTGTGTGTGTGTGTGTGTGTGTGTGTGTGTGTGTGTGTGTGTGTGTGTGTGTGTGTGTGTGTGTGTGTGT
>JBBJLR010000160.1:7986244-8090904 GCA_037577145.1 Brachypetersius gabonensis | reverse complement strand
TACTAGGACTTGTGTTTTTCCTTTGTGTTTCACTTGTCATTTTAGTTTGGTTCCTCCCCACTATAACATAAACTTCATACTATGTTGCTGTAACTGTCTCTTATAAAGTTTTCCATTGCATTTATTGATTAAGCAAAATTCTGTTTCAATCCTGCATGTTAACATGAAGGTTTGCATGTTGTGCTATTGGCACTGCACTCTGTTTCAGCTCATACATGGATAGGATAAGCTTTGAATAAACAACTGATCTTGGAAACTGAATTAACTGTATCAGTGCAAGAGAAAGTTCACTCTGACATCCTGCTGGAACAAAGCATTATCCTCTCGAAAGCCCTAGAGTCCTCACATAGGATTACATAATACAATGTAACATGATTTTGGAATGAAATAAATGGAAAAGTATGGCAGTTTGATGAGACCCAATGTTATGTGTGTTTGACCTTATGAGAAACAGCCACAAATGTGTTCTTAAACGTTTAAAAGAACCATCAAGTGTTTAAGCAACACAACAGTTCTTAGAAACAAAGTCACCTCTAAGGGTGTCGTTTAAGTTCACAATAATAGCATTAATGAGATTTGTGCTGTACTGTCTGCCAGGCTGAGGAAGCTTGCGTGACCGGAGCTGCAGTGTCATGGCTCCCCCTGTGAGAGATGCACGCCAAAGCTCACAAGTTTGGTTTCCGAAATTTGCTTTGGAGCTACAACATTATTGTTCTTACTAGCCATCCCTTAGCAAAAAGTAGTATACTTGAAATTTATTTTATTAAATATGCTTATGAGGATGTGTATAAGTATATGGAACATGTACTTGTAGTGTACTAGAAAGAATACTAATATACTAATTTAATATTTCTTTGGACGAAATTGGAACATTTTTAAGTTTACTTTAAGCTTACACTGCCTCAGTTTTAGTATAAAATAAGCATACTCATAGTACACTTGAATTAACTACTTTTTGCTAAGGGATTTGTTAGCATCCTCTAAATTTGTGAAGCAGACTTGCTTAAGTAGTTTCTATACACATCAACAAAAGTGCTTTGCTTAGATTAAGGCAATAGTAGCAGCCATCCTCAAGCCTAAATTGTGTCTGTACGTTTGGTTTTATTGATAACAGTATCTTATTTGTCAAAAAGCAGAGTCTATTCAAAAGATCCAGTTAAAATTACAGGACCTAACTGGTTATAATAAGACTCCATTATCACTGAGTGCAAAACTATAGAGACAAACTTCAGATGCCAAACATGTTTCTTGACTGATGGACTGTATATGAAATAAGAAGTGTATAAAATGTGTATTTGATTCCTGGCATTGCTATCTATTGACAGACCTTACAGCAATAAAGAGGCTGTGTGCTGCAGAGGACAAACCACTGCTGTAATGAATTAGGAACAGACAGTAGAGTGGGAGTATTTGCTGGAGCAAGAATCTGTCATTCTGATTGGAAATCAATAGTGAATTTATGGCTACAGAAGCACAGCATAGTTTTGGCCCAGCTCACCACTAGGTTATAGCAGTCCCACTGCATGACAAGAGGAGATTTAAAGACAGGGTCCAGGTGAGTTGCCTGACCATACTGTTTGCATTATCCGGCCTGTTCTTTACTATTCAAATGTAATGGATTTCCATTTGCCTGCTTATATAATAGACTAGGTAGATACATAAACAGTACACACTCCAGTTGTACAATACCTACAGACTTTTCATCCAGGAATAGCCTTCACACACACACACACACACACACACATATATACACACACACACACACACACATATACACACACACACACACACACACACACACACACATTTTGGCCATAACAGATGGCCTTAGTACAGATTTTAAGAGTCATATCTCCACATCATAAGGGAAAGGGCAGATGAGAAGAGTGATAAGGGATTAATGAAATGACATAACAACAGCCTGCAGGGGATTCTCCAAGGTTAAACAATCCAGTCCAATTACTGCAAGGCGTAGCCTATTTGCCAACCTCCATGGGGTGCAGCCCATCACCAGAGATGAGACTGGACACGGTGCTGCTTTAGTAGGAGAAAGAGATCCACCCAGCCACCATAAATCTGAGGGTTAACCTGACCTGGCATGCCAGATCAGCTGAGTCCAGAGCTGGCAGAGAATAGGTCACTGAGATGACTTTAGGTTGAATCCAAACGAACATTTGGCCTTCAAAGGATAAAGCCTCCCGCTGTGGGACAGCAAGACACTTGTAAAAAGATTTTTCATCTACTAAAAATTCAACTGTGATCCATGAAGTATGTTAATGCCTATGCATTTTTGTCCTAAATGGTATTATATTCACACAAGGGATGCACACAAGAAGTGCTCTCTTGGTCCCACTCATTAGAAATCACTGTATCACTGTGTACGATATGCATATGGCTGAGATGACAATAAAGCTTTACTTACTTACTTACTTAAATACTTCTGAGGTACCCTGAGCAAGGTCCCGTCCACACTGCTCCCTGGGTGTTGTGTTCCTGGCTGCCTGCTGCTTTACTGGGTGAATGGGTTAAATGCAGAGGAAGAATTTCCTGCTGTTTACACTGTGTGCTGTGGTGTGTTCACGTATGACAGAATGGTCACTTTTGCTTTCACTTTATGAGATTTAGAAGCTAAACGGGAGGTCATAAAGGGATCCCTAGCATTAAGGGGGTTAAAGGTGAGTTTTTTGTTTTAATTCTGAGACGTCAACAAAGTCATTCAGACTGTTTCAATGCTGGAATTCTTCACTACAGAATCTTACTGACGTCTGGATTTCTTTAGAATGATGACAAATACATCTATTTTATTCTTTATCCTAAACAAGCACTGAACCCTCACGTTTCTTCTCAGTTTTATATTTAATGATATATTGGTAAAGTAGTGGTGCATTTTCACTGGGTACCGTTATGCCTTGCAACTTCCTGCACTATCATAAAATAATATCATAAAATAATAAAGGCAGTGATTTGTTACATGTTGTGTAAAAGTTTTCTGTGTGAAAGCTTTAAGCTTTACCACTTTTTTCCTATTCCCAATGCTGTTCAGAATGATGAATTCTCCCAAATGGCACATTTCACACCACTCTGCATGACTTTGTGTACATGATAATGATTGTATTTATGAAGAAATTTTGTAAAATTTGAAAAATTTCCCTTTAAGCAGATCAACAATACAGAGTTCACTGATGAAAGTGACACGTTTTGGCAGAAATCTTGTGAAATATTACAGGAACTGTTATTCACGCTTCTTTGATGGGTTGTTTTATAGGACTGGTCTGTTGTAACGACACTGTGACCCTGAGGTCACCTCTGAGTAGAGTGCAATTCCAAGAAGCACTCCTTTCCTGCTGACAGCGCTGTGATTATAATTCAACACACAATTCCCTCCGTGCTTTATTACCATATTGAACGGAACCTACAATTCTCCAAAGGCCAGATCCTTTGTCAGATTCCTCATATATATGCCATTCTTTGTGTCAGAAATTATAACTTACAGAAGCTATTTCATATATTGTATGCTTTGAGTATACTGTATTTAGAATGTAAAACTATGCAGTGATGTGTAGTACATTGCACAGATTAAATGTGGAGGTTCTTTCAGTTGTAACCTCTTTGGTCTGAACACACAGGGACGGTAATCAGAAAGCGCTTCCTCATTTTTGTTTCGTCAGCTTCAACAATGGTCCTGACACAGTTTCAGTGACATGACAAAGCCTGGATATTGTTTCTGCTCTAAATGTTTTGTGGACAGACACAATGGGAAGTGTTTTGGTGTGGTAGAATATAGGGTGGGTCTCGATTGAAATACTGAATCAACAAGGGAGGGATTTAACCTCATTTTTGTAGTGCAATTTAACCCTTTAATTGCTGCAAACTCATATTGAAATGCGATCTCATATGTAATCATTCATTCTCATTCATTCACAGTTGGTACTGAATTCATAACAACTTACTAAACTGTATGTCTAGTAATGAGTCAGTGTGGTGTCAGGTGTGGTTTTAACACACCAACTGAATTTTACATTTTGCAAAAAAATGTCACAATGAACTGACCAATAGAAATGGTCCAAAAAGACTATACGATAGGATGATTGTAAGCTAGATTCTGGCCTGAAGCCTGTATTTGGGAGACGGAAAGTCTGCTAGCTGTGAAGCTTGTGGACAGGCTTCAGTGGCTCTCTTATGCTCAAGTGCTCTGATGTCCCAGCTGTACTAATCTTGGGTTTGAGTCTGATACAAATTCAGTGTGGCTGTGTTTCAGGAGATTGTGTGATTGTGTGTACAGTGGTAGGGAACAGAAATGCACTGTAATAAATGAACAGAAGTCCTTTAGGAGTTTCTCAAATGAGAATTAAAAAAAAGCTTTTGATAAAAGCTGTTTGCTTTCTAAGTTCATGGTTGTATGTTGTTTGTTTTTAATGGTGGAGTACTTGAAATAGAGCAGAACACATGTCAAAAAGCTTGTTTGGGGCTTTAGCACAGTCTTGTGACTATGTTTGTTATATGCATTTATAGTAAGTCCTTTATAGTAAGTGCTTGAGGACAAACTAAATAGCACCAGGCTGAAGATGACTGGCAGAACTGCGTACATGAAATGCATCATAGTCACATCATAGCGGTTTATAAGGCTGTGTGCTTGTCGGACACTACCAACTCTGCAGCTATGTATTTATTTTATAGATTTTTATAGTGCTGAGAACAGTACAGTCTTATCCTTCATTTGTGGAAGTTGCATCTTTCACTGACCTTTTTGGCTTTTATGGAAAGGTAATAAATGGACAGGGCCCATCTGTTTATGATGTACGCATTCTGAACTAATCCACACACACACACACATTCAAACTCTGCTCTACCGCCCCATTTCAAGCTGACCATTGTGTTTTTGTCCAGCCTGGCTCCTTGTCGTCATGGAGACGCCTCCTCACCCACAATGTCTCCAGCTCATTAAGGATTCTTCCCAAAACATTGGAAGCAGTGTCCTGACATGCCAGACAGCACAAGACTGAGAACTGCAGTTAGTTATCCTGCATGTTGCTTTAAATAATCAAAGAAAAAACGATTCCAGTGCAGTACTGGAATTTCTATGCATGAATTGTGAAGTTGTGACTTCCACATTCTTGTGTCAATCCCACTGAAAACACCCTTGTTTCTAATGTGCTGGTGCATGCAAACACTTTGAATGCTGTTTTTTTAAGAGGGCTCTTAAAGGGAGAAAGGAAACACAGAGAGTCTCTGAAGCTGCAAAAGAGCCAATCCAGAGCTGAGAGCCAGAGCATTCTGCTGGGGAGTGCTCTGCTTTTGTGCTGGAGCTGAATAAAACCACTGTCTTTTTCAGATTGTTTCATCCGCCACTGTACTACAACAGCTACAGTCAGTGTTTCGTCTGAAGCTGGTCTGAGGGCAGCTCTGTGTTTCTCCTTAAAATATATTCAAATACTACTACTACCATAAGTACTACTACTACAGCTGACAACAAATGTGTATACATATATACAGCACACACACACACACACACACACACACACACACACACACACACATATATCCCCCACCATGTCATTCCAGATCTATATGAAAGAAATCTCCCCCATCAGATTTGTAAGAGATTTGCAGTAGTAAGTCTGCTTTCGGCTGAGTTCAGTAATCTGGGTGGGTTATAATGACTCATGAGCTATAGTTTTGGTAGGCAGATCCTAGATCCGCATTATTGAGAGACCTCATCCCACTACAGCCCCACTTTACTAAGGGGCATTATGAGACAACAAGGCAGCTTGGTGGGGATGAGGGGTGGGTGTGCTGGGCATCAGACAGACAGGGCAGGCTGCTCATAACAGATGGGGCGTGTCAGTCTGGAGAGTCGTCTGGAGTTGAGGCAAGGAAGTAAACAATAGCAGGGCGCTGGAAATTTTGCACAGTTTCACAGTTTGCGGCCTTCTGACGATCCATTCACATCTTCTTAACATTTCGACAAGAAGCAGCCCGAAGCTTATTTCACACGCCTGTAGCTCTTCAAATGCTTTTTCAAGTGGTCTCCCCCACAGCAGCCCTGATTCTGTCATTCTGCGCACTATTTTAATACGCAAACAATGAAATGCAGCCTGTGTAAAAGAAGAAAGGCAGAAAGAGGGATTAAGAATGCCTGAGAGAAAAACATCAAGCATTTTCATCCTTGTTCTGCCTGCTCTGATCTCACTGCTCCCTCTGTGGTGAAACTCTGCACTGCTTCCTCCAGCATCACCTCAGATGACGTCATCTGCCGTGTCCTTCTCTCGCCTTGTTTGTTTGCATTTTTAACCAGGCCATTAGAAAAACACATTTCAGAGGCTAACAGGTGAATAGGACCCCTGTTTTCCATTTATTCATGGCTGCACATTTTAAGTCTATTTTAGAGCCTATTGATCCCCAGGTCTTGTTTCTACTGTTTCCATGTAACCTAAAAAGCACTTGAGCATGACATTATTTCAATTATCAATCAATAGTGGGGTTTATATTTGTAACATTACCAAGGAGACAACACTATTTTAACAAAGTATAATTAGGCAGAAAATACAGAAATCTGTGCAAGTACATTTCTGTCAGCAGCCCAGGTTTTATTGGAGTAAATTTGAGAAAGGTGAGCTGCAAGCATAGCTGAAGGCCAACTGGGGCACGACTAATTCTCTTTGTCACAGCAAACAGCCGCTGCTGCCAGCACCTTGCCTCCAAAAGCCGCAGCTTTCCCAATTTTGTGTTTGTCTGATTCAGTTGAAGGATAATAACACGCAGAACATTTCTGCATAATTCAGTGGTGGAAAACAAGGTCAGAGTGGTTTAATTTTAAATGGTGCTTTATAGAGAAAGGTACCCACCGGAACTACTAGGGGGGTGATAAGCACCAAATGTCTTTTTAGGCCAAAATCTTCTCTAGAGTTTTCAACAAACAATGTCTCAAGGACCAGGCAGCATATTAATGCTTTAATTAAGTATTTTATATGATGACTTTCTGTGAGGTAACTATTTGAGAATGCTTCAGACATTGAGATCATCTGTGTGAAACTCTTATTGAGTTTCTTTACAGTGTAGAATTTCATATCAAACCACCATCATATAAATGGATAACCTTTTTTCGTCTGGGGTTTGATGAGATTACAATCAACATGACACATTTTTCATACCTATATACTTCCAACTGGGAAAAACAAGCTCCCTCCTAATTCAGAACTCATAGTTGGACCAACAATAACATTTAGAAAAATACATTTCAGCTTGTTATCATCATCAAAGTTTTCAATGTTTATGTATTGCAAGGATTTATTTCTCATGTTCATTGCATATTTTTGTTTACATCTTAATCGTTTAATTATGCAGAAGGTATGAGAAAATGGTGAAATGCTCCTTTAATCAGTATCAGACAAATTAACTGTGTATAGCCACATGTTCAGCAGAACCGCTCCTCATAAAGGTTTAGGCTCCTAAATTAGGCCTGCAGGCTGGCAGGACACTGCAGCGTTGCCTCCGAAGGGTGAATCACTTTAGCTCTTTTCAAAGCAATCATTGACCCACATGGCTAGGCAGCTAAGCTTTTTAGGGGAACAGATATGATGAGGACCAGATCATTGGATGAACATTTGGAGCCAGGCCATCGTGTAAACAGCAGATATGGCCTTTCATCCATAGGCAGGTTTAAGGTACAACATTAAAACAGAAGATGGTGGGGAGATGCTTTGATTACTGGTCTGCATACAGTCTGCATTAAAAATGCTGTAAAAATTGCATCCTTGTGCAAATGTGCTCTCAGCTGTTCTGGTTCATGACTGTAGTTATGTAACACAGTGTCTTTGCATCTCCCAGAGCGGTTGTGCTTGTTTGTTTAAATGCCATTTGGGTGTAATCCATTCATTTGACTTTCAACCTCTCTTGGCGAATCTAAATATATCCTGGTGTGTAACATCTGCATGGATGTATGCTCAGCTGTGCACATGTGTATAATCCATTGTGGATTCCACATAGCCGCATATTCATTTGCTTCAGAGTCTTGCCTTGTGCTGCTTATTTCATCCTCTCATCTATTGCCTCCTCAGTGGGCGCAGAAAAGCTGAGTGAGGCTGAGACGAGAGGACAAGGGGTGCATACTAACACCCTGCCTGGCACCTCCTCCTTGCCCCTCACCGAATGGGGTAGTATTGCTTTAAGATCTAAGCTGCACAGACTAATGTGCATGCAGGACATTCTAAAGACAAGATGAAGACAGAGATGTGGTGGCGTATATTTTCAGCATGCCTTACTGAGTGTTGCCTGTAGACTGTAGGTATTACGTAACAAGCTTTTAAGCGGTGCAGCAGTAAACAGCTGAGAGGAGTGTGTGCATGTGTGTGTGTGCATGAGACGAAAGGGGGAATGCGTTGGGCTTGAAGTGCGATGGAGATGAGTTGCTTCACTTGCCGAGGGTGGGGGTGGGTCAAGTAATCTGGGACAGCCAACCCATGTGATTGTCGCCATGGTGATGGCAAGGGCTAGAAGGAGAAAGAAGCAGCTTTGTGTGTGTTAATGTGTGTGCGAATGTGTGTGTGTGTGTGCATCTGCTTAGCTTGCTGTGATAAGTGGACCCTCAGCTGCTCATTGTGTGATTAAATAGTGTAGTGGTATATTGATGCCAAATTGTATTCCTTCAGTATATGGGGGAATTCACAGGCAATGAAGCACACAAACACACACACACACACACACACATTATATATAGATAGAGTTCAGGGCTTTGTGCCGGCTATTTAATTCAAATTTAACATTAAATTTGTCAGCCTATATGTTTATGGACCTGGCTTTGTAGAAAATGACACAGTTATGGTGGAACTGCACTTGGGGAAATGTGACCGGAGTACCAGTTTCCATTTCACAATAAGAGCACTTATAGTTGACTGGGGCAGATTTAGCAAAGCAGATCTAGCAAGCCTTGTGTAGTACAGTTTATGAGGAAGTGTGTAATAAAAATACTAGCATCAATAAGATAAAAGACTGAAAAGTCTAGTCAAGTAGACAAATATACACAGTACACGGTGAAATGAAATAACATTCTTGAGATAAGAAATTACACAGAGTACAAAGCAAGCAAGAGAGTGCAAGAAAATCACAAGAGCAACAATACAAGTGTACATACATGTACAAAAGAGCAAAAGTGTGCAAAGCTGCAAAAAAGGCAGTAAACAGCAATGAATAAATAATTGTGCAAACAACTGCAGCAGAAGGACAGAGAGTGTAAATTATGTAATAAGTAAAGGGTATATTCAGTTCAGTGTGTATATGCATTGTGTGGGGGTGGAGAAGCCTGTATGCTGCGGAACCTTTTGCCAGATGGGAGGAGGGAGAGGAGGGTGTGGGAGTGGTTTGTGGGGTCACCCACAAAGCTGGTGTCATTGCGGATGCAGCATTTGGTGTAAATGTCTGCGACAGAGGGGAGAGAGACGCAGACGATCTTTTCAGTTGTCCTTACTGTTCTCTGTAGGGTTTTGCAATCCGAAACAGAGCATTTCCCTACCAAGCCATGATGCAACTACACAGGAAACCCTCTACGGTGTTGAAGACTGAGGGGAGGTGCACTCTTCCCAGTCTCTGCAAAAAGTAGAGATGCTGCTGGGCTGTTATTCATATTTAGGCTATGTGCCATTATTCATAGTACATAACCGTGTTTTTCTCCTTCACAACAGCTCTAATCTTTCTTCTCCATAGCACACAAACACACTCCTACACACATGCACAAACCAAAAACAATCCATCTGATTCTGTTGGATGACTCAGGGTTATTTCACATTGCTATGACTTGTTCAGGACGCAATGTCAAGCCAATACTCCCATAAGCCCCTGTGTGCTTGAAGAATTGATCACTGCTGCCACCATCAAACCTGCTACACAGTCATGGCAGCACAGATAACCCCCTCCCCCAGGCTCTCGCCACAGCACCAAACTGTTAGATGGGACAGTCCACTACGTATTGTCTTAATTAAAATGTACGTCCTTAATGATGAAACAAATATGTTCATAAAAAGAATTATAGACCTGTTTGGGTACATGACTATTACACATTATTCTTGCATGAAATAAGCAAGTAATGCAAATGGTTTAGTCACTAAAGCCAAATATATTGTCATATTTTAAGTAGTAGTTTGTAAGACATAGCAAAAAAACACCTGCTCATCCTACATTTTGGCTTTCACACCAGGAACTGATTCTTCTGGGAAGGCTAGATGTTGAAATATTCTTGTGAGAATGTCATTGCACCAATTCTCTAAGACTGGTTGATTGCATTCAACCACAAGAGCATCAGCGAGGTCATATACAGATGTTGAATTATTAGTTCTTCTGTACACACACCACTCTATCTCAATACTGTAGAGAACACAATTTCACTCCTCCACCATGCTGGGGACTTTATACCCCTCTGAATCTGGCTCTGTCTCATTCTGTAATGCTTTTCCATACCAATTAAAGTGGTGTGCACAAATGTACCTGTGCCAGCAGAGGGTGTGTCTTAAATAAGATGAATAAAGTGTCGCCTTGTAGTCACATGTGAACACACCGCAGCACAGCACACAATGTGAACAATGTGAAAGTTGCAGGTTCAAACCACCATCTTCTACCATTGTGTCCTTGAGCAAGACCCTTAACCCTCAGTTGCTCCAGGTGGACTGTCCCTGTAACTAATGATTGTAAATCGCCCTGGATTAGAGTGTCTGCTAAATGCCGTAAATAGAATGTCTCTGGTACTCCGGACACATTTCCTCAGTACAGGACAAAATATTAATTAAAAGCTAGATTTCACATAACCCCATCAACACACATGACAGAACCCCTGCGTGATATAAACTCGAAACAGATACTGACACTTTTTTCCTCATCCTCACACCCCCTCCAACACCTCTAATGTAGCACTTCTGGCTGATGTGTCTGCTGTGTGTCCCAAGGGTACGCTGCTCCCAAATTCAGCTACAGTGGCTGGTGTGGGATGGATCAAACTGTGATATCGCTGCCAGATCTGTCCGTCCACTTTAGCAGTCACACACAATGAGTCAATTAGAAATAACCTGCTTAGGGAGCACCACAGATCGTCAATGACAATCAGCTCTCGATTGGACAGACAAAGAACTGAGGACAAGACTTTCCTAAACACTCAGTGCCCCCTGCTGGACAGCACGTTTCAAGCAGAATCTTTTTATTTCACAGTCCGAAGACACCATTAACCACTGCCTCAATGACATCTGGTGACATCCCTTCTTATAATAATGGATGGCCACAACTTGACTTACACTAAAACCTCCCGCCTAATACTACATAGGTTGCTTTCGTGCTAGCAAAACAGCTCTGACCCATTAAGGCATTGGCTCCACAAGACCTCTGAAGTGGGATGTGGTATATGGACGTTAACAGCGAGTCCTGCAAGTTGCAAGGTGGAGCTTTTGTGACTCAGTCTCACATCACGTTTAGCACATTCCAGATGTTTGATTGGTTGAGATCTATGGATCTAAATGCTTTGTCAGGTTCCTCAAACCATTCCTGAACTATTTTTCCAATGCTTTTACCTACATTGTTCTCCACTACCATTAAAGAATCTGTTACATCCACTTGGCACCATTATTGCCTGTGTGATTTTGAACACTATGATTCAAATTATAACCACACTGTGAAGCTAACAGTATGTAAATGTGATTGAAACCACATAAGCAAGTCTATTTGAGATTACTTTGGAGGATGACAGTGTAAGGCAACTGTAGAGTAATTTACACAGTTCACAAGATGCATGTATGAGTCTCCATTACATTATTATTAGTGTTATTATTAGTATTATATTGAGAGAGTGGACAATCTTTGAGAAAACGGACAGATTTCTTTTTCTACATGACTGTTTCTCTAATATTATCTTAGTATAAATTAAACTAGCTGTTATTGCCCTAACTACATAATGAGTTCATGACCATAACACCACATTTGATAAAATCAACATTTATTCAAAGTATCAATGACGCAACTTATATATTCCTTTTGTATGATAATGTCTGGAGAAGATAAATCACCTTGCCAGAGGTTATTTCAACTACAAAAGTGTTTTCTTTTTTTTAAAAAAAATCAGTTTATCTGTACAGTGCATGGAGCCATTCACCTCCAGAGATTCTCTAGTGCTTTGTTCCACTAGGATTTGGACTGGATGTCTGTAGAAGTGTCCTTATGGAGGGCTTTGGGTCTGTGAACTGAGGTCATCATGAAGAATCCCCTTAACCCCTTCTTCCCAAACACCACATAAGCAGCTGGCCCGGGGCAGGTGAGGAGCAAAAACCACTTCTAGTTTGCGGGGTGTACTAGTCTGGTCACCTGACCTCAAACAGCCCTCCTGTCTCCACAGCATAAGACGCACCATCACCTGGTTGGCCCAAGCAATGCCCAGTGCAGGCAGCACCTTACTGTCTTCCAGCCTGATAAAGTGCACAGAAACAGGTACGTATTTCTCTATCCCAACAAACCATTATTATAAGAAAAGCTTTTATTTACAGTGAGTGGAAACAAACGTTCAGGCGCATTTGTGATTTTTTAAATGTACTTTCAGTTCATAAATACATCGGCTATGTATAAAATTGGCTATACAATACAAGCACCTTCACCTTATTTTGAAACAGTTATTCTGGCTATATATTTAGATTGGGATGTCTATCCTCTCACCTTTCTTGGCTGGTGAGATTAAATTCTCCTGTACTATCTCCTGGTTCATTGCTCCATTTAGATTTCCTTTCAGGACATGTGAGGGTCCAGTACTGTTAACAGGGAAGCAGTCCCATAACATGATGTTTCCACCTCTGTACTTCACTCTGGGTACCATGTTCTAGGGGTTGAATGTACAACACTCCTTTCTTTAAATAGAAGTGAAGGCATTGTTGCATTTTTGTTTTGTCCAAAGTACAATGTTCCCAAACAATTTAGATTTGTCTAAATGTTTGAGTGCAAATTTCAGACACACATTTTATTGCTTTCTTGGCAGAGGAGTTTTGGATGAGGTGTAGAATGTGAGATGATTATTGTTCTCTGAGTAACTCATCCAACAACTTCCATTTTCTCTCTTCATTCTTATCATTAGTCTGAGAGAAAACTGGCATGCAACACTTGTCTGCATAAGATTAGTTATCACATGACATTTCAAGTGATATATTACCAAACCAGTTGTTCTGAGGTCTTTGCTATGGCTCTGTAGCTTTTTTTTTTTTATTCCAGTGTTGCTTAATAATGTTGTCTCTGAGAACTTCAAGGGAGCTTCTTCACCTCACTGTTTCTACTTGCTGCATGAAATCCTAGTATGCAATGACAGTGTTATTTATTAAAGTACTATAACTGGGCCTGGTTTTTAGGGAGCTGTTCCTGTGATCGGAAGGCTTTGGGTTTGAATCCCAGGAAAATCACTGGCACCACAGAGGTATCCTTCACCAAGACACATTGCTCCCTGAGTGCTGTGTTGCTGGCTGTCTTTAATTGGGTGAATAGGTTAATTTTGTGCTGTACTGTGGTTTACGTATGACAAATGCATGCTATACTACTTTACATTAACTAAGTGCCCAGGTGTAAGAAATATGCACAGGAACTATATTATTCTCACGTGCAATGGGGACATGTAATCCATTTCAAGTCCAACTTTATGCAAATGAGCAGTGACAGCCAATCATATGGCATGTGTAATCTTTCTTCTTGTAATCTTTCACAGTAAAACATTTCCTTAAATTTAGTTCCTTTATTACTTTGTGGTCCACGGTGACATAGTAGTGTTTGAAGCACATTCTTTTTAACTTGGCAACATATAGAAACAAAATTGCTATCAGTGTGAGTGCCGGGGGATCTCTATTCTCCTTAGAAGACACCATATTGTCTCTACAGTATACAGCATGAAACTGGTAGACACAAAATGTGAAAGACTCACCCATAATCACAACGTCCTGGATTTGGGCCATCCACAACATCTGATACCTGGGTAATTAAAAATAATGTACCTTGTGGTTTAGTCCTGTTGAATTATTAAACTATGGTATAAACCAGTACACTAGTGGCAAAAACACAGTGTCATTATTTAGAGCTACTCTGATCAATACCACATGGGTTATTTTTAGTACTGTTTTAAATTCATATGCACATTTTATGACACCAAACGTGAGATCATGCTTGCGCTGATTCAGGTTGTTATTAAATGATGCACAAAGAACTATCCGAGTACTACTAGCTCCCCTTGTGACAACTGTTTAGAGAAAGTGAGCGTGTTTGTGATGAACAAGTGAAAGCTTGTGGAACTTAACATCTAAGAAAGGAAAGTCTGAGCCACAGCAGTAATGCCTATGTATGTGTGAGACCTGATTGATGCAGAACACAGGTGCACCATATGTATGGCTGAGACGATGGAGAATGCCAGAGAAGGCCAGCAGGTGGCGAGCTCTCTCTATGGCTTCATCAGCTTGGAACTCAGTTCGGAACAGAGCAGCCACAGAATCCACCACCACCAGACGTACCAACCCTCGTTCCAGTAGCATGGGCACGCGCTGTGATACACACGTCTGCAGAGCCTCCTACGGACACACACAAATGTACAGCACTGTGTTCAAAAGGGGCCATTAACATTAGCTTGTTTCACCCTCCTCTGCTCTTCACAGGGTGGCATGCAATGAAAATGTTATTGTATATAGTCACAAGTACATAAGCATTAGTGATTTGAGGTAGAGTCATTAGTTCTGGATCAACGCAAAAGTATCTTGTGGAACAACAATATTAATGGGGCTTGATACCTTCTGTAACTGAAATTTTGCCACTGAGCATGATGACTTTTGGCTCACATGTAGCTGTTTTCTGTAGAGATCATACAAACTGTGTGCAACTGAAAATCTGTGTCAGTAGTGGATGCACCGTGATGTCTGGATACTTTTGGCTAGCATATCCCATCTCACCAGGTCTGCTGTGTGCTCAATGTAGATGCTATCACTGAAGCGAAGGCTGCGGATCTGAGCATCTGGCACCTCGGGGCGGAGTCGAGACTGCTGAGTAATGAGTTGCCGCAACCGCTTGATGGGAAAAGAATCCTCAGTGCAGATGTATACAGCGCCTACATTAAAATAAAAAAAAAATAAATAAAAAAAACACAATGAAAACTAAACGGACTTACAGTATGATTTATAGATAGATGACAAAAGATGGATGGATGGATGGATGTGTGGGCATGTGGGTGGATAGATGGATGGATGGATAGAGGAATGGGTGAATGGGTGAAAGGGTGGATGGATGGATGGATGGATGGACAGATGGGTGAGTGACTGGGAGGATGGATGGGGGAGGATGGATGGGTGGGTGGATGAATGGATGGGTGGATGGTAGAATAGTGGGTGGACAGACAGAAGGGCTAATGGATGCTACCCAGTTTCTCTCAGACCTGTTTGCCCGGTACGTGCCTCACCTGATTCGAGTCCTCCATAGTTCTGAGGATACTGGACGGACAGGCAAAGCTGCAGGCCAAACTGGGTCTTTCCTGCAGCACTTTCGCCTGCCAACTCTGTTATTCCACGCAGTGGAAGGCCACCCTGCAAAAGGTCGTCCAAAACAGGGCAGGCCAAGGAAAGTCTATGTCCAGGCTCCAAGGAAGGACATTCTCCACGATTCAACTGTAAGGCTGCAGCACAACATTTTATAACTTTAGGTCTCGTCTGCTACGCATGAAACAGGTAAACATAAAAGAAACACTATGTAAGCTGTGCTGCATGTAACAGCAGACCTTGATGAGGCCATTGCATTTATATTATTCTTATGTATACTGCAATATATTCTCAAGGTGGAAATGAATGTTATCTAGTATACATATATACATATACGCTCACATTTAAGTGTTAACTTTCATTTGTAGAAATGTTTGGTCTGTTGCTCTGGATATTCAAATGAAATGTCTATGTTAACAATGAATTCACGTATTGTCATTGAATTTGTATTGTCATTAAAAGCAAAACACAACTCCGGATGGAATATTTAGAACATTTAGAGACAAAACTGCAGAGAACACATTTGGACATATACACAGCTGTGCCTTACAACTTCTATAAATAAAACAATACATTTGCTTCAACCTGTGTGGTCTGATGTGTTGACCTTAATTCATTGCATTTAAAAATACATATTTACATGGGAAGCATTTTTATCAAGGCTTAGACTTAGACACCCTAAGGGTGAAAGCATGTAATTTTAAAAGAGTTCTCAGAATTACATGTTTAATAGACAACACTGAAATATGCATATTCACCCCATGTTATACATATTATTTTGCAGGATTAAAATGGAGAGCGATAATGTTTAATAATGTAGTTCAGGTTTTAGTTTTGTATATAATGCTGCAAAACATTTCGAATTTTCATGTTTTTACAAATGATCAAAATTTGAAATATGATCGACTAATCTCTATGTATTTATGTAATCTCACGGTTGGTCTAGAAACAATCTGTGGAGTCTACAACTAAAGTATCAGAGAAATGTTTAGTTAAGTGGTAGAACACTTGTCTACTCAAATCTCAACTTTACTGTACTTTTAAATGTGTTTTGCTTCTACCTCAATCACCACTGCACGCATCTATATCATTAATTTAAATAATTACAGCAATGGAAAAATACCTTTTAACCTTAAGTACCTAAATGGAATTTTGACTTCAGACAGTTTGCCATATCATACTTCAAAATATGTATATTATAACAGCCCTGCTAAAGACAAATTTACCTGGAGCCTGCAATCATTATCACGCACCTTAATCTCACTGTACTTGTACAATGACAATAAAGGTACACTATATGGTCAGAAGTATTGGGACATCTGACCATTACACCAACAGGATTTGTAATCAAAAATAGTCAAATACATTGACTTTAATATGGAATTGGTTCCCCCAAACTGTGTCCACAAAGTTGGATGCACGGCTTTGTTTTCATATGCTGAAGCATTAAGATTGCCCTTCACTGGAAGGTGTGTCCCAATGTTTTTCTGCATATAGTGTCGCTGCAAAGGGCAACCATATTAGAATACATTTATTTCATGTAATGGTCAGGCGTCCCAGTACTTCTGTCCATGTAATGTATGTTCTGATCATGATCAGGATTTAGGGATTGGCATTGTGAAAACTAAGGCACAGAAGGTCAGTCCTGAGATATGTGTGTATTCTCTACACAGAACGGTTGGTTGTTTACCTGTGACAGGAGGTGAACTGCGATAGGCACCAGCAACAGCAGTGTGCAAAAGTTTTACCTCCCTCTGAGACAGGTGAGCCAGTCTTTGCAGCTCAGGACCAGAAAGACTGAGAATCTCTTTCGCTGACTTCAAACAGGCTGAGAATATTAACAAAAACAGCGTGCACACTTAAACGAATCCATGCACTGAAGAGGACAATTCGTGCAACATTAGATAGAGTTGTGCTGAAACATCTCTACACGAAAATGGATTGTAAAAAATAAATTTTTACCCTTTTTTACAGCATTAATAATCTTTGGACTCAGTTCAAGCAGTTCCCAGTCCATTGCATCTTATTCATCTTTCTTCATTCATAATTTTAGCAATACTAGGTCTAGTGTTGCATGCTTCCCTGTTTTGAAAATATGTTTAACTCCTGATAAAATAAAAGTCCTTGTACCGGTAAGATTTATTCATATATTCTGTTAAATTAGATCTTTCGACCAATAAAAAATACTACTAAAACGCTCGTTTTATGGGATCGAAATAACAATCAATTATTCTCATGAAATTATTAATTATAATAAAAGAAACTCAAGCACTTTCCAAAGAGAATGCTTTTCAACTATGAGTAACGCCACTAGTAATGGTATGTGCCACTAAAGGGGAATCCGTTTGCAGGGAGTAATTAAAATGGACCTTATAAGGAATCACATAGTAAATAATAATATTTTGCATAATAATATGTACAAAGTACTTGAAAAACATCAATCATACTCTACAGTATTATACTCTAACGTAACTTTAAAATATTGTATTTAGAAGGACACCCCTAATGGCTCAAAAGATAGACTGTTTTATTGGTATCTATAGAGAGGGTCACAACACTGCATAGTGTCAGTGTAAATATAAATCTAGTTAAATTAACCTCAGAATTTGCCCAAAATGCAGTGACACTGCATTAAGACTCAAACGAGCTTTTGAATAAGAGTCTCTAGGAGTTTTTGAAAAGAACAAAATACACAGTAACGTTACTTCTGGGGCCGGTGAGTGGCTAACAGGCTAGCAAAATATTGCATCTTTTGGTTTTCATTACATCATGTAGCGTCAAGTTCAAGCTGCTTGAAACTGGATAAATAATAACCCAGTGTGTATGGATGCTGTATAAACAGCTCAACAATGAGTAGGAGTTGAGCAGAAATCTTCAGCCCCGGTTAGCTTCACTTTAGCAACGACACTAATGATTTACCCTTTTATTAGTGCGGTAAAGGCATAAATCATCAACACATAACATGAACCAGAACATTTAAATCATAATTATTGGAAATACGCCTCATTTTGCGACTCGCTAACAGTATATATCTCATAACTTGGAGTTAATGGAAGACCTCTTATCGGCCAGGAAGAATGGCTGAGCGGGAGAACACTGTCAGTTGTTTAGATTCAGGCGATCCGGGTTCAAGGCTTGCTTGAGTGCATACGGTGTAACTTCCTTTGATGTGTTTTACATTTTATTCAGATGTAGTTGTGTGATAATTAGAATCAGTAACATTGTACAGCATGCTTTTCATATCATTGCTTGCATTAGAGCATTTCAAGACGTATACTGTATGAGCAAAAGTATAGGCGGCGGCATACTTCCAGCGAAAGGCAATCTTAATGCGTAAGCATACAAAAACATTTTAAACAACACCGTGCTTCCAACTTTGCGGACACAGTTTGGAGAAGACGCTTTTCTATTATTGGCCCTTTTCTATCATGACTGTACCCCAGGTCCATAAAAACATGGTTGGATGTGTTTAGTGTGACTTGCTTGACTGGCCCGCACAGAGATCTGATCTCAGCCCCATCCAACACCTTTGGAAAGCTTATTTGGGGTGAACTGTAACAAAGATTGTGAGCCAAGCCTTCTTGTTTCTACAGAATGACTGGGTACAAAATGACCAAAACAGAAACACTCCAAAATCTTTTGGAAAGCCTTCCAAGAAAAGTGGAATCTGTTATAGCTGCAAAGGGGGATCAATTCCATATGAATTATATTGTATTTGAATGCCATGTCATTAAAGTCCATGTGTAATGGTCAATCGTCCCAATACTTTTCTTCATATAGTGTAAAATTTGCTTCACTGCTCATACAGTCTTAAAGAAACAGTAGCAGAAACATGGTAATTACTTCTTTTGGATAAAGAGAGATTGGAAAATGGAAATGAAAACTAATGTTTGTATTTGGTACATAGCGAAATACTTGGTCAAGAAAAGTTTAGGATGTTTAGGCTCTTTAAAAATGAGCTGAATTATAGATTTATAACATGTTGATCAGAGTCAGTTTTTGTTTTCTGTTCATCCTCAGGTGTGTCCGTCACTCCAGTCATCATGAGTTCCAGACAGTGTAAGAACTGTGGTGGAGCTGACATCGATATTGACCAGGCCAGGGGCAGCGCTGTGTGTACGGCATGTGGTTCTGTGCTGGAGGACAACATCATAGTGTCTGAGGTCCAGTTTGTGGAAAACAGTGGAGGAGGTGCCTCGGCCATCGGACAGTTTGTTTCTGCAGATGGTGAGAAATGTTTGATCTGTTTAATATTGCTGGAAGAAAGCTTATTTCATCCAGCTTGCGTCTACTTTACAAATAAAAAAACTGCCACATTTATTTGTTAATGGAAGAGTACTAGTATGTCAGATTACAACAGCAAATAACATTACTGAATTTGAATGTTCTTTCTGAGCCCCTAATTCCATAAAAGCGTGATAAATTCAAGTTTAAATACGTTCAAAATGTATGAATTTCTCTCATATGCCATTTTGTTTCTGCTTGAAGTGGTGAATAATGTCCATGGACTGTTACAAGATTGGGCAAGATAGCAGGAAAGCAATATGCTTAAGCAGTTAGATCATGATTCTGTTTTTATAGAATCAAACAATCAGTCGATCATAATCTAAATAAAGAAATAATCTTACATTTAGTAATGTATATGAGTGGATGTGCTGAAGAGATTAGTAAGAGATTAGTAGAAGTCTGTTAGAAATGTTGTTATGAATACATTAATGCATGAACGAATCAAAATGAATAAAGAATCAGGAAAAACAAAGTATATATTAGTCTTATATATTCGCCAGTTTAATGTGTGAACAAATAGTTCAAAGAATATGATTATTCATAGTAAACAATACGGTACAAGTTCTTTGTGTCTTTGTAGAAACATTAGCTGCCTTTTGACCGCCTAACACTGTGAAAAAACATGAAGAAGCTACTAGATCTAGAGCAGTGTCTCCCAACTGTCTTTTGTGTATAGCAGTAATATGCTATAACATTAGTGATCAGAGGTGGAAAAAGTACTGAAAAATTGTAATTAAGTAAAATGATCTTTACTTAAATTCTACTCAAGTAAAAGCAAAGGTACCCATCTACAAATCTATTCGAGTATAAGTAAAAAAAGTAACTTTTACTTTGGGTAAAAGTAACTTAGTTGCTTTCAATTACTTGATGTAAAAAAGGACATACATCCAACCTAGCACTTGTTTTTTTAAACAACTTTTACTCTAAATAATAATTAGGACCTTTCGAGGGATATAATGTGCAAACTTTGTTCAGACTACCCCATAAAACATAAAGAAAGTGGCATAAGTTGTGAATTATATGATCCATTTTTTTCTTTACTGACAAACTATTTATACTGCAAATTAAAGCCACTAAAGCAGGCTTACTAAATGACGCTTATGAAACTTAAACCAACCAAAATGTCCAGGACACTAACATTTTAAAGACAACTAAGCAGGCACATTTTACATTGCGTGATGAAGTTATTGCCTTGTTTGCATTTGAACACAAAGAGCCGACTGAGATATGGCCAAGGATTTCCTTCGCTTTCCTATTCATCTCTTCCACTGGAGTTCAGTGTCTCTGCTTGGCAATCCTCAACTTCCTCCACGCCCTCAATCTCTTGCTCAGCACCAGCCATCATCCAATGATTTTCAGAGAGCCGTCTCTTGTGGCATGGCTCCCAAACAGCTCCTAGTTTATTAACTTTAATTCAGTTTAATTTATGAATTTATTAACGCTTATAGTCACGCATGAACACACCACAGCACAGTGTGAACAGTGAAATTCTTTCTCTGCAGTGGACTGCGTTTTTTTCCCCCCTCATTTATTTTTTTAACTCAGCAACAGTGGGTTTTCCAATGTAGCGAATTAAAATACATTTGTCAAAATGAACTTGAGTAAAAGTAAAATTACCTATTTCAAAAACGACTTAAAATGGACAAATTACTCACAAAAACTACTGAATTAAAGTAATATGAGTAAATGTAATTTTTTACTTTCCAAGTCTGATAGTAATAATGTTATTATTATTATTATTATTATTATTATTATTATTATTATTATTATATTGATCACCTATAGCAGGGCTAATGTACATGATGCGTTCATTCAGGCTAATCCCGAAATCACTATAGCAATCATCCTAAAAAAAATCCTGCAGATTTAACTTGACACTGTTTAACTGATTTATTGGCAGTTAATACTTGTGAGGCATATATCTGCTTCCGATATACACATAAACAAGAGGTTAAAAACGAATCTGATAAGCAAAAAGTATTCAGACAGTATTTATAACTTTTGCACAAAGCTGCTGTTGTTAGTTGCTGCTTTGAGTTGTCTACAATAAGAGGTTTTGGCTCATTCCTCTTGACAAATCTTTCTTAATTTCTCAAGGTTATAGGGATCTCTCTGATGAACTCACAATTCCAAACATTTCCGTACATTTTCAGAGTGATTCAAGTCAGGAGGCCATGCAAGTGCCTTCACATCTTTTAGAAATCAGTCTTTAGTTGTTTTGGGTCTATGTTTGGGGTCATTATCTTGTTGAAATGTCTTCTCTTAATGAGATTAAATTTAATACGCATAATGACTCAGTACTGTTTGCATAGAGAGCATATTATTGTGCTCTCATCTCTGCACTTTATTGTGGGTCCTATGTGAAACATTTCTCACTTTAACATGACCGGCTGAAGTTCCATTTTCGTTTCATCTGCCCAAAGTACAGTCTTCCAGAGCCATTCTGATTAGTTTACATTAGGGCTACACAATATATCGCAAATTTACCGTCATCACGATATCAACATGCACAATATCCATATCGCAAAAAAATATACATATCGCAATCATTGACTGAACTGCAATAAATGGTGTTCTTCCAAAACTCTTCACCCAGAGCCACAGAGAAGAGGGCAAAAAAATCACTGGGCAGTTTCTTCATCATCTGTGCTGCTGTTATAGATTGTTCCTTTTGCTATTTTTTCTGGCCTAGAACTTACTATAATTTAAATTGTTTACATTTATTTAAGATTTAAAATGATTGAAAAAATATTTTCAGATTTTTTCAACAATGTTCAGTGGTTCAAATGTTTTATGGGAGGCATTAAATGCTGTGTTTAAGTAAATTCTTTAAAAAAAAACATGTTGGAATGGAAATATTGCATTTCATTTGTTTTCTGCATAGACTAGTCAGTGTCTGGAGTCTGTTACCAGCAAATATGAAGCAGAAAAACATTAACACTATAAAGGCTAAGTTTTTATTCCCTTATCGCATGTGATATCGCCATAGCAACACTCAACAACATAATCGCATATCGCATGATTTCTTAATATCGTGCAGCCCTAGTTTACATACTTGTGCAAATTCTAGTCCTGTGTCTCTGTGCTTTTTTAGCTGAAGAGCTTTGTTGTGGGAGACAGAAATGGAGAGGATTGTTGTGAAACATTTCAAGTGACTGTTAGCTTCTCTCTTTTTTTGATTTATCGTTTTAGTTTTTTAAAAATTAAAGGAATGTTTGAAGTCTAGGGTTCTGTAGCTTTTTCCATTTGAGTCTTATTTAATAATGTTGTGTCTGAGCGCGACTGAAAGCGCCTTCACAATAATTGCTACTTGTATGAAATCTTCTCGACCACTGGCATCATCTTTATAATGAAACCATGAGCAATCTGCATGAGAAAATTTTTTTTGCCCCATTAATTCTGTATGTAGAATGTTCATTTCTTTACGTTTAACATTTACATATAGGTATGTTTCAACATAGTATGGTATATACCTGAATGTTTGTAGGAGTGTTTATGCTAATGAATACAGTTTTTTAATCAGATTTATAGGTCAAAGATGTTATTTGTGTGTAAATTTGAAGTGGATATATGCATGAGAAGTATTTTAAATTGTAAAGTGTCTGAATACTTGTTTCTCTTCACTGTGTGCCGTGCAGTTCTGGCATCATTAATCATTCAGTGTCAGCCATCATAAGCTCTACAGTGACAACCCGTATAACTGCATTGGGTATCATAGTGGGGCAAATCTGATTTGTTGCTTATGCCACGTGTGTCTTGACTGATACATTCTGATGGTGCTTTGAATTAATCGATTTCTCCAGGTTTCATTTATGTGGTATATCACCACCTGCAAATAATTATTTTTCCCTAATTAGGTAGTCACAGACAAGTGCTTGACACATACAGTTCAACCCACATGGTATGATGAGTATGTTTCCTTCTTCCATCTCTCTTTATTTATTTAGAGTCTGTTAAAAGATGGATCACTGAGAAGAGCCATTATTAAAGCCTTTGAAAGCCCTGTTTATTTGTGTTGTGACACCAGGTTTTCATTGTTATCTTGGAGCTGTAACTTGGCTTGGTTCTCCTGTTGTACACTGTAATTGTTTATTGATCAAACGCACAAGTATCTGTTAGACAAACACGCCTGTCTGTGCACACACATGCTCTCTCGTAAAGGCCATTGGCTCAGAAAATGAAAAGGTAATGTACTGGATTTACGACTAATCGTAAACAACTAATAGAGTTAGGAACACACAAGGTGAATGACGGTCACTGCCATTGTTCTTTATTAAGGTTTCATGCTGGACACTGTCGTCTCAGTATATGTAATGAAAATGTTTAAGTGCTGTCTCCTTGCACAGAGATCCAGCAGTTTTTAAGTGCTGGCCTGCAGGGCTGCATAATATGGACAAATAAATTTTTAAGTGCCAAATTGACAAAATTCAATAGTAGGATATTTTTCAAGTATATCACAGCATTAGATTATATTCAGGTTTGTATTAAGGAAGATATTGAGACAGTTTATTCGGAGTATTGATTTGGCTGTTTTGTTTCATTTCATTGTTTTAGAATTACACCAACAACTAAATATTTTACACCAACAATTAAATGTAAACATTCAGTACAGTAGACAATGTACATATTTCCAGATAGAAATGGGGTTTTTTTAAGAATAAAATACACAGAATAGAAATTTAAAGCTAAAGACAAAACACTCAACACTTATTTTATGGGATTCATTTTATTATGTAAAATCATTTATCAAAATTAATATACATTGCCAAGAATGTTGCTAAAATGTCAAGGTATGTGTCACTACAATGGTTGCAGTTATATAGTTATATACCCAGCTATATAGTACTGCATACACTTTGCTAAAAATTTCGAATGCAATACACCTTTATTAAAATGCTCTGGTAATTTAAAGATAGACCAGCATTGTCTTAAATATTTGACTTTTCTTGAATAACACGATTTCCTTGATTCATGTGAACACCCGCAGAAACCCTCATTTGTCAATTTGATTGATCTGCACACAGTAGGAAACTGTTAATGGCTGAAAGGTTTATGTGCATATTGCAGAGCGCTGTGATGTCTGTATGCCAATACTGTACTGTGATAATGATGGACAAATCATATGTTGTGCAGCTTATTTAGTAGAAACTGGCAAGGCTTAGCCAACAGCAGTCAACAATGTCTTCAAGCACTAACAATATTCCTGTAAGTAGCTAGTTTTCTAGTGAATGCAGCGCTCTTTATTTGCTGCTAATATAATCACCCTGCATGAAATTCATCACTTAGCAGATAATCATTTTAATTTCACAGATCAAATTAGGGTAAGCATTTAAATGAAAATCACATTTACACGGCTGGCACATTGTATTGAACTGTGGCTCAGGAATGATTGAGCTGCTTTTCATTTCAAACTTGAGCGTCTGTTCTCATTACCAGCACATTTCAACGAATTTCAACAAACTACTTTCCACTGACTATTCTTTGATACTGCAGCCATAAAACTGTAATGGTCTTGTTAGGTTTAAGGAGAACCACTTTAGAAAGAGAGAAATGTTGTCTATCCTGCAGAGAATACTGGATACATCACAGCTCACTTCATTCTGAATGGAATATCCTGCCTAGGTTGCTGTACTCTAGTAAATTACATTACCCAAACAGTCTAACCGTGGAATTATCATCACAAAACCCGGAACTTAAAAGAACATCAATTTAAAGTGGATCTATAATGTTATTTTAGCAAAAGTGCCGTTTTTTGCCCGAAAAACAAATTTTCTATGAATTATTATTTTTGCATGCTTTAATATATAATAAAAAATTCCTCCTCGTCTAGATGCAAAGCGTCGAACTGACCCCAGTCTTAGTTTTTTACATCGCAAGCGCAAAGCGTATTCAACAACATTGTGCCCTCAGGCTATTGTGTGAATTATGAATTGTACTTTGGTATTTTAATGTATTCACCAAAATGTTTTGCACTGACTTCTTAACTGTGGATATAGAGAGGAACATCACTTTCATGTTTACATTTAATTGCTTTACAGCCTGAAATGAAGACAACACACAAAGAAAACGCACATTTGCAAACTTTATTTACTCAATGCAACTTATAACATCCAAGTGAAAGATATAATAGCAAAAAAAAAAAAATAGAAGGAAGGAATCAATTGAGTCTCTTCCATTTCAGGTCATTTTTTATATACCCACTGTACCTATTAGCTTTTAAGCTAGTTGTATTAGCTTCAGTTGTCTGTGTCAGCATGTGAGGAAAGTACAAACACGAAAAAAAAATCATCTGAAGAGAATATTCTGTGTATTCTGTTGTTTATTGAATGTAATGATAAATTATCAAGACAACAGCACATCTGTTCAAGAGAGTTCCTTGCCTGTTTTACAACTCAATTTAAATTATTTAAATTATATATGGGTATAGTAAATGTATTTAGGTGAGTCATTACACCCTAGTGAGAGTGACATTGTTAAAAAACACAGGTTAAAAAACTAGGAGGGCTGTATATTTCATCTACCATTGGTTGTCAAGGCCTTTGTGGGTTTGTGAGGCAGAAATGGCTGCAGTTTTGCTCAGCAATCAAAAGAGGGCAGAGTTGTATTTTATGGTCAAATCTCTGCTCCTCACTCTGGAAGCCACCAGATGGAGTTATGGTGTAAAAGTAGCAGGCATTTGAAAATTCATGACTGTGTGTACTGAATGCTTTTTAGCTTCTTAAAGACATTGTGACCTAGCAGCTTGAGCCAAATATAAACAGTAGTGCATTTATTTCTAAAACAAAACAAAAAAGAATTTTGGAACCTATACATCTTTCGTTAAGATCCCAATTGTGGAAGACTGCATAAAGGCAATGTGCTAGATTGGTGCTCATTTTAAAAACATGTGAAATATAAAATCGATGTTTTGCTCAATGCAACTATTTCATGTGTTCTTATTTGTTTAGTAATTTGGAAAATGTCAAAATAATAAATACTTTCTGTAAGTGGGTGTATCCAAACCTTTGGCTTGCATTGTACACCATGGTCTATGTCTTTGTGCGGTTAAATGTCTGAGATGAGTCACGTCAAGCTGAAATTGTGTTTTTATAAATCAAGCCGGAACAGCTTCACTGTTTCCACTTGAAATGATGTCCTTTCAGAATGTTTTTGAATTTTTTCTGAGCCTACTGCTACATAATGAGCAACATATGTTCAAATAACCCACTGCTGCAGGTGGGCCTGCTTTTGGATGTGGGTTGACGTGTTCGTTACAGAATAGTTGATGTGGTTTTGTGGAATACTTTGCTTCAGGTCCTGCAAAGGCCCCAGTCTTGGGCAGCGGCTTCCACACAAGCCTTGGAAAGGAGTCACGGGCTCAGACGCTTCAGAACGGTGAGTAATCAATCCCTTTCTTACTCGTCTTGCTGAGATAGAGAATACTATAGATTATTAGTAGGCCTGATGAGGTTTTAAAGGATGAAGGTCAAGTACACCACCTGACAGCATGTAATGTAATTAGCTGTTAGCAGATGAATGCGCTATGCACACACTGGCATTAAGAGGCCTGTCCTGGTGCAGTGATGAATGGTGTCTAACAAGCACTTGAGTCTGTTTTGTTGCTGACAGCAGCTCAGTTCTATTCAGTTCAGACTTATATGTCTGAAGTGTCATGGTCTGATAGTGCATTGTAAGTTTGACCTAATTAATATTTAGCAGACTTCGAGAAACATATAAATCACTATGTAACACTTGAAATAAAAACGAATGGAGTTCTCATCAATAAGTTATGACCATGTTGACGTTTGTTTGGAATTAATAAGGAAAGTAATATTTGTGCTGCCTGTCTGCAGAAACCATTTCTTCTCAGTTGTCAGTGAGATACCTCATGAAACTGCATGACCAGCTGTAATATGTAAAGTCTTACTGAAATCAAAACTGATCATTTTATTTAGCATGTCCTTGGTTGTGTTAAATTGAAATGAACATAAAAAAACAAATGCTTTTATGCAAATGACTTTTGCATAAAAGCATCATCTTTTTGGTTTTTGTCATCGTACTCTGGTCAGCTTTGACAGGCTTTTTAGAGCAAATCTCAGAACAGATTCCAGACCTTTCACAATTGTTTGTAAAAAAAAAAAAAAAGAGATGTATTTGACTGTGGGCAAAGATTTCAAACTGGCTCACTGAAGTAATAATATGTCTACTGAAAACAGCTTAGATGCTGTATTGGGGCCTTTTAATTTTAATGGAATTGCTTTTTTTGATATTCATTTATGGATTTTATTTATATGCTGCGAATTTACAGAACCAGTTAACTAAGGTAATAGCAGTCTAAATAGACTCCTGACATCTCTGATGTGTATTTACATGGTGCAAACTAATTGATAAACTTTTTTTCAAGTTCTATAGTAGGAGTCAGCTGGACTAAAACTAATATGTGTAGTATTCAACACTTATAAAAAGCTGGGCTAATACAGTTAGTACCAATTTATAGATAAAGGAAATATTTCAGAATCTCGTTCTCCATTCTCTGAGTAACTTCATTAAAAGAGAGTAGAGATGCCTATTGCCCAGTGGGCTAGTTGCGCCCAGGGCTAGGCGAGAGAGCCAGTGTTTCCTTGCTGTGGTTACGTAATCCTGCTGCCACGCAGACGCACGTGTCCAGGTTGTGGCTGAGCTGCCCGCTAATCCGGCAGCGCGTGCAGCATGAAAACCATGCATGGCTCCGACAGGCCAGAGGAGTGCGAAAGCGAGCGTAAGAGGGCAGGGCCAGCACACACTAACTACAGAATAGAGGGATTACACTCTTAAAAGCTTTCAGAGTTATTTTTGGCGTCTGGCATGCTGACGTGCCGCTCTGCTCTGCTCAACACCACACTGGGGAAGCTGAGAGATCTACTCCACCTATTCGTTTGTTTCTGCACATCTGCTTTAGCGCTTGTGTTCGATACCTTCACCAAGGCCAGATGGTTTAATGCACATCCAAGCTCATGCCTCAAAGTGTTGGCACAAGTTATTTATAAAGTTGAAGGGCTGCACAATATATTGTTTTTTCATCATTATCGTCACATTGACTTGTGCAGTACTGATATTGTAGTAGGGTGTCATACGCAAGCTGAATCTCTAACATTGATAAAAGAATTTAGGCAGTAGATCAATGTTCTGGTTAACTTGATATTAACTTTTTAATGCTCAGCAGGGCTGCAGAATATAAGCAGATTACCAAATTGTGTTTTCAGTACAGTAAACCCCCAGTTTTACGCGGATCGGGACTCACGGAACCAGTCACACATGGGTTTTTTTGATAACGAAATTAATCGTTTTACGCGGAAATATTCAAAACAACGCGGAACCTGCAAATATTCTCTGCTTTTTTTGCTTTTTTTCATAGTAGTATGTTGGTTTTTTTTAACTAATTTCAGTTCTTCTGGGTCCCCGTGCATGGCTGTCAGGACTTTAAACCTCTCTTGCTCTCTCTTACTCTTTCATTCTGGAGTAAGCAGATCATCTCTTTCTGTCTCTCTCTCTCTCTCTTTCTCTCTGTCTCTCTCTCTTACTCCCTTTTACTCGGATTCTCGGATTGGCTACTTTCAAACCTCCCACCTCTGAGTACAGCATTATTTCACCATCCTGAGATGCCTTATATTGTGTTCTCTGAACCATTTATATTTATTTTTATATGGAAAAATAACTGAATTTACGTTAATGTTTATGATATGATAAAAGATTTGTAAATTGTATTTTTCTTAATAATTTAGCACTAAAATCCATGAAAAATTATACATTGCCACGAAAAAAAGCTATGATATCTGGGCCTTGTCCACCATGCCCCCTGGTCCTCGTGCTGGGTTGTTTATGTTTGGGCGTGGTGCTTAACAACCCAGCACGAGGACGAGGGCCGTGGTGGATGAGGCCTGGATGTCCCAAAAGCAAAAAAATGCAGACGATACCTGCAGTTTCCGCATTAGTGCGGAGATTTCAGCGGACAATTATTAGTTCGGTTCTCAGAAAAAATCAGCGATTAACTGAAACCGTGACTGCTGTGAGGGTCTACTGTATATTTATAATAAAACTTATTATTTCACATGCTAAACTATGGCTAATTCCATTCAAACTGGATTAATGATGTTTGTTATGTATGTTCATTGTATTAATCAATCAATCAGCTGGTCAGTAGTATCTGCAGTTTACTCTAGGGATGCTCTGATTAGGATTTTTGCCACCGATACCAAGTACCGATTTTTTGTCATGGTGATCGGCTGATACCAATGACGGTTCTGATGCTTCAAGTTTATATAACTGATATGTAAGCTCTCTGATCGCCATTAACTTGTTTTTCAGATTAAGTAATACTATAAATGTTGCTTTTGTTATATTTTTGCTTTTGTTATATCATCACTAGTTTACTCAGACATACATGCAATGAAAATCAATCACTGTAAGGTTATGTACTGTCATATTGCTAAACCTATTACAAATATCTCAAAATCATTATTATTTTTTCAGTCTACAAGTAAATTACTGACCACCGTAGTTTTAAACCCTCATTTCAATAAGATAAGCACATGCAGACACACTGTGGGATTCGTGCTAGACTGATTTAGGTGATGTATCAAATGAATTATAACATGGCCTGCTTTGCGAGTGTGCGAGCAAGCAAACACACTCTCAGACTGAGTCTTTGAGTGTGTGTGAGAGAGTAAGACAAGGTTGCAGATGGTCTCACTCTAGGGAGTAAAAACAGCTGTCTCTCTGCTCAGGGACGCTCAGGGTTTTTTTTTAAAGTCCCATTAAAGGCCTGTCTAGATGTGCACTGTTCTCATGACATCACTTCTACTGGAAAACCAAACACCTGCATGTGAAGTCATGCTTCAGTGTGTATGTGTGTGTGTCTGTTTGCCTTAACTGGAGTACGTGCGTGTGTCCTGTCTCTAGGGAAACGGCAAATACACAGTCTGGGCAGCCAGCTGCAGCTAAACCAGCATTGCCTGGACACGGCCTTCAACTTCTTCAAGATGGTGGTGAGCAAGCACCTGACAAGAGGGCGCAAGATGACCCACGTCATAGCTGCCTGCCTCTATCTGGTCTGCCGGACGGAGGGCACACCCCGTATCCTTATCTTTCAATCGGTGGTTCCCTGAGGAACCATATTTGTAAGTGAGATATAGGAATATAAAGAACTATTAAGTTAACCTACTAATGAACCTATACACAATTTGAAGGTCTTACACCAACTAAAGGCTTTTTTTAGACCCAGAAACTCTGTACCTATATATACTTTTAAAAATAAAAGCGACAAAAGAATCCATCTAAGACCCATCTTTGATCCCCTAAAGAACCATTAAACTGATGATTCTTTAAATGAATACATCAGTGTTTTCCAACCCAATTGTTATTTGCTACACTTGTAACAAACAGTCTCTGACAATGGACAGTCATTTAGAAGCCTTACCATGTACTACCAAAACGAACTGATAACCTGTTGACTAAAAACATAGTCCAGTGGACATTTTTGGCTTAAGGGTCTTGTTCAGGAACCCAGTGGTGGTGTACTGAAGGTAGGATTTAAA
This sequence comes from Brachypetersius gabonensis, assembly GCA_037577145.1. Taxonomy (NCBI): domain Eukaryota; kingdom Metazoa; phylum Chordata; class Actinopteri; order Characiformes; family Alestidae; genus Brachypetersius; species Brachypetersius gabonensis. The sequence continues at coordinate 8,059,553 of JBBJLR010000160.1, read as the reverse complement.
CCATGTCCTCCTACCCACTATACCACCACCACTTTAAGAACTTTGTACCCACTAGGCCACCACCACTTTAAGAATTATGTAGAATATGACTCAGTGCATAATGATGTCTCATATTCCACCATGATTCAAATCACTTTTATTTGGGTATGATTCAGAATTCTTTTTAAGAATGAATCCTCTGAATAGAGAGTTGTGCCTGCACAATAGTAGGAAAACATTACACCATGCTTTTATAAGTTTGTTCAAACAAAAAAGGAGCACATACTACTTACATTATTGAATAATATAACTGATTATAATTGATAGTGTTATTCTAAAAGCAAATTTATCCCTCTGCATCAATGCATTTTGTAAACTGCGGTTCTTCATAAGAATTAATGTGTGTACAGTTACCGTATCTACTCTTTGCTGCAATCTTCTTCCAATGCTTGATTATCACAAACAGCATCAGGAAACGGATATCTTGCGTGTTTGCAGGATCATCTTTAATGAGCTGGGAAGCTGTACTGTCAGCAGTGAGTCTTGTGGTGAGGCAGGCAGAAAGCAGCCATGCTGGGAGATGCCGTGAGAGCCGGGGAGTGTTCACTACAGCTCCAGGATTACAGCTATTCTGTGTGCCTCTGCTGAGTAAACTATAGAGTACAACCCACCTGCTCACTTCTGGAGTTTGCACCTCTCTTGCCTCTTAGAACCTATCACAATAATGGTAGTCTTCCCTGTCCTGCGCAGCATGGAGGTTGAAAGAAGCAAGAATTTGTGAAGGGCAAAAAAGAATAAACAGCTAGTACATTTGGAAGGCTGTTCAGTTGGTAACTGGTCATTAACTCAATGCTAGCTCTTTAACATTTATGGTCTTGCTTATTTCATAGCTATATAAAACAATAGGGTAGGTCATTCCTAGAAGTTTGCTGCCATGCTGTGTTGTGTATGTTTTAAGAGAAAAAAAATGATCCAAACATGGTTTATTATTATTATACCCTTCAGAAGTAGAATTATGTGTGATGGTGCGGAGAAAATACTAACCCGTGGTGGCCCACCAAGACTGCAAGGGAAGAAAACCTCATATACTGACGTTAAAATTATGCTGATTGATCTCAAACAGAATCTTTAATGGACATTTCCCAAGTAGAAGGTTCTTTGAGAAGGGCTACCATAGCATTTATTAGCCTTTATAATCCAAAGTATGAAAGATGAGTCATGGCCTAACTGACACCCTGTCAGGGAGAACTTCCTCCATTTGTTTCCTTTTCACCATGTTTCATTGTCCAGGGCAGAAGTGCCTTTTCAGTCTCTTTTGTAAAAGCCTCTGACTGCTCTGCGCTCATATTACGTCAGGAAACAAGCTCTTCTGTCCTGTTAGAGCACAATGTTACATCACACACACAAACATGCACATAATACACTCTATCCCTGACCTGCCCGAGTCCCTGAACTGCTGTTGTGGGGAAGCAGAGAGTGTTCTGTGCCTGATTTGGTTCCACTAGGGTGTGGCTGGCTGCCCCAGAGGACTGGGTAGGGCTCATTCAGTAGTCAGGCTAGATTCCAACTAAGCTTTACATTTTTAGCACAAGTAATAATAGTAACATTACATTTAGATTCATTTATAAAGTAAGTAGACTTTGACATTTTATTAACTTTATACAATTAAAGTAAACTATCTAATATAAACCTGTTAATGAAAATCCTTCCAACTTTACTTTGTATTGGCAGTTGCTAAAACCGACCCGACTCTAAGCTGTGCTTTAACCTTAGCATTCCGAATCTACCTATCTGCATTTGCTTGCATGCAGTTTTTTTTACTCCTGTAAGCAACACTTTCCCGCTCTGGAATGTTACCCTTATCGAGATCAGTGCCGTAATTAAGGCCCTTAGACTGATTGCCTTCACTATCTCTTGATAAGACAGGATTAGCCTTTCCCTTTCAGTGGTACTAATCTCTCCCTGCTGTACTTAAAAGGCTTTAGTCACCATGGAGACATGCCGTGCCACAGGTGTGAGTGAGTGTGTGCATGTCAGGTGAGTGGTGGTGGCAGACGGACAGGGTGAATCCTTTTCTTGCTGTAAGGCTCAGACTTCGCCTCAGGCCTGCGGGCGTGCAGCAGTGGTTTGGAAAGGATTAATCTAAATTCCCTACTAATCCAAAGTGACAATTACTGCATCGGAGTTATCGGATTTGCATTAATGACATTAATAGGTACCGATATTCACTGAATATATAATGTTTCTGAGGTAGTAAAGTTTTTTCATCTTTGTTGTTCATTTGCATTGCATTTCCTCTCTTTGTTACACTAGCTGTCCTTTTTCCTTATCCTTCTTTAACTCACCTGCAGACATGCTCCTGGACCTGAGTGATCTTTTACAGGTTGGCTTTTAGATGTTTTATTAGGCCTTTACATAGGCCATATTCTTTTTTTTCTGTTTTTACCTGAAGGCCACTTATGGCATTTGTTCAATTTTATGTACAAAAAAAGTTAAACATTTTTTACTCTTAAATTAAAAAGGTTGGTTGCCCTATGCCAGGCCTATTCAACTAGCAGCCTGTGGGCCGGGTCCGGCCCTTTTGAATTTTTTTATGGCCCACAAGACAGTAAATCAGTGTGTGATTCTTGTGATTGAATAAACTTATGGGTTTTGGATCAGGCTGGTAGTCCCCTGCAACTTTTGCCAAGACTGATTATCTGCTGTGTTGTATAAAATTAACCAATCCGAGCACAGAAGTTGCCAAATTATTAGCCAATCGCAGCCGAAAGAGGCGGAATTTGTCAGAAAATGGGCAGAGCAGAGCTGGCAGTAACGAAGGAGAATCCGGTCACACACACAGCGATCGGAGAATCTCTGTAGTTTTAGTTCAGTGATGTATTTACTCTAATGACTTTAACGGTCAAAGCTCTCGTTTAGAACCAGACGCCGTTAAAGCGGCAATGTGTGACGGTTCAAGCAGCACTGACACAGTGCTGGACTGGCCATCGGGCCGATGATAAATTTGGGCCGGTGCGGAATCCCGTCAGACCCCTCCCACCGGATAAACGGGCCTCGGGAACGATAGCCTGGACAGCACGAAATTCTGTGGCCCCTGAACCACCAGTGACTTTCATATCTGGCCACTTGCTACTGAAGTTGAATAGCCCTGCCCTATGCTGTCTCATTTGATAAACAGTTTGGACTGAATCACATTTCGGTGTGAACAGGCAAGCTTGGACTCTACTGCTTGAAAAGACAGATATGTGTAAATGCATTGTGTTTGACATCACAAACAGGCATTGTTGAATTTAAATTAATTTCCCTATGTGGACTGTATGATCTGGGGAATGGTTCATTTTGAAATCAACAGTGAATGTTCACATATTACAGGAAACATTGAACAGTGACATACTACATCCAGCTTTTATTTCAAAGAAGTGGGAAATATTTGATTTTCTGTAGGTCATGAACATCCAGAATGAAAATCAAACTACACTCATGCGCTGATACCAGTAATGACATTCACATTAGGAATGCTAATTATTTATGTACATAGCTAATGGAGTGAACAGGTCTTCTACAAGATATGTTCATGCTTTCATATGTATTTTATTTACAGTGCTGAGAAAACCCCTGCTGATATATAAATATAAAATATATAAAAATAATTGCTCCCTTTAATCCTAATAACCTGTTGCAATAACTTCAACCAGTGATTCATTATTGTGGAGGAATTTGAGCCCACACTTTCCAGAGCTGCTTTAATTGAGATACGCTGAAACGGCAAACCTTTGTTCCTCTAAAGGGTGCTGTTAGGGCAGGTGATTCACATGTTGAATAACTTTGCTCTTTAAATAAAGAGACAGTACTTTGTTTAAACCGTGTTTTCTGGTAAATAAGTTTCTGTCGGTTTATTTTGCCTGAAGAACCAAAAGTTTTCACTGGACAGATATGCAGTAACAAATTAAATCAGGTTAATTTTCACAGCACTGTACACAATATGTCCAAAAGTATCCAGATACCCCCAATTAATTAATGTATTAAGCTTTAAGGTACATCCATTGCTGACACAGCCATTCATTTGTTGCCAGAGCTTATGTAATCTTCACAGAAAAGCATTGTTAATAGAATGGGATGCTCTGGGGCAGCTGCACTTGAGCTTAAGCTGACCATGCCCAATGCCCATCATCGACTAGAGAGTTATAAAACCCCACAGCATTGGACTGCAGAGCTATGGAATTACGTTCTCTGGAGAATGCACTATTGGTTACCTTTTGAGATGAGTTGAATTGGTGTTTGTGATCTACAACAATCATGCAACATCAGCACCTGACCTCACCAATGCTCTTGTGGTTGAAAATAATCAAATCAGTACAGTATTGTTCCAATACCTAGTGTAAAGATTTCCTATAATGGTGGAGAAACTGTTACAGCAGCAAACCTCCAATTAATGATCACAATTTAACACTGAATCTCTACGAACCTTTGGAGATGATATTTTGGTCAGGTTATTTTGGTTTAAAGTGTGTGCTCTGAAAATTGGGAAGATTACCGTAATGTAGGTCACTCAGTGGTTAATTTTCTTATCTGAGTGGGTGTGTGCAGCCTATGTTTTCATAATTATTTTCAAATGTTTACCTTTCTAATTAAACAGGGCCCTTCTGAGCATTAAGATTGGAGTTGGACCTTGATCTGTAAATAAAAGCTTTCAGCTGAGTTAAATTGAAATACAAAGCTGTACACAGTGCTAGACAATATGGTTTGAGGAAGTGAATTGTAAATTTAATTGACATTGCCTGGGAACAAATGATTGTTTTCCAGATCACCTCTGTGCACACCACACACAGTGTAGACCTTAATATTTGTGGTTCCAGAGGGAGGCATTTCAGGACCATCCAGCTGGTGTTACATTTATTTTTATTCTCTCAGCTGTCCTGAGAGCATAGACCCTTGAACCCTGTCTGGGTCTGAAGGGATGTAAAGGGGGTGGATTAGAGCTTGGCTGAAATATGCTATGAATCCTAAGCAAGTGCAGTCACACCCAGTTCTGACAGCACCCCACCCTGCTGGGCATGCCAGGCTAACTAGAGACCTGTGGTGGGGTTATGGCCTTTGTACATTACTGGATTGGCCTGTGCACATACTATACACTGTAAATGGGCAACAATTAGACTGCAAATACTGGTACTGAAATTTGCATTGATCAGTTTGAAAATTTGAACTGGTTGTAATACTTACAACTACAAATGGAAAGGCATTGTGAATGTGAGAAAGTGAGCTACTATGCCATGTCTGTCACATATACATAGATAGTCTTGAAATAAACAGAAGTAAGAGTCTTGAATTTGTTCAAAGAGTTCAGTTTTATATCTGTTTTCCTCAGGTGAATGTTTATATCCTGGGCAAAACTTTTCTGCTGTTGGCCAGAGAGCTCTGCATCAACGCCCCTGCTGTTGGTAAAGTGACATTTTATTCATACATGTGTATACAGCTTTTCAGAGGCGGAAGATAGTTGAGTACTTGTACTTGTTACGATGCATTATTTTTTGGTTCTTTACTTTTCATTGAAAATGAATGCTTATATTTTACTTACATTTCCAAAACAATTGCATGCTTGTGCAATTAATGTTTTTAAAATATCTAACCAAAGTCAGTTTAGTAGGACACTGCCTGAAACTGCTCTAAATTGTGGGGTTTTTTTTGTTTCCACACCAATATACAAAATTCTTCATTATTTAAATGTCAGAAACATATAAAAGTATATTTTTCTCACTATATGTCCGCTTTAAATTGAGCAAGAACACATACGTTCATTCAAGAGGGCACTCATGTTTTGTTCTGCCAAGAATGTGCTTTCTTATTTCAAACTAATCTGACATGTGTTCTCTACTTTTTGGTGTAAGTCACATCCTCAATCCCTCATCACTGCCCAGACGTCTGTATAATTCTTCTAACTACCACATTTGAAGCAGTGGCTGAAAAATAACCCTCCAAACATAACCATGAAATTGCAATCTGGCTTTAAGTACATAGGGGGCACTGCGTCATATCTAAATGCATTCACCACTTTTCACCTGGTCTTTCGGTGCCAATCTCTCCATTTTTCTTTGCCAAAACCAAGATAAATCCAGTCCTTAAATTTATCGCATTAAAGGAAGGATAGATTTTATCTAAGTATGCAACTGGGAAGCTCTCAAATATTAATGCACTTATTGTAATCCCAGCAAACAGACTGATTAGCAGCTTTCCATGTGTTCTAATTTTACATTCAGCTGCTTGTCTGCTGAAAATCTGCCATTTTACCAAGTTGCATCTGTTCTGTGTTTACTAAACCCTCAATTAAAATGCAAACGGGATTGCAGCAGATTCTTTGGGTTGAATTCAAACAATCTCCGCATTCAGTTTCCCCTGCAGTCTGGCAAGGAAAGTGGTTCTTTTATGTGGGCTATGAAGATATTTCATCTATACATGGCAGTCATTGTCTCATTAATACAGATCATGTTTGCTGTGGTTGATGTAACTTTGTTTTTTGGGTTTTTTTGTATTCGTCGCACAGATTTCATGCACAATGGAGTCATAGACCAGATGTTTGTCTTAGCCCTAACAAGACAGCTGAGGTTATTCTGGGTAGAAATATGCTAATATGTGTCTGAGCACACATTTTTGCCTGTTGGGACAGCGTTTAGTATTGGAGACCATTGGTTGTTTATATTCTTGTTATTTGGCTACAGTATGAATCATGTAACCACAAGTAAATCAATGACACAGGGCGACAACTTTACAGTTTGAGTCACAAAACTTTTATGATTTGCAGTTTAGTAAGCTGCACACTAATACAAGACGTTTCATTTGTCCCCGTCAGCATCAAGCTGTAAACAAATTAGCCTCAGGTTATGTACAAAACACAACACGCTAGTGGTGAGCCACCAGGAGTGCAATACTTCTATTCATATATATATATATATATATGAATGAGAGAAAGAGAGAAAGAGAGCGCAAGAGAGAGTGATGCAGTCGCATCAATAATTAAATCAAATATATTTCTTTTTCTTTAATAAATAAAGCAGAGGAGCATTCATTTACTCATACTTTGTCAGAGAAGAGTCTGTTTTATCACAAACAGGCTTTGCCATTCCATTGTCCTCCACTGCTACATTGAAAAGAAGGCAAGAGCCTCTTGGGACCCTGTACTTTCCCATGTGTTCATTGCATCCAAATCCAGTTCGGCAAAATGCACTTCAGTATTTAGTATATACCTTTCATGCATAGAAGACCAGCTCTGGGATCTGACCCCCCTGCACACCAGTGCCATTAGTACTGTCTGATGAACACTGGAACTGAAAGGTCACCTTCCCACACTGCACTTCTGTCATTCCCTCCTGCCCAAAGTAACTGAGTTCATTCCCATCCAACACGGCACTGACTGTGTAGAAGGCGTCCTGCTCCACCTGTACTGGATGCTCAAACCACACAGAGAAGGTGCTGCTCGAACCGTCCGAAACAAATTTAGTCAGGTTCTGGGCCAAGATCACTCCCTGGCGCTTCAGTTCAATCTTAACGGTGTACTCTGCCTTTCCGCCGCTGGAGCCATAAAGACCCAGTCCAGCGATGAAGATCCGCTTGTCCACAGCAAACTGAATGCTGTCACAGCGTCCACGATAGCGCCACTGGTTGCTGCGGTAAGCAGAGGACTGGAAACGGTGACAGCGCTGCGGCGTCAGTCCCTTTCTTTTTGACAATGGGAAGTTCAGTTTGGGCTTATTTGCTGCCGTGTACCACAGGAAAAGGTCATGTGTCTCTTCCAGTGTCAGGACGTCTGATTGCGCTGCTCCATCAGCAAACTCCTCCAGTGTCATTGTCGGAATGCGCACCAGGTAGAGGGCCTTTCCCAGCACAGCCCTTTTGTTGCGAGCTGTTGGTCCTAGTCCTTGCCTTTTGCATTCAGCCACAGCCCAGTCCAAGACAGCCTGGAAAACGATGGCCTCCCTGGTGTTGAGAGTCTCACGCTTTAGGATGATCTCCAGCGTCTGCAGATCAATTTCGCAGAAGCCTTCAGAGCGCAGAGCCAGCTCCGCCTGGGCGTCAATAACCTCCCAGCAGCGCTGGGTGAGCTCAGGCTCTTCAAACAGCCGGCTCTGGGACAGCAACACACAGGCGTTCTTGGCCTCCAGACTGGTTTCCAAAAAGGTGACGCAAGCCTTGGCCAGGGCAGGCACAATATACTTCTTGGCGGCATACAGAGTGGCCAGCACTGTGTCCGCCTCCAGTTCAATCTCATCACTGTACAGGTATCTGCAGATTTTTGGAAGAAGAAATAAATCACCCTTTGTCAAAAAATATAATTAAAACCACAGAAAATGTATTGCTCATGTGACAAAATCAGGTAATTCTGGACAAGAATAAATTGAGAGCTTACTTCAAGAGGATTAAAAAAGCAGCAGGTTCCACATCAGGAATATGAATCTCTGATTCACCTTCGGCAAGATCCCCGTAAAACATGGCACCAAACACTGAACTCCCCACCGCCAATACATACTTAAAAAACAAATGGAAAACAGATTGGGTTAAATCTCTTAGACAGTAAATAAACTCAGGTCAGAAAAGCTTTAAACTACACTCCAGTCACCTTATGTGCAGGAACTTTTTGGGACTCGCCAGGGGGACCCACGACAAAATGAACGTCAGCCATTAGTTCGTTATTGAACATCAAAGCATTCCTTGAAAAGACATTATATAAAGTTATAGGGTGCTCATAATGCAGTCTGGTCTCTTTGACCATTATAAGCAGAAACCCAGCCGTTATGTGCTCTCACCTCTCTCGCAGTGTTGGATGCGTAGCCTGCCAGGTGGCAGTCTCGACGTTGTTATTGTTGATGTTCTGCTGAGTTGTGGTGGACGTCGGGGTGGTCACCGTCTGGGTCACCTGGACGATGCTCTTTTTGCTGGCAGCAGTTACTGCAGGACTGTTGCTGTTTGGCAGATTAGTGTTTATGCTGGCAGGATACAATTCTGCAGCCATCTTCTTCTTCAAGGACAAAGTCACGATCTCATAGCATGCTGGCAGCTTGCCAGGCTCTTTGCCACTCTTTCTAGTTCTTTTCAGGGTCTCTGGAAGCAGAAGGAAAAACGTCAGAAACTTCATGATCCGGCCATACAGGCAATCTGGAGGTGTTGGCATCAGCAAACAAATCCACCAGTGTTAGAGGCTGACTGAGAGGCAGGTGTACTGACAGGCGCTCTGTGGGGGTTTAATTCTAAGCGACGAGTCCCGTGATTTCACATGGGCTGTAGCCCTCTCTCTCCCATAACGCTCCTTTTTATAGAGGGGGAACGAAGGTATCCGTCCAGAGGAATTATTCCAAAAGCCAGTACTTTTTCCTCTTTCTCATCGCATCCCCGAACGCGAAGAAAACATCTCGCCCCCCTTCGAGCTCCAAATCCACTGCCAGCATCTCACGGCGTCTTTTAAACCACCAGAAGCACTAACAACTAGAAAATAGTAAATGGAGGGCATCTGCATATATTGGGAAAAAAAATCTACTATTTATTCTAAAGTGTAGCACATGCCCTTATAAACGAGCTCAACTCATCACCCCTGCACGGGCTCTGTCTATCTCTCTCTCAGTATTAAAAAAAGCTCGTTTTGTGTGGCCAAAGGACACGCCCAAGTCCTGCGTGGCCAATTAGATTTACAGACGCGCTGTACGTCAAAGACACGAGGCTCCACCCACGAGCCTGGGGCCCGCCTACCCTCGCCATAATATCCTCGTAGGGCTGGAAAAGCAGCAGGTTTAACCCTTGCGCTTCTCCTGAAAATATACGTTCACGTCAGCATTTACACGGGCACGATCTACGAAATCAGTCCCACGGTCACCCAGGCTGAATATGGACATCAACAGCCACAAAAAACTCAAAACAGCTTAACTGAAGACCTAATCTTTAATAAAAGCTCTTGCGTTTCTGTGTTGGGTTCTGTATTTGTGCAATGTAACTAAAACCGTGTCGAAGTTACTTTGAAACTGACCATCGGCACCTCGAGATCCCACATACAGCATCGTAACAGGAGACTCCACTTTCAGTCACATCGTTTAATGTGACAGCAAGGCTACCTTGAGGCACTGGGACGCTTTATAATTTGGGTTCCCCCGGAATAAACATCAACAACCAAGTGCAGCAGCTACTTAGTAGCGCCTAATCGAACCAAAACATCGGGATCTACTGGCATAGATCGTGATTTTAATTCATTATAATGCCCATACCAGAAAAAAGGCTAAAATGCATTTAAAAAGGTAAACCGGCGCCTTCAGAGAAAATATAAAGTAGCAGCATTACGCACGAGCCTAGTCCAAAGAGAAGAGGAGAGTTCTCCGGCACACCGAGTGGAGTCGAATCTGTTCTGAAGGATGTTTACATCAGATTTAACCACAAAACCGACCGGAGTTAACGAACAGAAGTGTGTGGTCTGAATTTAGTTACCTTTTAAAGGAGAGAGAGGCCAGGACGGTGCAGGAATACATTCAGGTTTTTGGTTCCGTGGACGCTCGGCTGCAGCCAGGAGCCATGTTAAATCCGGAGCCTGCTCTGGGAGAGGGGGGTTGGGCTTTACGTCCTGCTGAAGCTCGCTTTCCCGGCTTTCCAACAGAGGGCCCCGGCGTTACAAAATGCACCGTTTGGAGAGGTTTAGCAGCGGATGGCCTGGGTTAAGAGGCTTAAATTGCACACAAACCTAGACAACCGTATTTTGCCAGCCAGAAGTCCTTTCATACACCTATCAGCTATCTCAAGATAGACCACGTTTATGTCCATTTATGTGCTTTCCGAGAGTTTTTTATTTGACCAAAGTACAGTCCAGTGCAATACAACAGCGATTTCAATCTGTTTTTAAATAATATAAATGGAGGAAGAGAAAAGGCAGTCATGTCTAAATGCAGCTAAATCACTGCTTCCCCTGAGCTCATGTTAAACTAAATCCAAATTTCTGCTTCTACTAGGTGGCACCTGGGGGGTACACACACACACACACTGTCACAAATATATACATAAAATCCGCTGTGTACATTCAAGATATATCCACCTTACCTTGTATACACACACAAACACAAACTTTTATATTTCTAGACTTTAAATGCTGTATGTATTCATTTTACTCTTGTGGTCTGTAGCTTCTATTCCTTTCATAATGTTGGTTGTATTCTTTTAGACTGTCCACTTTGCTCTTGCTGTAGCAATGCAAATTTCCCACCTGTGGGACTAAGAAAGGATTATATAATCTTATTTACCTAGATGTGGTGCTACACCTACCACATTTGTGTGTTTCAACTCAAGCAAAGCAAAGCATGAGGAAAATATTTCAGCATAATTCTATTCTAGATAGTTTGCAACAAGACAGATTAGCATACACTAATTGTCCACAAAAATTAGAAAATGAGTTATTGACTACAGCTACAAAGCCAAAATCAGGACAAGACATAGCTGAGATGTTATAAGAAAGACAGGATCTTGTAATACTGCATTGTAAAACATGGTATACTAGAAGGAAAAAACTGTTAACTATATGGAAGGTAAACAATCTCTAAAGAAACAGGATGGAAATGTTTGGCAGAATGAGAAAGAACAGTTCAATAGTCTGTCTATTGGGTGGGTCGGGATTCCAGTGTTAAGCTAATTTAGAATGTACAGTTGTGTTTAATTGTTTGAGATATTCATGATAATGTATTAGTTTGTATACATTAATAACTTCTACAGTGTCAAATATCATAAACAAGACATTAAAAGATGTGTATGTGTTTTATTCAACATTTCAAGTATTTGGGTAAAAAAAAAGAACACTTAATAAATAATCCGTCATTATGGCATAATTATCTTTCTTTTTCTTGCTGCCTTAAGAATATCTTCTGAAATACAAGACATTCATTCTGAATATTAATTTGATTATACCTTCAGTGGATTAAGTGCAGGCTTTTCAAACATAGACCCTGGGCTTATGAGGAATTGGGTCTAAGGAATGTGTAGCGTGAAGTTTCTGGGGTTCCCTTTCAGCGGTTTTAACAATAAATCCTTGCCAAGACTTGGGGTTTCTTTCCCCCTCTGTGTTTTGGTATTCTGTTCAGCTGAAACTTCCTGCGACTCTGATTGTTAGAGACCCTCCTTCCTCCCCACATTCATTCATCACCTTTTTTAATCAGCCTTCGACAGCCGCACACTCTCGCAAATCACAAAAACCCAATAGCCCGAGTGAAATAGAGGCTTCCAGATCAATTTCTATTTTAGTGTAGTGCAGAACGTCCCAGAGAGTTGTCACATGTGGAAATGTAATTTCCCTGAAATTACTGCTTCCTGTTTCACAGATGGCACATAAAGATCAGCTCCTTCACTGTTGCGCTTCAGTGTGTTAATAAGATAATTTAGTATAAAATTGCTTATATGAGTGAGGGAAAGACGAGTGACGGAAGAGGTCTTGGGGGATTTTAGACTCTGAAGCCCCGTTGGAGTCCATACAGTGTTTCCTCAGATAGGATTGTAGCTGACTGGCTTTTTTGAGCTGAACTCATTTCCCTTTTATTAGGACATCCGTGATGTATACTTTAGTGGGGCAGCGGAATGAGTTTACCCAAGGACTTTGAAGCAGGTGGAAGCAAGGGATATTTGCTCCCTCAGAGTGACTCTAAGCCAAGCCACTCTGAGAGCTCGCTATAGAGAAGCCGTGCTCCAGATTCACCCCAGTGTCAAGGAGGGCTTTAAAGATGTCCACTTAAACCCTACAATAGAATGCAAGTGAAATGCGCCTTGTTTGGTTAACCTGGTTTAACACACCAGATTCAAAATACACTGGTTTGTGCATTTACTTTGCACTGTCTTGTTTTTACACTATGCCAAAGGTTGGGAAACACCAAGCAAGAATAAGCAAGAAACAGATGACGAACTTCTATTAAGGAACACAGACTCCCCTCTCAGTTTCCTCACTAGCTTGAACTCTTAACTGGATGGCTTTGACCTGGGATGAATGCTTAATGTTACTGATTAACAATTGAATTATTTTTATGCTCATTATCTTTTTTTACAGTTCTAATAGTTGCTGTTCTAAAGTTTTGTTGCGGTTCTAGTAGTTACTGTTCTAACAGGCAGTATTCACCTGTAGATGTTCCTGATTTCCTGAATAAAGTTGTGTTAAGTCATTGAAGACTACTGAATGTGTATTAAGTTTTTCTCATATAAAACATACATCAAATCAGTTGATTTTTTAAAAATTAAAATGTATGGGAATGTCAACACATGTATTGTTTTCACATATTTTTTGGTTGAACATACTTTGCCCTGTGCATATATATGGTTGTTAATGATCTTTTTTCCCCCCTGAAACACTTATTTTTATGAAATGTTTCTTGTCCATAGATCCATGTCTGTATATTCCACGCTTTGCCCACATGTTGGAGTTTGGAGAAAAGACCCATGAGGTGTCTATGACTGCCCTGAGGCTGCTGCAGAGGATGAAGAGAGACTGGATGCACACAGGACGTCGTCCGTCTGGTCTGTGTGGTGCAGGTAACCAATTTTTCAACAATTCCATTATTAAATATTTTTGTTGCAATTTATAATTTTTCATGCATTTTGGTGCTAAATTATTAAGAAAATACAATTTACTAATTTTGTAACATAAATATTGACGTAATTCAGCATAATAAAATAGAACTATATACATTTTTAGTACTGTGGAGAGAACACAAAGAAAGCGCATCTTGAGATGGTAAAATGCCCCTCTACTCAGAAGCAAAAGGTTTGAAAGTAGCCAATTTGAGAGCATCATTCATTTCTTATTGCTTCTGACTGGCCTGTGACACATCTCTCAAGTTTACTTCTCTCAAGTTTATCTTTACATTTTTTAAGGGTAATGTATTAAGCTGAGTTTAAAATATTGAATATAAAAAATATTGAAGTGTTTTTGGAGCATATTTAGGGTCTGGGGCTTTTTTGCCTCACAAATTTGTGTTTTTTCACAATACGCAGGAGCTCTTAGAAAGTAACCCCTGCAAATATCGGGGGGTTCTTATAACTGAGTATAACATAGTATGGATGCTATAAAGGTCCAGAACCCCTGAGAGCTTGTTGTAGCCAGTTATTAGTATGCCAGTTGTCAGTGTCAGCATCAGTATGTTTAGTTGTCGTCTGAAGAAGCATAATGTTCCCCAGTGTGGGATTTTTATCTAATCTATCTAAAGAAATGTTATCGTTACAGCATTTCTTCATGTTGTTTTAAATATATGTTAATGAACTCCAGAGAAAGGGCTTTGAATGCTCCTTTGTGTAACTGAAAGATGTGGTATGTCATGACATGTTATTGAGGTTCCCTGCTTTTACCAAACCATGAAGCGAAACCAGGTCTAAAGTTTGATATGGGAACTGGAACAGAGTTGCAGCACTGCATAACAAACTTGAACTCAGAGGGCTGTATATTTAGTTCTGATGTTCAGACCTCATCACTTTATGTCTAAAGCCCCATACCCTGCCATCTCCAGTTCAGCTTTCTCTCTCTCTCTCTCCTTCCCTCTCTCCATGTGTCTCACTTTCCTTCCAACATCCACTGCTGCAATATCTGAATAATTAATAATTCATCATTAATCATTCACAGTATTCAACGCAAGGCAGTAAGTTTAGATGGCTTCTCAGCATTGAAGTTCATCATTTCTAGAGGATGTTTAGAGTAAATGCAGAGAGGAAAACTTTTTCCATCCTCCTTTCTATCCACTTTCCATCACTTTCCGCTGTAACAGTAAATGAGGCAGCTATTCAGTCTCGAAAGACTGAAAGAACCTGGCCTAGTTCCATAAGGTGGGCAACATGTATATAACCGTTTATTGATTGAGCTTGACTATGCGTGTCGTTATTGTGCTGCATATGTATAGTGGAGGCAGTTGTGTGGATGCTGGAATTGAGAAAGCATGTGGAGGCTTGTCTTTGTCTCATATACTGCGGGACTTTACAGCACTTGGTAAACAGTGCTATAGCTCAACTGTACATGCTGTGTTTACTACTTCCACTTTTCAGAATGCTTGAGAAGCTTTTTTGAGATGCAATGTAAAGGTGGAGCAGCACTGAGAAAATGTTTTCTCATCACTGTTCGGAAATGGAAAGCCTATTGAGGTTGCACCTAAATGTAATTATAAAACACAGCAAATGGGTCACATCTCAATCTTCCAGCTCTGTTGGTGGCGGCCCGCATGCACGAGTTCCGGCGCACAGTGAAGGAAGTAATACGTGTGGTGAAGGTGTGTGAGGCCACTCTGAGAAAACGGTAGGTATTTGAACTTTTGGGTGAGTGTGTAGTTTGGCTTCTCTGATATAACCTTATGTGTAAGACTAGCTAAAGTCAGATAATGATCTGAGAGGGTCTGGTAATAGTATTTCCTGCCCTTTGTTAGATAGTTTTCTAGACTCTCTTTCATATTACCCTTTCTTATCAATTGTAAACCTGCACTATGCTCTTTAAAAAGATTTGAGAAAGGCCATTTTCTCCAGGCTTTCCAGGCTTGTGAATCATTTTATTTGCAAAGTATAGTGATAATGATACTGGCAATCAAAACAGTTGTGACTCAGTTATATGTGAAGGAGAAATTAATGGTGGAGTAATTGTTGAGCAAACTCAACATAATTAAACATAAAAAGCATTTTAATATAAATGTTCATAGATACAGTAATAACAAGCGGTGCACCCATCATTAATTTTTATGACTGCTTTCGAGTTCTTTACAGCTCAAGTGGCTGATGGCTGTTATTTTAGCCCATTTTTAGTAGCCTTTTTTTTTTTTAAATCTGAAGCCCACACTATGTGGACTAACTGAAAGCACTATCACGTTTCCAGTACTTTCTGTTTGCCAAAGAAATAACATTACATGTTCTTTAATGGCTAAACTAGCTCTTTATATTCTTCAATCAAATATAAGTTGACCTTTTAAATAGCATATATTAAGTGCTACAAGTTACAGGCGACTGGATATTTACTGCAATTCAAAGCTACAATTTTGGTACAGGGTCCACTCACCTATTTCACATTATTTATATTTACATGTATGGCATTTAGCAGACGCTTTTATCCAAAGCGACTTCCATGCTCTAACTACAGGGGACAATCTCCCTGGAGCAACTTAGGGTTAAAGGTCTTGCTCAGGGACCCAGTGGTGCTGAAGGTAGGATTCGAACCCATGACCTCTTGATCCGGAGGCAAGTATCCTACCCACTGAGCTACCTCCACCCATTTATCCCACTAAATCATGACACAAACTGTTGTGTGTCGTACTTATACACACGAACCTCTCCCTAGGCTGACAGAATTCGAGGACACACCCACCAGTCACCTGACTATTGATGAGTTTATGCGAGTGGATCTGGAGGCAGAGTGTGATCCCCCTTCGTTTGTTGCCGGTCAGAAGAAGTTAAAGATGCAGCAGGTTGGTGCTGTGAGAGAATCATAACGTTACACACTGAACTAAAGGAAGATACAGCATTATTCTCTCGTTGGCTTTAATGTCATAAGGACAACTTGTGTGTTATAATGTGACATATCTTGTACTGTTTCCTATTGTACCTTGAAAGGATTCTGTCTTGCTTAATTTTCCGGCTGTCCTACTAACTGAACATTCATTCTGTCATTTCAGCTAGAGAAGGAACTGGCCAAGAAGCTTGATGAATATCAAGGTTAGTTTGTTTGATTGAAATGAGGTATTGATTTGCGTCTTTATGTTTGACTGCCCTCCTTTTTTTATTCAGCCTGTAAGTGAGTATCTGCATTTCTGTGGCTGAACAAGTATTTAGATATTAAATCAATTTTAGCTTGAATACTGTGTTCTTTTGATGAATTTGCATGCCATGGTTTAGGCATGTTGCCTATTGAACTCTCCATGAATGAATCACAGTATGACGCTCCACATGAATGCAGAGTCCTGCCTCAAAGGAGAATTCTTCTGAAATGAACATTAAATGCATTTTTCATATCTTCTAGCACATTTTCATATGAAATGATATTTTTTACTAAACCTCAGCCCTCTTACATCACATGGAAATTGCTTGTACATGTACGTGTTCAATCAACTTATATTGTTCAATGCAAGCCTCAATTCCGTATGCACAGGTATTAAACAATATATTCAGCAGACTGTAGCTAAAAAGTACCTTTTTAGTACTGATTATACTGCCTGAAATGTAATAAAAATGAAGTGTAAAATAGCTTTCATTTCTATAAAATATTGCACTTTCATAATGTTGCTTGTTCTAAAATCATTCATCTAAGACAAATTGTCAGGCATTCATTATTTTTTAATATTATATTGAATCAAAATACCATTGCATCACATGTATGTTTGATTGTCACATGATTTGTGATCCTCTAGCCACATGTTGGATACCATCCTAGTATAAAAAAAGGATATTTCATGCTTTTCAAGGGCTGATAGTATTATGTTTATTGTAAACACCTGGAATTCAGGTGTATTCATGCACACAGACGACATGAATTTGCTGTACAATAGCATGAATTCACTGTGCATTTGGTGTTCCTATCCAGTTTGGAGTAAAATTTGCCAAAGATGCTAAATTAATGCAAAAATGTCAGAACTATCACTGAATTTTATTTTAATTGATCCCATTTAAAGGTTTATTATAGTATATTATATCTATAAAACTGTAGGGTTTTTATAAGAGCTCGATTGCTATGATGGTGTTCCTATTGTGACAGAGAAGGGATGCAGGCTGTTAGAATCAGTAACCTGAGTGAGTAGGAAAGTGTTTGTTTGTGTCTTTGTAGGTGAGATCAGCTCATATCGAGATGAAATTGAGACAGAGCTGGAGAACAGCAGGCCCAAACTAAAAGGGATTTACGCTGCCTACACAAGAGAAGGTATATCACATGAAAGCATATGCGCAGGCATGTTTGTGTGTGTCTTAGTATAAGTATAAACATATACTTACATTACTTTGTATAATGTACCGTTAGAGACTATAGCTCATCTTGTGTTTCTTCATGAACTGCAGGTCATCCTGTAGTCCCTCATCAGTGGTTATTTTCTGACCACAGGACTACTTTTGTCAAAATATTTGTTGGGCGGACAGCAATGACATTTGATAACCAAAGTAACACCTTATACATTTCTACCAAGTCAGTTTCACTGCTATGCTAATAATGATCTTATGCAGTGGTGGTGGTGGCCTAGTGGTAGGATACTTGGTGCATGAGCTCATGGGTTCGAATCCTACCTTCAGCACCACCATTGGATCGCTGACCAAGACCCTTAACCCCAAATTGTTCCAGGGAGAGACTGTCCCCTGTAGTTAAGGAATGGAAGTCGCTTTGGATAAAAGGGTATGATAAAGTGGCCCTATGATGGTCCCTCGCCACTGATGGGCAGGATAGAGGATGGTTGACAAAGCTGTGCAGCAACAGGTTACAGTACTACAGTACTACAGTAAACCTACAAAACGCTGCTATACAGGGCAGGTGTAGCTAAAAAATAAGCAGTCATTTGAAATTTGGCATTAACAGTCTCCATTATCGCTCCGTTAGACTTCCAAGATGACAGTCTGTCTGTAGCCTCGGAGCTTGCTGGCGATGAAGATCTGGAGGATGAGGAGATTGAGGCTGCAGCCCTACACCTCAACCAGGATTTCCTCCAGATGCTTCCTAATGTGGAGCCAGGTCCTCAGAGTGGGACAGAGGCACAGGAGCAGGGTAAAGAACCGGCCGAGCCTTCCAGTAACTCCATGCACATGCCCCTCACTGCCTTGTTGGGACCTTTGCCCAGCGCTGCAAGCCTGGGCCTCACAGATTCCATTCGCCATTGCATAACAGAGGACAGTCAAGATGGTGAGTGGATAATAGTTGTTTCTAACACACCTTGCATTTATAATTCCCTGCAAAGACAAAGAGTAGAAATAACACTGACAGGGAAACTAAGACAAGTTCAGCTCTTCGTCCAGCTAAATATGTCGTAGGTTTAAAACACCATTGTCAGAACAAAACCTTGTAGGAGAAGGCAAAAATATGAATATATTAACTGAATAACAGAAATAATAATCCGTTCTTCTTGAAATTTTCACATAATGTAAGGGCCAACTTGTGTTCAAATTATATAAATTATGAAATGATAAAAATATGTAAAGTGAAAAGAAAAAGATAAAAATGGAGATACAAAAATTGGGGCTTTGTTGTAGCAAAATAAATTTAAATCGATATCAGTATACTGTATATAGCATATATTTATATAGTTATTCTGATATCTATTGACACTTGTGTGCTGTATGAACTACATCATATTTTCTACCTCAACATTGTAATTTTAAAGGTGTTTCACTCTTTAGTTACTACTCTTTACCTTTGAATAGGAGTGTATTGGTTAGCTTTAGTTGGCACTTGTGTATGGTTTTGTCTGGGGACAAAAAAGGTTTGCTAAAGCCTGCAAGTTCTAACAGCACTGATTTGATTATAAAGAAAACTGAGAAACTGAAAGTTCTTAGGAAATGGTTGTTTTTTTGCCACAGTTTTGAACCATTCACAAAACAGAACCAATGCACATATTTTGCCTAAAAATAAGTAACGATAAACAGTATCTCTCTTCTGTATTATCAGTGTCCTGAAACAGAATGAGAAATACATTGTTTTAGATGTATGTTACTTGCTACTCATGGTTTCAAAATGTAATATTTTCTGAACTGTTAATTGTTCATTTGTGTTGGTACATCCTTGTGGTCCACTCCTCTTAAGACCAAAGCAGAAATATTCCCTCAACTATTGAAATTAGCCTTCAAGCCATGACTAATGGCTCATTTCCCATATTGTTATGTTTTCTGGCTTATGCAATGTTGGTGTGTGCCTTACCATCAAAATGCAGTACTCTCAACAGACTTCCTCCAACTTATATATTTATATTACCTTTCATTAATTTGGCCATAATTTCAGTCAACTTAACTAGATAATGTTTAATTAAACAGATTGAACTCATTTTACAACCCCTCGCAGTGTGGGAAAGTTAAAACCAAAGGGAGAAGGAATTAGCCTCATAGTCTAATCAATAGTTCCTCTCTTGTGCTGAGTGGTTCAGACTTATAGCCAATATTGTCTAGACTTCCCTAGAATGAAGATTTTTTTAGTCTCATTCTGTATTAAAGGTGTGTGTTTCAGGATTATGTTCAGTTATAATTGGCACTATAGGAGTTGATGTTGTTTTGTGATACACGTGACCATAATCTTTCATAGCAAAGTGCCACAAAAACACCCTGGTGTTATACATCAAGCAGTTTAGGATATCTGATCTCTGTCAGAGGTTTTCATTTTCTCAAGGTGGCTTGAAGGATTAAGTTAAACATTAGCAGAATGTTTTCATGTGGAGGGAAGCGTTAACCCCTTAAAGTAATTGCCGTAGTGGTGTCTGAACAATGCAATCACGCAGCGCCTCGCTTAATCCCTCTTTGAAGATTCTCAGAAAGAGCAGCTTTAACTCTGTATTTAATTGAGCCTAGGCGGAGGCAATGTTTATTAAAAATAAAACCTCTCCTGCCACCACTGTCTTCATGCAATTTGTCTTGTGAATTTTCTTGAATAAAACACAATGTTTTCCCCGAAAGAATGAAAAGGGAGTGATTCCAAGGGAAATTAGGAGGAGTAAGTAAACGCAAGATTCTAGAGGCTTAAAGGTTTATCACACCATATTAGTCCTGTGAATTGCTTTGAATGTTGGAGCTGGCTCATAGATGACCTGGGAGATCGGATCAAGAAGTCAATAAATAAATGAGAGGTATTTCATTATGCTTATGTGTGTTGACAGTACACTAATAGCCACAACACATTAGCTAGTAACATCAATGGCATTGATCAAGGCCTGGTTAGGACTTTAATTAAAGGCACAGTCAAGTCAGAGAATATTCAGCTTGAGTTAATGTACTTTTTAGAGATTCATACAAAAGGGTCTAAAGTGTTCAGCATGCAGTACTGCCGTTTTTACTAATGCCAAAAAAACCCTGCCCTCCGCAGATGTGTCACACGCCGGTCTGCTTAAGCCAGCAACACTGTTTTAGTCTTAGCACCTGCTGGCCATTTGAACTCAGGCTTTTCCCTTTTGCACTTTGACATTGGCCTCTGCCCTGTTATTGACCTCACAGAGACTCTTTGGTGTCTGTGGTAGCACAATGTCTGAACACCCTATACACTGGCTGTCAAAAGTGTAGGGACACCTACATTTTATAGTTATACGTTATGTTTAACTATAAAATTCTCAAATCATTATGTCAGAAAAATCTGCTATTAATGTCAAAGAAGACACTTAAACATGAAACTTAGTGCTGCAAAATGTACCTACAGTATGAGTAGCCCATATACTGTATTTTTCTTGTATTATGTTCACATATGGTATTTGTAGGGGCTTATGTGTAAAACAGTTATACTTTTAACATGAATATTATAAATGATTGATCAATTTTCCTCTATTCTTTAGAATTTTTTTTTTTTTGTTCTTTTGATAGTTCAAGTATAATTTAAGTATAATTTTGTCTATTTAGAGTGGTTCTGTGTGGCATGCATTCATACTCAAATAGGCTTTTTGACATTTCGCATTTATAAAAATGAAATGTAACATCCATAGGTCACTTATGGAGATTAAGCTACAATATGTATCTGAGAAAGGATGCTGTTGTGGCATCTGCAAGAAGCAAGGAGAGTTCCATAGCTTTTGTAGAGCTTTTATCTTGCTGGAATCATTTAGCCACTCCTTTGTTGCTTATGGACAGGGGAAAGCTTCTTTTGCCAAATTGATTTTGAATTTTTTCGAAACCTGCTCATCTGCTATTCCATACTTACTGGAGAATTTTTTCTCTCCTTCTTGGAAAATGAATGGGAGTGAAATTTCAGTAAACACATTTCTGTGGAGAGGACACATGATGTATGTTGTTTTTATCATGATAATGTCACAAAATTTATTTGAATTAAACAAAAACAGTGGCGATCAAACTGCACTGGGAACATTTTCAAAAAGAAGACAATGTGTCCCTAAACTTTTGATTGACTGTGTTTTGCTCCCAGCTGAGAGCTGCCGTGCATGAGGGATTTTATTGGACTCTACATGGGGAGGCAGTGGGCTGA
This sequence comes from Brachypetersius gabonensis, assembly GCA_037577145.1. Lineage (NCBI taxonomy): Eukaryota > Metazoa > Chordata > Actinopteri > Characiformes > Alestidae > Brachypetersius > Brachypetersius gabonensis. Next base: position 8,037,475 of record JBBJLR010000160.1, on the reverse strand, counting down.
TATTATTCCTCATCGTCATTGTCCTTTGTGCAGGGGGCTGGGGGTGCAGGGTGGCTGATGACTCTGCAGTAGTGAAAGCCTCTTAGAGTCTCCAGTAAACATGGCTTTATTGCTCTCTCCTCCACAGGAATAAATCCACCTCCTTGCAACAATAATGACAAAATGCGCAGCAGACTGCAAAACCTCGCCGCTTGCGTGTGGCCATATAATGGTGTATATGTGCACGTTATTGAGGAGGTGCGTTTACCTGTGGTGCCTATGAATGAGAATTGTAACAAGGAAGCAAGAATGAGGGATTGTGACATTGTTGTGGTTGATGGGAGCAAATGAAAGTGTTACACAGGCTGAAAGTGGAGAGAGAGTATGAGCTGGAAAGTGAGAAAAGGGGTGCCCGAAAATGCGCTGGTTTGTGAAACTATGGGGAGAGAGAGTGATAGAGCAAGCAGTACCCTGCGTGTGAGGTCTGACAGATGCATGTCTGACTCTGACGGGCTGTCAGTATTGAGGATCTCTCTCTCTCTCTCTCTCTCTCTCTCTCTCTCTCTCTCTCTCTCTCTCTCTCTCTCTCTCTCTCTCTTTTTCTCTCTCTCTCGCTCTCTCTCTGTCTTGCCCCCCCCCTCCTCTCCCCAGGCTTTCTGTCTCTGGCTGACTCCTCCAGGATTATTTCAGTCTCTTTAGCCCTCAGTACATTGGAACCCCACTCTTTTTTCTCTCTTGTTCACACTCTGCCACAGCCGCAGTGAGGAACGAACAAGTCTTGATTCTACGACCTCTTTCTTCTCACCAGCGTCTATTTAAAGCAGCCCCATTTCTGACTGGCAGGACACTTTTAGCCCAGAAAAGGGTTGTAAGTAGTTCACGCTTATGTAATCAAAATATTTTTTCAAGCACAGCACTTGAATGCTTTGAAATATGAATGCTATCTGATGGGGGATAAAAAGGGCATTGGGTCCATTATCACATATGTTCAGAACCGAATGCGCCTCAAACCCCCAAGAGAGGTGGCTATCAGGTCTGCTGTATAGTAATGCTGATAGATAAGGCAAATGAAAAAAGAGATGAGAAAGGGGAGTAGTTCTATAGGTGTTTCTCAGGATGCTGTTTCACTGTGGTTTCTTGAACCTTGTTTGAACCCTGCCATTTGGACAGCAGCCGCAGCTGATACGGAGAGAGGGATCTTCCTGGAAGGCAGAACACACACACACTCTTGGGTGTCTGTCAGACTCCTGAAACTCATAACATTAGATGGGCCTTCAACATTAAGTATGTGTAAAGCCAACAAACCTTAAAAAAACTGCACTGCATATTTGTTGATTTGGCCTATTTAGAAAGTCAGCAGCAGGCCTTGTTACTATAGTGATTTTGAAATCCACATTGATCTTACATTAGCTGAGCTGGTCGAGAATCAGATTTTTCAAAGATATCGACTTATCATTTATTATATTAATGTTTCAGTATTAACAGCAGTCTTACTGATGCTGCATAATTCCTTGATTATATCTGGGAAAACCTCATTTTCTTCAATTAAATCAATTTAGAATGTAATCACTGTTGCATATTATGTACTTATATGTGGAAATTATATATGGTAATTAGTCTGCAAAAGGCCATTTTGAATTTGATGTCAGCAAATTAGATCCACCTATTCAGCCTACAGCAGTTTATCCACACCCATTCATGCTGAAGTTATAGGGAGTTTTTTGAACTGGAATCTAACAATCTAACTGTAACATAGTTCATTTACAGCAGTGGTGGCTTCTATAAGACTACAGGTGAAACAATGTGAAACAAGAAAATGAATACAAAACAATCTTCATAACTATCCCTTTTTATTGGTTTCAAGACAAAAAAATACTATTAAAAATAAGGCTGTTCCTTTAATTTCAGCTCCTAAATAGCGTTACAGTTGTGTATGGCTCTGGTCAAAAACGTGAAACAGCGCCACCCCCAGCCGCAGTGAAACAGAGAATGAAACCAGTGTCCCCATTCATCTCAATGTAAATCTGCTCAGACCCCGGCGGCTCGTGGATTTTCGAGGTTTCAATGGACTCTAATGGTAAATAAGTCCCACCCGTGAAACAAGTGACTGCCTACTGTGATAGGATAGTTCTCCACTTAAATATGATTGGCATAACACTGTGGCCAATCACCGCCTTTGAAATAATTTTTCACTTCATTCTATTTTATGTACTGAGCACTGACTTTGAGTGTGAGACTGAAGCTTCGTACGTTACAAAACACGGAGCATATTATTTACTAGTATTTATTAATAATATTTCTTTTATATTGTATTATTTGTCTACGAGTGTGCAGAAGCAAGGGCATTAGCTTGTTAGCTTGACCGCTTGCTAGCGATCCCCACCACCACCAAGCCAAGCAAGGCACTGGTGTAAGTCTTGGGAAATAAAATCATTGCTGGTATGACAGAGTGATTAACAGCTTCACCAAGAAGACCAGGGGGGTTAAATTAATTTATAAGGTGAGAAAGAGGTTAGATGTTTTCTTGGGATTTATAAATGTTGTTAATTATGTACTGTTGAAATAAATATTACATGTTTGTAAGATATACACAATAAAATACTTTTTATATTTTGTAGTGATTTACCACTAACTACGGGAAGATTAAGGGAAGAGCAGGAGAGAGAATATACATCAAAATGTGAGGCAGTAAAAGCAGAACATGGAGGTGAAGTAGGCTATTTAAGAAAATCAAGCTGCCCTGGGTGCGTGGTGAGGTACTGAGTTTGTTTTGCGGCGTGCGCCAGTGATGAAGGGTGGTTTGTTTCACCAAAAACATTGACCAGGAGCTGCCACTGATTTACATGGATCAGACTCAAAAGCATTGTGATAAAAACAGGCTGTCGAAATCCAATGAATATAGAGCGACTTGGAAAGGGACAGAAATTAAAAAGGGCCCATATCATATACTGTTGCTGTTGTCAGTTGCAATGAACGCTCTGTTGTCTCATCTAATGTATTGTTGATCTTGTTCTTTGTCCTGTCTGCACTTGTGGTCTTGTGTACTGTTCCGTTCTGTTAATGTGTTTCACCGCGGTCCTGGAGGCACATTGTTTAGTTTTTACTGTGTACTGTGTGTATATGGTAGTAATGACATTAAAACCTACTTGACTTGACTTGAAATGGTTTAACCTCTTTGTTTCTCTGTAACAAAAGCATAATTTGACTCCAGTTAACTCTGATAAGTGAGGTATCTGTTTGAACGGGGTTAAACATTGACAGTATAAGAATGAAAACAAAATTGAAATGTGAAATGCAGAAATTGAGGATGGTGGTGATTTGATTTTAAAGCTGATGATATACATATATATATAAAACAACAAAGTGCTATTAACATTAGGAGTGAATGCTACATAATTCCTCATTTAAAATGCAGTCATGCTTTGAGCAATTTCCTCTGGGATCAATAAAGTTCTCTGATTCTGCTAAAGAGTAGGTGTATGGCCTAGAAAGCCCAGAAGCCAGCAAACACAATAATGCCTCAAGTTCTCATCATACTGTGAGATGTTTGCTGAATCATTAATTGTAAATAGAATGTTAATGTCAAGCAGAGCAAGTGCTATCAAGCACAGAAACAAAACACAATGACAATAATAAAGCTTTTTTGTTTGGTTTTTATTTGGTCAAAGGTGTAAATCTTTGTCCTGAAATATCACTGTTCTGCACATTTTACAGTTTCCCTGCTCGCAATATAAATAACAATCCCTTATGTGTGAACAGGGAGTGTTAGGGCAGATAAAACTGCAGTGTGGCAGTGGCCAGAAAGTTTGAGATACTCCATAAATAATGACATTGCACCGTAGTCATAGGTCATTGTAGTACCCACATTACAAGATTTGGCTAGAATAAAACATAGCAGGATACAGCTACCTTGTACCTACACTCACTGTCCATTTGAATTGACCATACAAATGCACTTTGTAGCTTACAGTTACAGATTGTTGTCAGTCTGTTTTTTTGCATCATTTGCTAGCCCAATAGGACCACCATCGAGGAGTTAGTGTGTGGTAGCATCTTTCTACAATGTGTGTCCAACACTGAGTAGGTCACAGACAGCAGTGCTGCTAAAAGTTCTGCTGAGATTAGCATAGTCCACAAGACAAGAATATCCCACCAACAGTGTCCTGTGGCCAGAAAGTGGCCTCTGCTTGACTAGAGGATGACCAACACTCACTGCAACAAACAATGCAGAGAAACAGATGGACTACAGGCTGTAACTATAAACTGTAAAGTGTACTGTGTACATACCGTATACCATTGCTTAATCTGGGAAGATAATCATTTAAGACCAGCCTAAAATTGGGACACATTTTGCAGTTGTCAGGAGTAAATCTGCCTCAAAATCAGCCTGATTATCCTGTTGTTGGGCAAGGCATTAGGCATTAAGTATTAGAATAAGCGAGGCAGGACAAGAAGAGGTTAACATGGGGAAATGTGATTACAGATAAAAAATAAAGTAGAGCAGAAACAGAAAAAGGAAACATGTTTTTTACAGTTTAAGTACATTTACTGTTTTATTGACAGAAGCATTAGAAGACCAGTTCATAGGTTTGTGAAAACCATCTAGTTTGATGTCTGCGTTAAGCTAAAGTCTGTTCTAAAGCATTTACAAATCCAGCAGCTTTTGCAGCCAACCCATATATTTTGCTTATTGGCTTATTCAGTGCTTCTACAGTGAGTGATCATTTGCCTGTATACATTGGTGTGCCAGTATTAATATATTCTCATAGTTGCTTCACAGTGTGTGGAGCCGCAGTGCTCTAAAGCTCTTGTGCCTGAAAGGCCTCAGAAAACAGCAAAGTTGCGCAGCGTCCTCCTCCCAGCGCTGCTTCTGCTGAGTGAGCCTGGTGCTCTGCTCCCTCCCCCACTCCCTCTCTCCCACACCGGGGCGGATGCTATCCCCTGCCAAAAGGCTGTGCTACTGTTGCTTGTGCCTATGTGGGTAAAATATTGATCTAATGGTTGCTGTGAGCTCAAGCAGCTGTGTGTAATTCGGAGTGATAGGCCCATGGCCTGAGGTAAGGGTAGGGAGAGAAAGACAGACTGAGAGAGAGATAGAGACAGAGAGAGGGGAATGGAGAATATGCGCTGCTACAGATGACAGCTAAGCTCAGTGGACCTTCGGTGGATGACGCCTAGCAAGAGGTGGAAAAAAAGCTGAAGCCTCTACGGACAAACATAGCGCTTAACCTTTCAGGCGAAAGTTGATAGAAATATTTGAGGAGATCAAAGATGCTAAGGGATTGTAGGAGCCGTAGATTTATCTTCCTCCAGGCGTCAGAAACAGCCTGCTCAGTTTAAAAACCCATTTCTCAAATGGTCACATTTGGAGTTTCTGCAGAAGTGGAATACAAAGAGGGCATAAAACTTTTAACTTGTGAAATTTTTGGCAGGATGCTTGTAAGACACATTTGATGCACATTTGAGCGATTGGGCGGCTTATAAATTCTTGCCAGTATCCACAATTTCAGTCATCATTAATTTTTAACACTGCAGAGTTTGTGTAGGGTGGAAGATGTGCCCACTAAGCTTTTTCCCTGCTCAGTAGAGTCAAGCTCGTTAGTTTTTAGCAGCAAAGGGTGACAGACATACTCAAGAGTAGGCCTAATTGACAGATGAGGATGTGCTCGCCACCAATTTCTGCGGTATGTCCTATGCTGTGAAAATGCAGTGGGTATGTAAATAGTTCTTCACAGTCACAGGCTTAGCATGGACTGCTGCTGTTCAGTGTGAACGTATTTGTATATGTGTATGTGGGTGAAGCTCAGGGAGAACTGCCTTGCTCTTCAGGTAGCTGCTGTCAAGGTAGATAGCATTTTAACTGAAACGGAAAACAGATCATAGCAACACTGCACTAATTCCCCCAATCATTCCCATCCTCTTCATGCTAGCGTTACAAAGGCAGAATTAGAGGCACGTTCTGGGTTGCTCTACAGTTGATCCTTTCATCCACAACAATGACAACAATAAATAAAATATAGCAATCTATCGTGCTATTTTGCTTAAGGACAAATTACACGTTTTGACAGAAAATACAAATGAAACACTGTCATTTGGATGAAAAAACGTTGCTGCATTTACTTACTGGAATAAAATTGGTGATCTAGGTCATTCCCCTGCTGCCGCTGCATGATTATTGGGTTAATATATTCAATTTAAGTCAGATTATAATTTGGCACTTTTTGGATGCTCTATCAAAACAATCTCTCTCTCTCTCTTTCTCACTCTCACATAGCAGCAATCTGGTGTGGCTGCAGCTAAAAAAACATTATTCTGACATGGAAATCCCCAAATGTGTCATGCTTTAAGAGAGGGTTGAATGAGATGCTTTGTATCATACAAATTGAAAAAATGCATTCTAATGAACCAAAATCACAAAGTTTGTGGGCTACATAGGGACTCTTTTTGGAATGGTTGATTAATGCCAATAACCCTGCCTCGTCTTCTGTCTTTTACCCATTGTGCTTTGTATGTTGACATGCATGGAACAAAAGCATCTTTGACAGCCAACCCTTTTTTTCCCTCTCCCTCTTTTTCTTCTCTCCCTCTTGTTTTATATGCCATGTTCTGTGTTATATCAAACTTTGAAAATGAAATATAAAAAAAAATACCACTGCCCTATATGCAGCAGACTGGGGTTGGATTCCCCACCCAAACAAGCACACCACACTACACCAGCAGGCAGGTCTTGTGCTATATTTGCCTACATCTGTAATGTGACTGCACAATTTTAGGTCATTCTGGATACGAGTGTCAGGCAAATGAATAAACGTTAATGCATTCACACTTTATTGTGGAATCGCCTTATTAGAGGGATGCTGCTTCTTTATCGGTTAAAGATGATGTTTTCTTCATATCTGGCTAAATTAAAATGGGCAGCTTTTAAGGCTTTGAGACAGCTTTGATTTCAGGAATGCCCAATTAATGACTTAAAACACTTCTTATATAGGCAGCTCAGATAGATATCTCTGCTTTTTTGGTACCTTTGACCCAGAGAATGAATGCTGATGAATTCTGTACTTTATGTGACAGCCCATTAGTATTTACACACACACATACGCTTGCATATTATATTATATTATCTAGCTCTATGGCCCTTAAGCGCAGTGGGAGCAGGGTGTGAGGTTGGTAAGTGTTTGTGTGATTCACCTCCTTCTATAGTAAGTTAAATGTAAAATAATAATCAAGCAGAGCTTCACACATATTTTATCTCAGCCATGCTTGTGCCTTCACTGCTCTCTCTATATATAGTGTTTGGTGCACAGTGTAATTGGTATTTTTCATCAGCGGAGATTACCCTAAATGAATTGAGCATGTTTTTACCGTTTGTTCATCTCTGTGGCATTTTACCGTGGCGCATCAAGCCAATCTATTTATTTGCATAATGATTCACATGACTCATTATGTAATTTGGATTATGTTCACTCAAGTGCACAGTCATATTAAAGCCTTGTTCCTTCATAAACATGCTGACTGCTCAGCATTTACATTTCAGCTGGGGGTTTGTTCTCTGTCGTGTCATGTGTTCATGTTTCTGCTGTATCTTCCAGCTACAAGTAGCAGTTTACTGGCTCTTCTTGTACTCACATGCCTCTCAGCATTACATGAGAGCCAAACATCTCAAACTAAATTACACGCCAGTGAGCTTAACTCAATCTCTTCTAATGCAAGCTCTGGTGGTGGTTGCCTTTTGCCACACCCGCCTCCAGCTCCATTTCTTTTTCTCGCCTTCCCTCCACTATCTTCAACTGCCTCATTGCATCATTTTGTCTCTCACATCTGCCTTGAACTTAATAATAAGATTTGCAAAAAGTCATATCTTGGCAATTGACATCATCTTACATTTAACGTAAATGCCTTAATTTTGAGATTGCTGTATGCATAAAATCACTTTAATTACATTTTTTTAATAAGTTACTAAATCTTACATTCTAACAACAAATGGAAATCAGACAACAAAACAACAAATGGAAACTATTAGTATTATATTAGCATGTTCTATTTAGATATATGTATTATATTAGCTAGAATCAAATTTGACAGATAAAAACTTCAATCTGCTGAACACCAGTCCCCCCACACACACACACACACACACACACTCACACTCATACAGCATTGTTAGTTATCACTGTAAGGTAACCTAGTTACTGTTAGTCAGTGTTTATTTTAGTCTCGGAAAGTTGTGATTTTGTTTTCATCTTTGCAGTCAGTCTTGTGCGGTTGATGGGGTAGCTCTTGGCTACAGTGTTGTGACAAAAAGCTGAATGTGTTTCTTGGCACTGCCTGAGGTCTGCAGTTTTTTTGTCTTCTCCCTCGAGTCATATCCTAAGTTTCAAAGGGATTTTATAAACTTCCCTCAAAGTTTTTATAAGTTTCAGAATGTCTTATGGATGCAAAGGAGAAGTCTGGAAGTGCATTTGTTTCTGGAAACAAAAAGTCAAGAGTGAGAGGGATTGTTTGTATCTGAGGTACACTGTTCAGTTCAGTGACAACCTATGAATGACCTCTGGGTGATCCCCCTGCTCTAGGCGGGTGATGCTGTCATGGCGGTCGTGGTCAGCTCCTCGGCTGGAGAACTCTGCCAATATGCTCCAGAGCAGAAGCTAAATCGTGCATTGACGTCCCCTCCCTCGCCCAGTAGCCGGCTGTGCTATTGCTCTAAGGAGCAGCAGTGATTTGCTCCACTGGGTTTGATATGTGACAGCCACTGCAGGCTGCCCGTGAACAAGCCCCATCACGTAGACCCCTGTGCCCATGTCAGGCCATGCCTGCCTGGATGAGCACGCTATCGCTGCCTCGCAGAGGAGAGACCAAGCGAAGGATTTGCCTTGCATTCACTTACCAAGAAAATCCTCAGGTGTTGCCAGGGAATGGTGAGAGAACACAACAGAGAGTATAATTGCCTTAGTGGGAAACACGCAGTCAAAATGATTGACGGCATCGATTCGCGAGATGAATTGAGAGCACATCTTGTGCACTGAAGCATGATTGCTGTAATCTTTCCTCCCCTTTGACCTTTGCAGATGTGGCAAAGCCATCTAAGCCAACTCGCTCTACTGTATCAGGAACACTCTAGGTATGAATAGTATTTCCTAGTGTTTACCATATTCCATAATGACAAAAGTGTGTTGTCAGGCTAGTATCAATTGGATCTATGTCAGGAATGTAAGAATCAGATGATATGAAGAGTCATTTTTCTTCCCAACACCAAATTTAAAAAGGTAACATTTCTAATTGATAATGTCAAGTAATATAGTTTTATACAACTTCGGTAGTAGCACTATTTTAACATTACTTGACCAATAGAATTATGTTGGGTTTTTTTTATTCACAGAAAAAAAGATCATTATGCAAGACACATGAAATAAACCTTAACCAAGTTAACAACATGGAATTCCCAGAACTACTCAGGTTTTCAGGTTATTTTCAAAATGTACCTAACCAGAAAAAAATGTTCACATATCCCACATAAGTCTTTGTGATGCAATATTTTCATTCCCATGCACCATGAATGGTTTTTCAGTGAGATGTCTTGGCATTGCTGAGAGTCTTAATATAGCTCTTTCTGACCAAACAATATGTTAGTCTGAACCTAATTTCTAGTGTCTGAGATCGGTTTCTGTGTAACTGTGAGCTTTGACATTGACAATTAAATTGCAAGCAAGTGATTACTATGATAGTGTTGCTCTTTTTTCCAGTTTTTTTTTTAAATACTTTCTGAATCTGAAGAATCTCAGACCCCATAGGAGCAGGAAGGGGAAGTCTAAGATGGCTGACAGATTGTGACCCAATTTCTCTCCTTATCTCGCATGTAAAATCAGCTCTTCTCCTGATCCGCTTGCTTCTTCTGGGCGTCCCCCCGTACTTGTTTGTGAGCTCTGCCTGCCTTCCCCTTGTTTTTTTCTGAGTGCTGAAGTGTCGGGGTGTGTGCTCATGCGTGTGTGTGCAGATTCGCATGTGACGTAGGTCACGATGAAGGCACGGCTCAGTTTGGCTAATGAACATCTGCGGAGGTCCTGATCTGCGGAGGCTCATCTAATTCGCAGCAATATCGCAGGCCGGCCCCCTCAGCACTCCTCTCACAGCTCTTAATTATCAGGGAAGAAGGCTTTTATGTCACAAAAGACTCCTTTTGAAGGCTTGGGAATCAGGCTCTGATTCTTCCAAGGCATCGCAGAGAAAGTTGAATACATTCAGCCTGAATGTGCCTTCCTGTGCTGTACTGCAGCTTTGGTGATGGGCTTAAATCCTTAATTTAATCACTGTGATCACTATGTCTTGCATCAGCATGAATATGCGTTATTGTCTAGTATATCGTTAGCCCATTCTAATTAAAGTTAATGTATAAAAACTAATATAAATTGCAACATGCCTAATTATTTTGTTATTTTACTTACAGCATTATCTCGAAATACACAGTTTATTCCGTTTTGGCATTTTTGTGCATTTTCAGTTTTGTTTACAGCTCTCTCTTCACTCTGGTCTCATTGAAATTAATATATTCCTTCTGGCACTTGCTAAATGTGTTTATATGATACTCATCAGGCTCATTCATATGAATCTGTGGTGCAGCAGGTCATACGATTAACACAGAGCAGAACAGCTTTTGTAATTTACTTAAACGTCCCATTTGAACATGTGCATTATCGAAGCTTATTGTTTAGGATTTAAAGACAATTCGGAAAAATATTTGAGGAATACACAAAAACCTTTCACATGGTTGCTAAGCCTATTACTGGCTATTACACAACAAAGAGATTGCATGGGCTTGCATTATTGACAGAAATCCACTTCGATGGCGTTGCCCCTCACTGAAATGGAATTCCAATTAGAACTGGAATTTTGTGACTGCTTCTCTTTGCCAGTCTCCAGTCAGGCAGGGAGATTATCTTCTGTTTCATTAAGAAATGAGGTGCTGGGCTGCACTACCTGCCTGCTGGTGTGGCAGGGTGATAATAGTCGAATCACACCCTGGGGCGTTCATTGGCTGACTGGGAAAGCTCACCCAGAAAATCAGATAATCAAAACTTTTTGCTGCTTCCCATTAATTCCTTTTAACCTGCCATCTGCCCAGTCACACCTTTCACTAGGGTTTTATTGGAAGAGGGAAGGCAGATTGTGCTGCAAAGGAATAGAGCTAATCTTGATGTTTCTTTAGTCTATTAATTTGTATGTGTCTTTCTCTTTCTCTGGCAGAAGACAACAAGTCAGATAGCGGAGAGCTTGATCTGGAAGGCATTGACGAGAATGAGATCGAAAAGGTCTGGCGTGTGTTTTTTTTTGTACAGTTTCATATTTTTCTCCTGCCACGTGTAACTAAACCCTCACAGCCTGTAAGGCAGAAATTTGAAGTTTAATAATAATTTAAAAAAAAACCTGACCTGAATCTTCCGTCCCTTACTAGCTCACATTAGAATACAATTTGAGATATTACAACATAGTCAAGAAGCATTAGCTTCTTATCAACACTGGTCCTCTCTCTGCAGTACATTCTAAATGAGAAGGAGGTGCAAACTAAGACAGAACTCTGGATGAAGCAGAATGAGGAGTATCTGAGGGAGCAAAAAGGTAAGAGAACAGACAGATAGGCTTAACACATTCATTACCTCCCAGCTCAATTCTTGCAGTACAGGCTCTCTTCCCTGCTGGTACGCAACCTCGAAGAAAGGAGGCTAAAATGAAATAAGGCTCAGTGAAGGAAAGATCTTTGCTGTTTTGGAACAGAATAACTCATTTTTTAAAGGCCTACTTCCTGAGAATTTATGCTCAGATCAGTGGGCCTGAAGTTTAGCAGTAGGATGTTTAACTTCCTCAAAAATTAAAGTGTGAAAAAAATCTGATATAAAGTTATTTTTTGTAGAGTTCATTTTAAGTTTAATTTGTGGCTAACTTCACTGCAGTGTGTCAAGTAGCTGTTCATGCTTCACTCTGGTTGTAATCTGATATGAAGTCAGGAGCTAAAGATAATTTAACAGGCTATTTAAATTCTGAAAAGAGGTTTATTTTCTTGGGTCATTGCCTGTGTCTTGGCTTCTACTTTATCCAGAAAATCTTCTTAACTTTATATTCTCCTGTCTCACCAGAAAAAGAGGAAAGAATAGCCAAGGAGAAGGAGCAAGGGATCTATAAGGAGAAAGTAAGTGTGTGTGTGTGTGTGTGTGTGTGTGTGACACTGGTGAGCAGACTTGCTGGCCTTTGCTCCACTCTCACATTGGGTTCACAGCAGCAGCTGCTAGACTAAGGGGGCTGCATACTTTCCATTTTAACTTGACCACTCTTCTGATGCACAGTGTCGCCTGTGCTTAACCTGTCTGTTATGAGATCTACACCACCGCTCCCAGCCAGGCCAGATTTGCCAGACCTCTAATGATCTGCAGAGAACCTGATCCTTAGAGCAGATACAGTAGCCTGCACGGGGAGCACCACTGCTGTGCGGGGATTTGTTCTACTCTGGCACATAACAAACACAGCCTTTGAAGATCACTCATGATCATATGGGCTGAATCACTTTTACAGGCTACTAATGGGATTCTCACATCCTACTGTTGACAGCTTAGTCTTACATCATTCTGTGGCTTCCCAGACAGGAAAAACTGCACATATTTTACAGAATGCATCAAAGACGACTCATCATAATCAAGGTGAAGCCAAGATGAAGTCAAAAGCAAAAACAGATACATTTAACATTAATAAATACATATAAGTTTTTTTAAGAAAATGTGTTTGATGTAGTATGTAACTTTTGTTACTTTTAAAACTCATTTACTCACTATTTCAGACTACATTTTACTCTCTTGTTTTACTCTCTATTGTGTAAAACAAAACATATTCAAATATTCAGCCTATATTACTTTAGCCCTCCCCATTCACACTGAAGTCCTGAAGAGTGTTGCAGACTGCTTTTTAAATAATAACAACAACAATAATAATAATAATAATAATAATAATGATAAGAAGTTAGTTACATATATCTGTATGAATACCGACTGTTGAATTCCCAGGAGAGAAACAGAGTTTGAATTTTTTGGCTGTTTTGGTACACAAGTGTCACAAACAGACCTTTGGGGAGAATTTGCTTGTAATACTTGTCTGATAAGAGGTGACAAAAATAATAGACCACAGGAGTATCTGTAACGTAGAGTAATTATCCAAGTGCTCGCTGTTTGTACTGATTTCTTTTTTTTAGCTTGTTTAATCATTTGTCTTTGTGACTCTGCAGCCCAAGAAACCATCTAAAAGGCGAGAGCCCATTCGAGCTAGCACTGCTGGAGAGGCAATAGAGAAGATGCTGGAGCAAAAGAAGATTTCAAGTAAAATCAATTATGACGTACTGAGAGATCTCAATAGCAAAGGCAGCAGCCCGGCTCATCAGGCAGAGGAGGTTCCCTGTAGTGGCCCTGGGCGAAAGAAACTCACCCGGCGCAAGAAGCAACCCAACAAGAGCAATCTCGGCCTTGCCAAACCTGCTAACCTCATGGGGAAAAGGTGGGAATTAACAAAGAGTGTTTCTTTTCAAAACAGTCAGCAACTTTGTCGCTGCTATTTTATGGAACAGTTGATTCATTTCTATTGAAGGTTCTTGTTAATAGTGGAGTAGGTTTTCCCCCTTTTCTACGCTTGCCCTTAAAATATACAAAAACTGCCTTTCTATAGTTGTAGGGCTTTGTCCCAAGTTGTATAATACCTCTTTTGTGCCTACTGACAAAGGACAAGATCAAAAGGTTGTTCCCTACCCTCGAAGGTTTTCTTTTTCTTTGTCTACCTATAAGATTTCGTCTTTTCTGTTTCTTTGGCTGACCTTCAGAGACATTTTCACCAGGAGAAAGCTTGTCATCAATTCTATGCCAGGATTTTCTGTTCCCTGTCACCTGGCACCCTGTGGTCCTTTCTAAGAGCACACCCCTTTTCCAATTAATAGTCCTCCAGGACTCCAACTGCCCCTGTGAGGGAGGTAATGAATCGGCGTCAAAAGGAGCATAAGATCATGACTTCTCCACTGCCTCAGAGAGGGATGGCTTCTCTTTGTGTGTCTCTTCCTGTGCAGTTTCTTTCGTTAATGACAGTTACTAATTTCATATTGCATGTGAGGACGATTATGAATCAGGCATGTGAGCTCCAGTGAGGTTTGGAAAAGGCAATTAACTGATATTTTTTCCTCCACATGCTTATGCTCACATGCAATATGCATGCAAAATAGGGGTTATTAATATTGTTTTGTTTGGTTGAAATATTCCATAAATATGCATAAACAGTCATCAAAACAGTTCTAAGCACTTTTCCTTTTTTCTGTTTTACCAATGGAAAATCAGCTATTTTAAAATCAAAGTCTTACAAATAACAAATATTGTTATAAATATTATTATTGTTTGTTTTATCGCTGTCCATTAGAAGGCTTTGGCGTCCTTGCACATACTGCCTAAGACCAGTTGAAACATTTTAAGTCATTGTTGGTGGAACATTACGGAACCCCTGCCGCAAGACCATGGGAAAACTTCTAATGAGCAGTCATGGAGGGGAAGGTTGGCCTTGGTGTCTTCATTTCTGTTGATCAAACCTAGGCCTGGCTTGCAACTGTCGATTATTTTAGATTTTCTACATGTGCCTTTTTTGATGAACAACTTCCAGAAATTAAGTAACCAGTGTTTTAAAAGCTTTAAAAAACAGTCTTTTACAGTCTTTCTGCCCCTCAGAGACATTACGAACACCGTGAACCCCTAGACCCTCTGGTACTGTATCCAGGCAAACAGACACAGTTTCTCAGTCCCCCTCTTACCCACACACACACTGACAGCCTCCTACACCAGCTGTCAAACCAAGCCCCCTGCATGACCTCCATACCTCCATAACAGAGAGGGAAAAGCATTCTTCCAGAAAGAGTATGGGATAATTGCCATGCAGTTTCTTTTACTTTGCTCTCCTTTTTCCTGTCTTCCTCCCCTCCCCATCTGTACCACCTCAGTTACGTTCTTAAAGGTTTGCAGTCTTTAGTACTTACAGTTTAGCTTTTGAAGTGCAAATCTGAACTTGGCACGGCAGGACGACCTGTCTGTGGATCTCTTACCGCATACCTCAAAGAGAGTGACAGCCCTGCCAGACACGTCTCCTCCTGGAGTGCTATGTGATTTTGTCTGATCCTCATTTTACAGTGCCTCCACATATTTGAAATCACAACCATAATTTTAGGTTGTTACATGCAGAGCACAGCTGAGGAGTTCATGAGTAAGTAACACTGATAGCTGTGACTTATAGTGCCCACTGACAACATCTGAGAGGGATTTGTAAATATTAGCTTAGGTTTAACAAGTGAGGTTAGACAATTTGTGTGTGTGTGTGTATGTGTGTGTGTGTGTGTGCGTGTGTGTGTGTGTGTGTGTATTTGCTCTGGGCAAGGTCCAACCCATTAATTTTGCCAGATGTAGCCACAAATAACCAAAGTGGAGAGTGCCCTGATTTGTTTCACAGAATGGTGCTGAGGCCTCCTGTTCCCAGTGGAAATGCTCTGTTTCTTACAGTAATGTCATTGTTTCCACCCAACTACAGCAGTCCGCTCAGCTATAGCAGTTCATCAAGTGTAGCTTGTCCAGCATTAAAGGCACTGCACAGAGCCTTTAAGACCCTGAGAGCCCTGCCCTAGCATCTGTTTTTCTAGTTTGAAGTAAACCAAAGCAGCCAGTGGTAGCAGGCGACATGGTTCATGTCAATAGGGCTACATGTCACCAAGTAATAGCGGCACCTCTCATATTAACCAGACACACAAAATCTCCCTTAGTTTGTGCAGTCTCCCTGTGGCCTTGTCGAGTTGAGACAAAGACAGCTTGGTCTCCAATAGGGGTATAGCGATAAATTATTTGATTCAGTTGAGAATACGGAGTTTAGGATTTGATATTCCCTTGATATTTTGAACAAACCTTGAATGAAGAAAGATTACAGCCATATTATGTAAATATGTTGCACATCTTACTAATGAGACTAGAACTAGCAGTACAAGGACTAGGTATGTAATTGATTGCTGTTAGTTGTTTGCAAACTGTGGTATTCAAACAATGTCATTGAATTAGGTGTTAATTAATAGAATGGCTATATATGGTCACATATCCGCAATGCACATTGGCATGCTTTTGCCTGACAGTAGGAGAGCATTATGATCCATTGTCATACATTTAGCTAGTAATGAACTCTGAGACTGATTGTATCTTAATCTTCCTCTTAGAAAAAGACCTCTTAGAACCAGCTGATAGAAGTTCAGTCCAAGGACTCTATGGAATTCCGCTTTGCACAATTTGTCTGACAATTCAACTGCAGTTTAACAAAAATCTAAACTGCTTCTTTTAACTGCTAAACTTTGTAATGCTAACTTATGTAGACCATTGGCTGGGGTTTATTCCCAGGGACATCTCCTGCCTAACCTCTGGCCAAAGTCAGAGTCTAAGAGCCTTGAATCGGGTTTCACGGTGCACTCCATTGTTTAAGAATGTGATTTATAAGTGGGCTGAGGTCTTCTTGTCTAGAGGATGCATGACGGTAGTAGTTGGGGAGCCACTTCCTGCTGATGGGAACCACATCCATTGAAAAAACATAACAGCTGGATGCTGCTGTTGGCCAGTAATTCTCTCAGGGGAACCTAAGGTTATGAATTGTAAGCCAAGTGTTTTGCTTCCTATGGTAACCAGTGACCTCTTGGCCAGCAGGTTTAAGTCCCAACTAGTACAATGTGACTTTCACCTCCCCTTAATTTATTATTATTATTATTATTATTAATATTATTATTATTACAAATAATACCAGTAGCTGAAAACGTTATTGTTAGTATTGTTTGTCAACTCTAATATTTTAAATAGAAAGAATATAACACTGTCTCATGACTGTGGAGGAGGAGATGCGGCAATGCATTGTTGAGATTGAGAATTTTATTAATTATAATTTCTAATTCAGAATTAATATGCTACAAAGGGGCAGATTTGGTACCTCTGTTCCAAAAGTCTGCAAATCAATACATTTGATTTTAAAAAAAGCGATGTAGTGGTTCTTACTGCTATCAGAATTGCTGAAACGTATTGAATGTACTCAACATTTCTGGTGTTAGCACTGGGTTGTACTTAATTCCTGTGACTGTGAAGTCGCTGGGCGAACAGGTGCAAGTTCAGCTATAAATTAAGGCTTCATTGTCTGAGCACCTAGTAAGTATATCCAACAGCTCCTTCTCATCAAGACTGAGTTTTCTTACTTTGTTGTCTGCATGTAGAATATACTCACTGTTGCACAGACTACAATTAGCATATTTTGACAAGGTATTCCTGTAACATGTGGTGAACTGAAAAAAACACTCCTATTAGTATCCATGATGGATTTAATGAAATGACTTCAGAAGCAAGTGTATACTGTACAGTGAGCACCATGACTCTGAGAGGTTGTGTTGAGATTTCTCGCCTTTCTTTTCCTTCTGCTCTGCTCTGGGTGCTGAGGGTGGTTGACTTAGTCACATTGCACATCTCAAGCTGTCTCAGTGGGAGCCCTCTAACACTCTCTTCTTCACCAAGCTGGACTATGCTTGTTTTTATAATAGAGGCTCATGGCTCCTGGTGATGCTGAGCAGGTGTAGATATGCTGAAATGAGCACGAGTGGAGGCGGCAAGTAAGATCCTCTCGGCTCACTCAGTTTTTGGTTTGCAAGCCTACAGTCATTCTGACCAGATGCAACAAAGGGCATCACTGTGACATGGGAAGCTGTAACCAAGATGCACCACTCATGAGGAGAAAATTGGTACTTCTTTTTGCAGCCGCCCTGCAACATGTCAGATTCTTAGAGCGTGATCAGTTCAGGGCGTTCTCACTCCCACACACTGTTTTGTTCACTTGGAAGCAGGATGGTTTTTAGCTGCATCTACAATACATGCTTATGAATATGGGAGTGATTGGCGGCATGATTGAGTTCTATTAAGAGTATAATGTGAGGTCTGTGTGTGTTTGTACCTTGCTGTAGGCCATTGTTGTGCACAAGGATAGGATCTTCCTCTTTGTTTCTGTGTCAGCATGGCGAAACTGGCATTGGAGGCCTCCAGGCTAGCCCATTTCAAGCAGAAGGAATTCTGGGGTGAAATCGAGTATGCAGTGCTATGAGGCCAGCACAGTCACAACAGTGGAAGACAGCCCCCTTTTTCCTTCCTTCCTGCTCGACCGCTAGAGGGGAAGATAGCATGAGGATAATCACTTCTTTCTTCTCTGCCCTGGGTCCCTCCCGCCAAGCGTCCTCCTCAAGTCCAGACCCTGGGGGGCTTCCTCAGTGGTCTGCAGGAAGCGTGATAAGATGTCTTGTCACCAGGAGGTGTGGAAACCACCAGGCCCTTAATGCATGCCTTCTCTGGGGTCAGATTGCATGCCTCCTTTTAGTATCTTCCTCCATCATGCCGGAGCTGAGGGTGCAAGCTGAATGCGTAATGGATTTGTCCTCCAGGAAGAGGATGCTGTGTAAGCGAGCCTCCTCTGGTCCACGTTAGTGGGGTTAGCTGCTGCTTTAACCTCTCTTCTCCTTCCCTGTGTGTGTGCGCAGTATGCCTCAGATCAGTGTCTGAAGAGTGTTTATGTGCTCAAAGCTGAAACCGTCTTACTTTTCAACAGCAAATAGAATAAAGAATGGCCTTGAGTTGGTCACAATTGGCCGTTATTATTTTTGTCCTTTTTCAGCTGTCTGACTATGGTTTAGAAAAGGTGTTTTTTGATCCAGTGGGTGGACTGTTTTGCTCTCTGATCTGAAAGTTATCCTATCACATGCAAATACGGTACTACTGATCTCTGTCCTGTTGTGTCTCTCCAGAAACGCTGATGTATTGTTACTTGATACTAGGCATTTCTTGATGTGGCTTAGATAAATTTCACTAACGTGGCATCATAGTGATGTCCTCAAACAATTGAAGACCTCCTATCCTATTCCATTATTTGAGAGAAGCATCTGTTACATGCTTTTCCTCGTTCTCTCACCTAAATGCTGTCTCAGTTGGTGAGTGGGGGACCACAGCTGTGCAGTGTCACCGTTAGCTATTTTAATTCCTCCTTCACACAGCACTCCACTACCCCCCTTATGTATTTGCACAAACCCAGCTGCCATGCAATGTTGGCTCAAAAGAAATATTACTTCCCCCTGTCAGATTTCATTGACGCTCATTATTGACTGACCGGCTAACCGGCGTGGCTGGGGTATAGTGCTCCCCCTCAAACCACAGTGGCTGGGCTAGTCTTTATGAGATCAGGCCGACAGCCATTTAAAAGTGTTGCCTAGCTACAGCGCCCACAGGAACATGTCAGTATCATGGGAAGTGTTTGATTTCCCATCTTAAATCTTCTCTATGAGAACTATGATATAGCTCCCATGTTACCAAAGCTTGAGCTCAGTGAGTCTGTGCTAATGTCTTTGAGTTTGATGTGACACTTACCAGGCAGACATAGTAGGAGGAGAAGGAATCTATTGTTTAATTTACAATGAACACCATGTAGGCTTTCCAATGTTGCAGGGAAAGAATATTTTGCTGAGTGTATGCCGCAAATAATATCTTATTATTAATATCTAGGTCCTCTAAGGCCTTCAGGTCTATAATCTGTTTTTTTTAATATATATATATTTTGCTTTATCTCTGCAAGTCTTGAAAGCTAATGTGAGCATTTACATTTGTAATGGAGGTTGCCTGTTAAAGAGTCCTGGGAGATTCTAGGAAATTATTGATGACAATGCGACGTGGGGATTGATTGTTAAGTGGGCAAATTTGTCTTGTGTGAATTCGCTCCATTAGCCAGCTCATCTACCATCTGTCCTGGGGCGGTAACAGGCAGCCAGGGGGCGTGGAGCTTGGCATCAGGACGACACCCCCTCACCAGCCTGTTCTAAAGTGCCCTGGGGGCATGCTGCACTCTCTGAGGATGGCCCCTCCACGAGGTCATGGACTGGTGTCCTAAAATGGACCTCTTGCCTCTCTGAATAATACAAGCTCTCAATCTGGTCCCTGTAATTTGGCGTTGGTGAAGATGTTGCAGATTTTTATTTTATTTTTTTACATTTGTCACAAATTGTTTCGCAGTCTCCCCGCAGTTTGAGGTGCTGTGAAAATTGCTGAAGCAGAGAGTCACTGCATGTCCAGGATCTATATCTAAGATTCTGTTTATTGATCACTAGCAATGTTCTCATTCAGTTGCAGGAGTAAGAGGGCAGCAGTGGTAAGATGCTGCATGATGTTTCATTGTGGTATTAAGGCCAGGGCCCCCTGGAGTAACATGGGATAACATGAAGTGTTTAGCTGATCCATATGGACCTCATGCTGAACTTTTTATGAATAAAGATACTCTCTATATATATTAGGTGTAAAATTGATTTAAACCTTTCTTTTCTGCAGAGGCTTACATTGACCTGAAATGTATATTGACCTGCAAATTAACCGAAAACTGCAAAACAAAATGGAAGCACAGTGCACACTTTTGTTTTCATTGCTAGGATTGGATAATCGTGTTCAGCTGATGTTGTAATATTATCCTTGTGGGCTTCTCAAAACCTCTTTTGCCAAGGTGTCCTTCACATTCCACTGTTATTCACACCTAGCTTCACTGCTGTTACTGCGTCAGCAAGACCAAAACACTTCCCAGTTAGACAATTGTTAAAATGCCCCCAGCTACAAAAACCCACCCATAATTTAGCTACAAGTGCCAGTACCCTCACAGTCTACGGTGGTAGACAGCATGTCACTGCTGGTTAGCTCTATGATATGTGAGTGGTCAGCCCAAAGGGGCTTTTTGGAAGCCCACATAGAAAAGTGGTCAACCCCATCATAGGCCCGCCAGCACCAAAAAAACAACAACAATCCAACAGTTAAAATAGGCAGTAAAGGTTCAAAGTTCAGCAGCCACATTTAGAACCTCACTCCACGATACCACACGATACCATTTCTTTCCTCCTTTGAACACTGCAATAGCTTGATGCTCCCAAACCAAACATTTCTCTGCAGCCGATATTGCCCATTAAGCACAGAAAAGAACACTTTCAAGATAATGGCTTGTTCAGTTCCTAATTCAGCACATCTAAACTGCTTCAGGGATACCAGTTTTTAGAGCTTACGGCCGTAATCTGTTGCGTAGACGTTCTGCCGTACAGTGTCTATTAGGTTTTTTGTCATTAAGATTTACATTTACATCGTGTCACAGGTGCTTTTATCCAAAGCGACTTACAGTTTTTGTGTATGACATGTGGGTGTATGTAGCGTTAGGAGCCTTGTGCAAGGGCTCTTGCTGGTGCAGTAGTATCACACAGGCTAGGAATCAAACCCCATTCTCCTACTTGGAAGGCAACAAGACACCAATCACCAGAAGACCACAAGAAATGTAACCCTAAGATAAAGTGTGGGAGATATGACAAGCAGATTAATTATATTTATATGCCTTGATATTATCCAATTTGTCAAAGGTGTATCTTAGTGTCTTAGTTCTGGTAAAATAAAAGATTTACAAACTACATTGCCCCAGACATCTGTGGGACTACATCCCTGGTTATTCTGAGATGACGCAGATGCATTTGGAGAATTGAATTTGAAAACGAGATGAATTACAGTAATCAGCGTTTGATTGCATTGGCAGATGCTCTCACTGTATCTCAGGCTTTTTCAGGTCCCATTATGACTCAGTGGGCTCTGTCAAATAGCTATCGATTCCCTGTTACTGCCCTGTGCTATGGAATGGAAGGTCACAAGAAAAAATAATTGAATGCAATCGCTTAGCCTTTCAGACCCTGTGCAATGCCCAGTGCATTTTGGGCACTCCCATTTACTTGCTCATGGGCTATCTCCTGAGCCCAGTGCCAGAAGATTATATATATTCTTCACTCCCACTGAGCAGAGCTAGTCGATATATATTCTCCACATTTTACCCAGAGGCCATTTGCCCAGCGAAGCTCAAAACGTGCTTGTAAGTGCGTTAGTCGCAGCCGGTTGGTGTACCCAAGACTCTGTCTGAAACGCCTCTCACTCCGTAAGGAAGCTTGAGGGTGATTGTGTCTTGCAGTAATGTGTTGGGTAATCCTAATGCCAGCGTTACAGTAGGGATCAGTGCCAGAGCTCAGCACACCAGTAGCTGCACTACACATGGCGGCCTGTGCAGACCATACTTAGCTCACCTTGCACCCAGCAGATGGCTTGTGCTAGCTGCCATTCCTAATGAGGCACGACGAAGCACAGCACCGAGCGCTAGCTCTCTGCTCCTCACCATCCTCCTCCTTTTCTTAAGCTGATTAATTAGCACCACTTTTGCTTATGGGCCAGGAAAGCACTCTTGCCGATTCCTCAGGGAGGGCTCACCAGGGAGGCCCACTTGCTGCCCAGCTTCTGCTTCTCACACTGTAATGTTCGGTGTGTGAGTGTACGAGTGAAAGAGAGATAACATATATGACTGTGCGTGGGCTAGATTGTGTTAGTGCCAGTGAAAATTTGCATGACATGTTAAGATATATAAGACAGAGACGGAAGGTACACTATCCCTTAAGCCCATACCTCATTTAACTTTCAAAAGGCACCCTTTTTTAATGAGTGAAAAGGGCTTATTAAAATGCTCCTTAAAATCCAGTCCAATCAAATGTTGTTTCTACTCAGCAAATAAAGAAAATATAGTAATTAATTAAGAGCCTAAAAACTAAAAGAAAACTAAAAGATTACTAAAAGAAAAAAGTCACCGGTGATCACAAAATGGTATTATTGTGTTGTATTTGTTAGCACTCCCTCATTTAGGATTTTGTGCTCCCTTTTCTCAACAGGACAGCACTGACTTTTCTCTTGTATTGTGTTATAAGAGTTGCGAACAAACACTGAAGGAAGGCTTTTCAACTACTCCTAAATGCAGCATCTCTCCAGATCTCACTGAGTTTCTCTTGTGCACTTTCTTCTTGAGCTCAGCCTACTGGTTTTTTTTTTGGATTTAGGTCAGGGACTAGAATGGTCATGGCAAAAGCTTTGATTTTGTGTTCATTTAACATTTTTTGTGAACCTCAGTGTGGGTGCTTTGAATTGTTGTCCTGCTGGAAGATCTGACCATGAACAAGTTTTAGCCTCTTGGCAGAGGCAGACAAATTTTGCCTTAAAATCAGTTGGCATCTATAATGCCCTGTATGTATTGCCAGGGCCTTTGGAGGAGAAACAGCCCCATAGCATCACAGATCCTCCACCATACGCTTGCTATTAGGTGCTTTTCTCTGTAGCCATCTTTATTTCTAAGCCAAACCCACCTTGAACATTTGGAGTCAAAGAGCTCAATTTTTGTTTAGTCTGACCACAGCATCCAGTCCCAGGTAATGTTCCAATAGTATCTGGCAAACTTTATTGCTTTAGGAAAGGCTTTTTCTAACACACCTTCCAAACTGTTTCTTGGCATTGATGTGTTGATTTATGGAGACATGGTGACCCCAATGCTACCATACTCTCTTTGGAGATTTTCATTGACTGTCCTTCTCACTGTATCTACTAACAAAACTGCCTTGTTCAGGCTTGACTCATAATAGTTTTACATTTTTGAGTTGCAAATCAACACACTTTTGCCATGGAAAGGATTTATGTGCCGTGTCACCTTGTTTTTATACCCCGGTGATCTAGGAAATCATTGATGACTGTTTAAAAATTCGGCCAGCTTAAAATTAGTTTAATATGTGTGGCATCATGATTCATTTACATTTCTTGGGGCACCAGTAATTGTACCACATATGATTTGTTTTAAAATCATATTAAGTGATTAAGCTCTTTTTATTGAGCCTTTTATGTTATATGTAGCATTCTGGTGCAGACTGTACTCTGTATCCAAGCCAGTGGAGAGTAGATTCTGAGGATTCATGACAGAGACCATTTCTTATAGATTTGAGTAAGTCCCAGTAGACTAGAGTGTTGGTACATAGAGGCAGGTCTCTGAGTGTGTGGGCTCTTTTTAGCCTCCCAGACAGCATGGCTTGGCCACTTCCCAGCCAACACATCAATTTATATATAGTCAAAGATATATTTAGATATAATTACATCAGAATGTACGTTTATACAGTGGTGTGATGTTTCAGTTTGATTACATTAATACTGTAATATTTCTATTTTCAGTTTAGTAGAGCGTGTTATAAAAATGCAATATTTCAAAAGCGCTGCTTTAAAATGCCCCAAACTAATTCTCTTGCCACAAGCGAATATTATGCCATATTAATATTAATTATTAATGACCGTATAACCTACAATATGTCATTTGTAAATAATAGAAAGTACTTTTGTAACAATGTAGGTTAAGTACTACAGGTTGTATATTCTGTGCATCATTTGATTGTGTAGTATGTACACACAGTTGCCAAAATCCATGCCAAATATTGTCATGTCGTGTTTTCATTTATGTTTTTTAGTAATTAATTGCATTTGAGCACTTAAGACAGCATTGCAGATTACATTTCTGTGGTAGTTTTAAGGTCACCCTGAACATTTACCCAACAACTTCGAGGATTCTGAATGGTCTAAACCAAATTCAGTGTATCATAGTATCTTTGTTGCTTCTCTCAATGCCTCTTCTCTATTCACACAGGACCAGCACGGATGCACATCAAGGTCATTCTCTCCAGAACATTCTGTCATTCCTTCCCTTCCCTTCCCCCTCAAGACTAATTAACTTTTCAAACCAGATTCTTTAATATTAGCCTTAAATAGTGAGGGGTGTTTGATGTTCAAATCCGATTGCTGGCAGATGTAAGCTAAGCATTTCATCAGTGCCATAGGGCATCTTTTCACCCAGTGGTGCGGCTCTCGGGCTGAACGAAGTGCTTTAGCTATGCTTAAATAATCTGCAGTGCGGGAGGAGCCCTGGGATGAGACAGGATGCTTGGCTCAGTTTTTTTTGAGAGGACTATGAGGCCGGTTATGGGAAACCGAATCCATTGCGGCTCTGCTTATTTCATGCATTCAGCATGGATGTGGGATGGAATCTGGACATTTCTGCCTGCATTATCTGTTTCTGTGGGATGTTTCAGAGCCACAGTGGTAGCATTATCTCTTTGCGAGGGTGTGTGCATCTGCGAGTTATGGGATTGAAAATGGTTATAGCATTATCTGTGACGCAGAGTGAAAAACAAAAAAACACTGATGTGGATTAAGCTGAATTAAATTTTACCTGCAGATGTAAGTGTCTCTCTGCAGTACAATGGCTTATTGTACTGCGAGAGAACCTGTGATTAATAACTCTCTCTCTGTGCTCTCCTAGGCTCCGCCCCCTGATATCATCCAGTCCCAAGAAGAAGAGATCAGTTGCCCAGGTGAGGAAAGTGAGAGATGAATACTGAGACTTTGTTATTGAAGCTCCAGACTGATAGCACAGACATAAAGGTTAGATCAGCATGTTCCTGTACTGATGTTGGCTTCATAACGCAGCGTCTAATCAGATTAGTAAATGGCATCAGTTTTGAATTGTGTGTGCCCTGTTCTGTTGAAGATCCAGCATATTTCATCAGCTTGTTTGTGGAAGCAAGTCGACCTGACGTAACCTATGGTCCCACTTGAGCGCCGCAATATATCTTTCTCATGAATCAGATGATTCATTGTAAAAGGCTGTGGCAGTGACCCTGCTTATGGCACATTATTCATGTTTATGTTTATTTGATCTGAAGTCAGTATCTGCAGGCATGGTTAGATGGTTTGATGGATTGATGGTTTGCTCCATGGCTTTTTGCACCTTGTACTTAAGCTGAGGCAGTGATTAGGAACCCCTCAACCTGTGTTTAAAACTGATGATGCACCGAGTGAGAGTGAGAGAGAGAGCGAGAGAGGGGAGGGGTCTGTGCAGGCTGAGAGAGATAGAAAGAGCACTCACTGAATGCTGGCGGGGGTCAACTGGGCCGTCGCTAGGCAACCTCCTGGTCCCATCCTGGTTGCTGCGGAGCGCCTGCTCTCATTGGCTGAAGGGAGACGAGAGACGGTGAGATGAATTGGGGTTACATAACTGTGTTCCTGCAAGGGAATCAGAGAAGAGTCACCCTCAACAAAGGATCATCATCAACAGCTGTCTATATCAATAATAACATAAAGCACATTTCATACGAGTAGTGGCTCAAAGTGCTACAAAGAAGAAAGTGATGCAATGAAGAAATATTAAACAAAATAATAATATAGAGTACCTTGACATTATAAACATGCAATTTAAAATTGAATTGATGTGCATATTATATTTGAAGAACTTCGGTATTCCAGACATTTTAAAGTGTGAAGTACCCTGAAATCTCGTTTCTTCCTCAGTACACATACAATAAATACCAATGCTTTTTATCACTGAATCACTTTTATTAGAAAAACTAAATGTTTTACATTAGACATCAGACATACTTTTCAAACTCCATATCCAAACTTGTTACAAATGTTTAGGATGTGTAGGAGTGGATATAGGATATAGGATTTTATTCATTAGTATACTTGTATGTATGTGTTATTATTATTTACAAAAATGTCATAAAAAAGGACAAATATGTCTCTATTTAAAAAGGACATATAAAACTGTATATGTCTCTATTACTTGCTCTTGTTTATTCCACATGGCTATTTGCCTACATTTTCATTTTAGTCTACTTATCCTAAATTATTCACCTCCTCTAATGCATCACACTCATCTTTTCTCACTAAACTTGAGGTCCTATAATCTTCTGCCCCAGATCTCATTGCTACCGAGCTTCTGATTGATCCCAGTAAGGGTCGACCCAGTCAGGGTTTGACCCACAGGCGAGCTGCAGGCTGTCTTTGAGGCCAGAAGAAGGTTCTGGTTCTGAAGTGGTGCGTGTTTGGCAGGGCCACTATCGGCAGAATCCTGCTGCTGCTGCCTGTCCCACGGCAAGAGACCGCCTAAAGAGGACCCTCGTGTCATCTCAGCCAGCCTGCACTATAATTAGCATGAAGACTTCCATACACATCTTCACTTTTCCACAACATGATAATTAATTAGGCCTCTCGCTTCCCCGGGCACTGCTTCCTCTCTCCGCTGCCTGATGGGATGTAGGATGCTGCTCCTGTCTTTTTTTTTCTTTTTCTTTTTTTTCTTTCTCTCTCTTCCACTCTGTTTTATCCTCTTTTTCCTTGCCAGTATTAAAATAGTCAATACTGAACAGATAGCATATTTTATAATTGGCTGAGATCCCGTCTTCCATTTGTTCCTTTTATGTATTTCATCATAAGTTTGCACCCCATCATTGATTTTATTGGATGTATCCTCAGGGCACTGGATAATGGGATAATGGTGGGTTCAGCATATCATTAGTTACAGCAGTGCTTTATGAATGGAGGTCCAAGACCAATATGCAAGACGTGTATGGAAACCTAAGGTTCAGAGAGCTTGTTTTTGTTTTTTTTTTTACCTTTTGTGATTTCAGGTTATGCCCCGCCCAGTGATGATGCCTGTAGCAACCCCCGAGCCCCCTCCCACCCCCACCCCTCCTCCAGTTGTGGAAAGTGGCCCAGTAGCATATGAAGAGCACACTGAAGAAGATGAGGAGGAAGAGGCTGAGGAGCCCTGTGTTAGCGCCATTGAGCTTATGGGAAGCAATGGTCAGTCTGAGCAGTAGAGTAGTTTGGCTGTAGAACTAACAGTTGCTTTAAATCTAATTTAGACAATCTCTTTACCCCAAATAGCAGCTAAAAAATCTAGTATCTTTAATTATGATTTTTTCTGTGCTTTTGTTTAAAATTGACAAATAAAAGTTACTTAACATCTTGACCATATCAGGCAAATTTGTGATGAAGCATGCAAATCTAGACAGTGCTAATTAGTGGAGTAGTGGGGTATATGCTATCCTCAAGCACTGAACTTGTTGACTACCTACATTTAGGGGAAAAATACGTGAATAAGGTCGTTTTCTTTAACAGTGTATATTGACTCTGTTTGAATTTTCCAACCATATTAATACAATCCAAACAAAGCATGTTTCTTAACCAGTTGATTTCTTTTTTTTCCCATTTATTTTAGCAGACGGTATCAGTTGTGTGATAAATTACTTTGCCTCTCTTTTTCTATGCATAGATCACTTATCAGAAATCAGCCATAACATCCAGCAGCAGTCTGGCGGCTAATCTAAACCTCACAGTTCTCTTAATTCAGGTATCTCCAAATCCCAGCCTTATCATTAATCTTTCCATTCTTTTGCAGAATATGGCTGTGAGGCTGAAGAGGAAGAGGTTTTCTAGACTGCAGTATTTTCCTCCTTCTCCAGCGAGTGGTCCTTTTCGGTCCCAGTCCCCTGCCTCCCTGTGGAGATAGCAGCCAGAAGAACAAGGTGTAGATGTGTGTGCTACTGTTGTTACTGTAAATATAATATTTCTGTGTCCTTACTTCTTATGCAACAGTAGCCTTGTTCAGCTCCTGCTGCATCTGGCAGAGTGGAGGGACATTCGGAGTTGAACGCAACACGTGACCAAAACATGACTTTAGATTGTGTTTTGGACCATTAGCCTCACGTTAATCCAGCAGCTGTGCAGTGCTGTAGTCACTTATGGAAGGTCTGTTTTCCAGACCATGCCAATGCCTAAGAAGAAGCCTAATAAGCCGTTAAGCATCCTGTTATGCCAATGATATTGTTGGAGACTGAGATGAGGCAGACGTGCATTCATTAATATAACATATAACATACCATCTCGGTCTTGCACAGACATTGGGTTGTTTTCTCTCTGGAAGATTCGTACTGCATCCATATTTGTTTTCACACTGCTTCACATGCTACTGTATCATATGGGAATAGTTAGTGTGCTTGCTCAAGCACACAGCAGCCAAAGGTATAGAGGGCATTCTGGCAATGAAATCTGCCTTCTAAATGATAACTAAGTCACTTCTAGCAAGAGAAAGAGAGAACTATAAACCAAAGCCGTTTTAATGAAGGATTTCAGGGCGCGGACAAGAAGGGTCAGGCGACTGCTGCATTTGAGCAAGCACACTTTGCATTTTCTCAGCGGAAATGCAGTCTAGTTTCTGAAGGTCTCTTTTACAGACATCAACAATCTTTCCTGAAAAATATGCCTGTCAACATGTTGGTAATAGATAATATTGTTAATAGATGTGTTTATTTTTGTGCTGTTTTAGTCTGGTGTATTTTAAATTCTTGTAAATGTTTTAAATGTGGAATATTGAACCTTATATTGCTTTATGAGTCATGCATGAGTGTATAAATGTAAATATGTGTTATTTAACTTTTTCACATTTTGCTCCCTACATTCCATTGAAGGTATAATATTTTTAATTATACATTAATACAGAGTGTCATGCCATTCCAATTTTATTTGGTGTCTGTCCGATTTAAATACTTTCTCAAGATCCTTGTTATATTTCTAGGAAATAAATGGACTTAATGGACTCAGAGATGAACAGCTGGCAACCTGAGAACATTCCTATGTGTGATTAGCTTAATCAGCTTAATTAAGGGGCCTGTATTCATACACCTGTCGTTTTTACTTGTACATTGATTTGTAGATATTTGGTAGATTCATTTTTTTCCCTTCAAAATACACAATTCTTCATTATGCTTGCTATCTACGGTTGTGGTTAAGAACATGTTTCAACATGTAAGTGTTCTTTGTTGTAGATGAGCCTGGTCTACATTATGACTTCTGCCTTTTAATACTCGACTATTGTTCTTCATCAGTAAGTCACATAACTGCTGAAATAGTATTAATGTGTAATATGAGATCATGTGCAGAACCTCAGGTGTGTGTGTAAGTGTGTGTATGCATGTTCATGAGAGCAGCAGATGGCCAGCCCTCTGTTCTCCCCATGCCTCACACACATACACACACACACACACACACACACACACACACACACACACACACACACACACACACGTCTTCTTTCGATATCACCATCAGTTTGCGTCACCAGATTGCTTCATCATTCACATGGAAGCACAGGGCCCTAGACCTCCATTCACGAGAGCGCCATTTGCATTCCATTATCATGAAGGAGGTTCATCCTGTGAGTGTGTGCACCCCTGAGACCTGAGGACCAAACATATGGCATCCTGAAGATGAACCTGATAGGTTCAGGAAGTTACAAATATCGTTATTTCCAGAGTACTGTACCTGCAGTACAGCCTTATGTGTACTTTGCAATCATGCAGTCACTATGCAGTCATTTACTAGCTTCAGTTTTGGGGGGGTGGTGGTCTAGTGGGTAGGATACCTGCCTCTCGACCAAGAGGTCATGGGTTTGAATCCTACCTTCAGCACCACCACTGGGTTCCTGAGCAAGACCCTTAAACCCAAGTTGCTCCACGGAGACTGTCCCCTGTAGTTAGGGAATGGAAGTCGCTTCGGCTAAAAGTGTCTGATGAATGAAATGCTCTCTATGCAGATAACCTGTAATAACTTTGTTAAAGGCAAAGTTTTTGAAATGAGTTGCAAAGATTCAAAAGCCATTCACTCCCTTGTTTATATGGTCCATATTTGGGAACCAGGCTTTAAAATAGCCGGTTTTAGAATAAAATATTTTTGTGATTTCATGAAAACCACTGTGTTTGCGTACATCTGTCCATTGAGCTTGTAGCAGTTTAGCCCCACCCATTTACACTGAAGTTATAAAGAATGGACTGCTGTTTAAATAAGGCACAGTACAGGGCAGTAAGTCAGAACAGAGATCATTTACATATAAAATCTAAAAGGAAGAGTGACAATAATGGCCTGTTAAATTTTAAGGAATAAAAAGAGGTTGGAATATATGTTTTAGGCTTTGTGGCTGAACATTTGCTCAGTAGTTTGACACCCTGAGTGTGCACAGCTCATCACCTCATGGAACGGCTCAGCCCTCTTTGTGTTTTGGTCCAAGTATCATCTTTCACCTTAGAATATGAGGGCTTAAACCCTTTTATGTGGAAGATCCCCCCACCATGCAGGTGCTTATGGGGTGGATGCAGTCTATTTGCCTCCAATGATCAGACTACTGTGTAATATGAAACTATAATGGTCTGGCACTGCTTGCCTGCCACTCACATTTGATTTGATTTGTTGCTAGATACAGACTCCGAAATCCCTTCCACACTTCAACTGTATCAAGTTCACTTCTTCAAAGAGCGTATTAAACAACTTGGCGCACTCGGCACCCCCTTCTTTGGTCTGTCGGACTGAAGCCTAGTGTCTGGTTTCCAGCTTTAACTCCCACACAACACTCTAAGCAAGGTCATATCAGTCATTTTACCATCTATAAACCAAGTCCTTCAGATCATGGAACTCCTCTTTTCTAATTAGCAGCTCTAATTGGTTAGGTGGCATTGAAGTGTTGGGACGTACTTAGTTTGATCTCTAGGTCTGGTCCCAACAAGTCTTCATCATTATTTTGCAATTTGCCCCTGTTTAAAAAAAAAACTTGTTACTTAATTTTTTTGTTTTTATTGATATTTTGTCAAAGTTTAAAAACAAAATTACAGTCCCAGACCGTCAGCAACTCAAGGCCTACACATTCTACCGCAAAAGCTACGGCGGCTCACAAGATGGTATATAAAAAACAATGCATATATATAAAAAACAATGTAGCTTAACTGTATAATCCAGTGACATAATAAACACCCAAAAAATGTCTGGCAATATTCTGTATGTAGCCATTAATCCACGATGGATAAATTCCACACAATCAAAAAGAAACATTTACAATGACTTGCACTGAAAATATAAGCATAAATATAACAGCCATATTTATAAATTTAATTTGTTGTAACAGTGCTGCCGGTCAGCGACCCCTTATAAGGGCCACCATGGTCCCCACTGTGCTAGACGAATGGACCAAGAGATTTTTTGAGCAGCAAACCTTTGTGCATTAAGGGCTGGTAAGGTACAAATTGTTTCTTTTTCTCATGAAGTCACTATTTTGGAAATACAGCTATGCTATGAAATCATAATATCAATTTTGATTAAAGTGACATTCCTGATTATGATAATCATGATGATGAAGCAAATCTGATAATCCTCCGTAGAGCTGCTCTTCTGCTGTGCTGTGCAGCGATTTCACCGTATCTCACTGATCCCGCCGTAGTAGCATTAGCCATTGCCCCGGATCAGCAGCCCTGCGAGGCCCGAGGGCGAGCGAGTGTGGGCTTGTGATTTATGCAGTGTGACTGGCTCCTCCGTGCTAAGATCAGCCAGGCTTCCGGAGCTGTCCCCCCACATCCAGGTTCACTTGGCTGGACTCAGGTGAGTGTGCTCGTTCCCCAGCCAAACACACCCTGACCTCTACAGCCCATGGTCCAGTCAGTGATCAGTTAACACAGGGTCAGGTTAGTGTGTGCATATGAGGAGAAGCCGCTGTCCACTCATATTGCTGTCATGGTATGTAGCTGAACCAGAACATGCTGCAGTAAGGAACAGGTCAGAGACAGGCGAAGGATGGGCATAGACATGACCTTCTTTTGTACAGGACATTACTTTGTTTCATTTTTCATGTTGTTTCTTGCTGCCCCTCTCTGACTGTCTGACTGACTAGTTATAGTTTTATGGGTTTTGAACATTTGTAAACTGTTCTTTACTGTCTCATTTACAAAAATAATTCTAAAAGCATATGCACAAAGGTTCCAAAGGGCACCAGACATGGTTCTTCTGTGACATGACTACAAAGAACTTTATGGTACTTTGAGTGCAATTTTTCACAAATGCTGGTACAGGCCCCTACTTAGCAAGCAATGAGCTCGAAGAAGAAAGTAGTGCAAGTGTACAGAGAGACTTGTATCCCCTCAGTGGACCTGATGTCTGGCTCTGCGTCACAATTCTAGAATAGAAAGGCCCAGACTTCCCCTCTGCACTTTCCCTCATGGGAATTTCTGCTGCCATCTTGAAAGGCTTTCTGTTTCTTAAAAGGGCTGAAGGAAGTTTCTACTAGCAGTCCCTCAACCCTCAGTTTGACTCCAGAGAGTCTACAAAACTGCCGACTTGAGGCAGTGACAGATCCCAAGCTGTACTTCACTTTCTTGTCACAAGCCTTTGGTGGAGAGCTTCTGCCGTCAACCAGACGAAACAATTTCAGCCAACATTAGCCTCATGTCATCATTTTATTATTGTCTGCGCTTGCGGATTGCTGATGATTTCATTAAATTACTGTCTTTTGAAGCTTAACATTAGCTATGAGTAACCACTTCACACAGGCCCTGTAGCAACGTATTATTAAGAGCTCATTTATATGTCAAACACATTTCCTCAATCAGAGCAACAATAAGGAGTGACTGAAGTCTCAGGTATTTTTACATGCGTTTGTTTACTTGCTAAAATTGAAAACAAACTCAATAAGTAATAACTCAACAATGGACCAGAGTTGAATTTACCAGTGTCTCTGAAAAAAATTTAAGAATAGTGTTGTCTAGAGTAAAAAAAATGCTAAATAAATACACCAAGGAAAACATGGAATCAACTCTCCATAGAAGGCTACCAAAATTTGCACATGTGTTGAAAAGTGCAGGGTTTTTTTTTTCAAGCCCCTACCTCTGTTTTTGTGCTAAGATACTTACCCTGTCTGTTATATAAGCATATCACAGCTGCTATAAAGTTAACACATACCGATAGGGCCAGAGTCTGTGTTGACCCCTGTTGGCAAGTGTTTGAGGACATCAATTTGAAGTTTAACACACCCACACTTCCTTCAGCAAGTCAGCACTCAACTTACATTTGTATGACTCAGAAGGAAAGTATAAGAAGATGGAGAGTAAGCCAATGAAATACCAAAAAGAAAGTAAAGTAAAGGACAAAGCTGTGATTGTGGCTGTTCGTTGAAACAGCAGTAGATGGCCCTTAACCTTGTATCCTGTAGTGCAATTATGTGATGCACTAAACCTCTCAGTGGCTATTCAGCACACTCACACACACACATACAAACAGTCACACACAGAGGCTGTCAGGCCCTTCTTAACCTGTGCAGTGTGCACTAAAAATATTTCCCCCTCTACAGCTCCCCAGTGATGGGAACCCTTTGTTACTGTGTGTTCTGAGCACATTGGCTGACTTCATTGAGTACATTTACCAAACCTTG
This sequence comes from Brachypetersius gabonensis, assembly GCA_037577145.1. Lineage (NCBI taxonomy): Eukaryota > Metazoa > Chordata > Actinopteri > Characiformes > Alestidae > Brachypetersius > Brachypetersius gabonensis. The sequence continues at coordinate 8,003,455 of JBBJLR010000160.1, read as the reverse complement.
ACAGCCAAATATGTTTATTGCTCTGCCACAATGGGAAAGTTTCATTTACAACAGGAATCCCCTGCAAACCTCATGTCAAGAATCCAATGAGTGCAACTTCATGCATACAGTGGCTGTGGCCATATTGTGGCACATTGGCAAGAAGGAGTGACATGCATAATGAAAGGCCCAGTTCGCTGGAGCTATAATGAGATGAGCATTGGGAAGGTTGCAGACCAGCTCACTGGGGCACCATTCAAGTGATCTATTGGAATGCAAGCAGTAGCTACAAGGCCTCAGCACAGTGGTTAGAGACACATTCCCCCTGGCCCCCTCCCTCTCTGTGCCATCTGCTGCAGCACTGTCGCCACTGCCTCCTTCTCTCACATCTCCGACGCGAGCCTGGAGTGACAGGCAGTGCTCGCGTTCTGTGGGGAGCTGCCATGGCCCTGCATGCTGATTCATCAGTGCTTCAATGCAGGACGTCTGAGGGGACAAATCCAAATCCACTGACTGTCAAAACATTGGGCACGCATCCTTTTTCATGTTGCCAAAATGTCCTCCCTTATATAAAATAAGTCCGAAACAATATGGAAACACTATAACACTATACGTTTCAAAATGTCCCAACCCCACCCAGTTCCAAACATATAATACAAAAAACTGCTTGTATTGAATTAATTGATTTTGTCACTGAAACTAGCACAATTATTAAAATTCTGACACCTGCTCATACAACACCTCTACTGAAATCAAGAGGTGTCCAGCCTTGCTGAAAGAGCTTTTCCCATCTTATCTTTTTACACTAAATGCATATACATAAAGCACATGACACAGCTAACATTCATGCGCATCTCCCAATCCATTTTCAGATATGATAAACATTTTGCTATTTTGGCAGAAGACTTTGTGCTAAAAGGTTGTCTTGCCACTCTCAATAATTCAGAAGTGTGTTTTGGGCATAGCATGCAATAAACCAATCAGAATGGTCACCTCACCTTTTAAATGGCAAAGCAGCATGAGCTGCGGCGGATTGCTGTTATTATGGTGTGTTTAACTGGAAAACCAGATTCGTTTTTGACTGAGGAAACTGACCTCCTAGTGAGTTGCTGCCTCTGTATATTTATTTTTTCCTCCACTTTTTGCAAAATGTTCTCCCCTGGTTTGTTAAAATACCCATGTTTGTTGATTGGTCAAACAGCCCATGATCATTCTAATAATGAACAAAAATTTGTTAATGACTCATAACTAAAACGTGACACTTAATTATCATTTAATAAAACGCCATTGACTTTAAAAATGGTTGTTGATGATTAAAATTGCTGCCTTAAAATAGCATTGCGCAGATAATGTGCCCAGACACACCTCATTTAAAAACCTCTCCTATGAGCAGGGAAACGCATTGCGCAGATAATGTGCCCAGACACACCTCATTTAAAAACCTCTCCTATGAGCAGGGAAACGCCTGCAAAACCATTTGTTATTTTGAAAATGTTCATGCGTGGCATAAAAATAAGGAATGCACTGGTATGAAACTAGCACAACCTCTTTTCCCCAGTTCAAAATAGTGCCCTAAGTTTTGTAACATTGCTGTGAATATTTAATTGCATTTAGTTGCAAGCTCATTAGAATAATTGGGAATCGTTAAAATCATTTGCAGCTGTATCGTCCTTAAGTATTTGGAGATACCCCATCAAGCACTATAGTATTATGCAGAGGACATCCTGAACTTTCCAGTGGTGTGTCATGTGATGGGTTTGCATGCTAGGAACAAGGAATGCAATGGCAAGACATACATGAGGTGCACCTCTGCCTCCAGGTCGTATTGAATGTGTTCTTGGGTTAATATCACTTTTTTCATTTACTAAATTCAGTTCTATTTTTACATGGAAATCTTCCTTTTGTCCTCTACAATGGACATTGGGGGAAATTAAAATAAAAAATATATTCATATTTAAAATGTAAGGTGTTTTTTAGGCCCAAAAAGATAGGAAATCAAAGATACTTTTTTCTTTGGTTCTCAGGAGGATATGGTGATTATTCAAGCTGTGTACAACAATGGGTGCATATTAAATAATTTAAATTAACTAGTTAGAAGAGGATTCAATGTCTGGATGTAAGTGGAAATTTCGCCCCCCCATTTCCCACTGACTGTTTTATCCTTAACTGCTTTTGGAACAAGGCACAATACAGGACATTCAACTGACTTCCTTCTCATATATGGGTTGTCATGTCTGTTGCTGTCTGTAGCAGTTAGCTGTGTTTCTGGTTTAACCTGTCGATCTATTGTGTCCCACACAGTTCTTCATCAAGCACATGCTAAGATCAGGTAACGTACAAAAATAGTGCTATTAAAAGTGAATCATGGTTCTTCCCAAAAGAGAACTCTTAAAAGTAATATTAAACTGTGGCTATCGTTTGAAATAGATTGTTAAATAACTATGAATATTTATGAATATTAACTCCTACTTAGGTAATGTCACTGAAAGAATTGAACCCATTAAGAGGTCAAGTCACATGGTCATATGTGAGTGATCATAACATTACATTAGCTTCATAAGTGACCGCTGCAGACATGATTTACTTTGAAATTAGAATTTGGAATGTGTGTTTAGTTTGGAATTCAATATGTCTGATTCTATTTAGATATAAGAGCAGTATTAGCAAAGTGCCTGAATCTACCTACTTACCTGGTGGTATTAGTAGCAAAAAGTACATTTGCAATCCTGGTTTGGTCATAAAAAATGCAATTATTTGATCCGATGCGTTAAAATTGAGAAGTTTCCTGAATCATGACATAGCATGGTCTTCTGCACAAGATTTTCTTGTGACTTTTGTGACTTTTCTTGTGACTGAGTCACTTGAAGAACAGCAACATCTTCTTGAACTGCAATTAACGCAACATCATTGGACAACTCAACACGCTTGGAGGGGAACACTCTCCCAAGGGTGGCATCTCACCCACCCAGAGAGAACAAAGCCAGTTGGGTTGTCTTGTAACATCAAGAATCAAACTCATGATCTTGATGATGGAGATATCATTTACATTTATCATTTACATCATTATTTTTGACTTGTTTATAGCATTTAGCATTCTTCATATTTTGTTGAAAGGACCTCGTAATTCAGAGGCCCCAGCGTTACCCAGCGGTAAAAATGTTTGTGGCGTAGAACTGTGTTTTGTGTTTGGACAATTTTTGCAAAGCACAGGATGTGATAGCAGCAATTTTCATTGCAGTTGTTCCATTATTATATATTTTTTATCAGTGAATGCACCATAAAAAGTGCACCATAAAAATACACAATCAGGAATTACAGTTTTAAACTGTAATACAAACAAAATCACTTTTCATAAGAATGCTAGACATCCCCAAACATGTGAAGGAGGGTGCAGAAGAGCTGTCTATTCATAGATATTATATATTCAGACTCATTTTCCATACAGCTGGGTCGCCTGCAGTTAGACACGCTTTACCAGTCTGTAAATTAAAATTCCTGCCAATGGGGCATGGCCTAGAAATTGTTCCGTTATTTTTTTATCCCCCAGTATCCTCCACTGCCAAATGTTAATGAAATGATGATTATGGTGAACTCATTGAAGCTTTCTAAATGTCTTTTTTCTGCTCCTAACTTATGATGTTCTATTCATGGCTGTTAAAGGCTCTGTGGTTCTCACTCTCTGATGCAGTCACGCTTTATTAGGCTCTTCTGAACTGCAGTTAACCTCCAGCCACAGCGCCCCGAGCAACGTCCTGCTTTTTCTCGCTGTGGCATACAACCGGTGTCATCACACCCATCCCCAACCCGTCATAAGCACCGCAAACACACACACACACACGCACACACACACACACACACACACACACACACACACCTGCATTATTACACACAATCTCTTCTCCAGTTGTCTGCTGTGTCCTTCTGTAACACATTGGTCCAGGGATACTTTGTCTTCTTTATAAAATGTTTTCTCGCTGTTCCTTATTCGCACTTATTTAATAATATTTTAAGTATATTTTAAATTCCCCTCAATATGAAAAGCAGATTTTTTTGCAACCAATTGTTAAAAGTGAATTTTGAAACTTTTTTAAACTACTCTGTGAAAAAGTAATTGAATAAAAATGGCATGAAATTAAATGTTCAAATAATCAGTATCTCTATGAGTATGATAGTGTGTGTTAAATCCCTACACAAGCTTCTCATTCTGCTTCATGAGGTACTGATTAGTGATCAAATCTTATTTAATGAGGAAAAGTATAATAGCACTGCTGTAATCGACACTCTCCTCTCGCAACGTGACCAGTTGAATGGTAAAACACTGCTAGAAGTACGTCAAAGGTAATTATTGCCATTTTGTTTAAGAGTGAAGAAGAGATTTGTTTTCTTTGAATTATTTAAGTTCTATAAACACTGCATCATTTCTCTTATTTTGATGTTTTGTCATTTCCTTTTTACATTTTTACATTTGGAAATTAGGAGAAATCTTGTCAGCAGTTCTTAAAAACTAAGGCAAAGTTGTTCAGTTCAATACCTGCATCTATTAAAGGGAAAACCTGAGAAACTGAACATTTTTGCAGTGGTCTCTTATTTCTTTCCAGAGCTGTATATTTTCAGTTCACCAACAGCGTTTCCTTCCAACCAAAGGCTGATATTTTATGCATTTTAAAAGGCTTCTTTTTATCTTCTGTATTGTGTGGATTGCTTTTCAATTAAGCCCATTTTTGTTGTTTGGTGTTAAAAAGTAACCTTTGGCAGGCAGTGTATATGCAGACATATGTTAGTAGACGGCGAACATGATGATGATGATGGCCTTTTGCAAATTGCACATTCAGATTACAGCATATGATGGATAAAATAGTGCTCCATCAAAAGCCTGACACAGATCAGTTACCCTCAACAAGATAACATCAGTCCACTCCCATAGAAACAAACTATTTTAACATCAGACACACCCAGTCAGTTGTTTGTTTTTAGGCGTGTCGTTCGTGTTTTGTTCCATTGGGGCCCAGGCCGAGTCGGATGATGGTGTTTGTGGAAAATCAGGACGCTCTCCATCCCAGAGTGACACCGACAGCATGCTTTGATCTGCTTTGATAAAATGCGTTGGTTTATATGGAACAATCTCAGCTTGTTCAGTACTGCAAGAGCTGTATGTCAAGTTTGTAAAAAAGATTGAGGATGGTCTAGATATCTAAATATTTGCTTGTTATCTCCTTTTTAATATTTTTCTTGTTTTTGTGAGTTGTTATGATTTTGTTTTTGCAGTACAGTGCCCACGTACATGAAACGTACATAGATCTTTGCTCTTTGTAATTCTTCTGTGATTTAATCTTTTCTCTAATGATAAATGGATATTTCTACACAAGCAACTACTCAGATAACAAGAACTCCTGAAATATCCAAGGCCATTTGGAGCGTGCACGTCATACGGGTGTGGTTTCAAGATCTCCAGTGATGAAACATCTCGAAATCTCTGTGCGTATCACTTGATGATTGTCATCATTAATATAATTATATCAAGTTGCTAAATGGCTTCCTAAGGAGAGTGACTTTTTATTCCATAAATAGCATTTCAGTTGATTTGTACATGAGATGTTTGAGTGTGAAGGACCTCTGAAAAGTTTGAAGAACTTCCAACGTAAAAGTTCCAAGTAATTGGTATGTTTAAGCCAAGGATATTTTTGGAACTTTTATGTGTGTGAGAATGGAAAGATGAGAGGCAATTTTCCAAAGAGGAAAATTATTTATTTTCTTTTTTCTATTTGTTTTTCTTTTTTACTCACAGTGCCCATTGTGCCCTTGCTAAAATCAAGCCCTGACTGTATTCCCACACATTCACTGGTCTGGGAATTACAGGCCTCACTAAACCAGAGGAAGAGAATAATGTAAAGGGGAGGCCAGTGTGACGCTGCGTTTCACACCCAGACAGCAGTGCAAAACATCCAGCCGTGTGATAGATGGCCACCTCAACTCCCTCCTGCATCCGTCACATATGAGCAGCCACAGGCCTCGGACCATTCTTCAGCTGCACAGCGGGTTGCTGCAGAAACGCTTTCTGACTGCAGTTTCCTGCACAAACAAGGACGTATTTCTTCAGACAGGACAGAAAAGGGAGAGTATGCTCTGGAAACAGTTGACTGCTCCTGAACTGTCTTTTTTTTGGCGCCATTAGGAGTAGAACCAGATTTTATTTCACCATGTTGCACATGCAAAAAATTTGTCTTGGCATGTGCACACTTGTAAGACATGTAACAGCAGACTACACTCTCTTAACGCTAAAGCCTTATTTGAGAGGATGCCATAGAAGAACTACTGTTGTTTCAATAAAGCACCATTTACTAATGAGTCCTTTAAAGCTTGTGACTGAGAGGTATGAGCGTTTAAGTGTTAAAGAACCTCCACAAAATGTAACCTTCAGGTTCATTTTCCTAGAAATGTGTATCTAAACCATGAATCATGTTTTTTTAAAGTGTGTGCTAACACATGCAATATATGAATATGAATACCAGCTAAATAAGTTCCCTTTACCCCGAATACAAACAGTCCATTACAGAAAACATTATGGTGGAAAATAGGTATAAAAAGAGCCCCGCAAGAAAATTTGTATTTGAAATGTACACAGTTACTCCACAAATATCAAAGCCATGTAGCATCAGTTTCTGTAGAAAATTGTGGCTGCATGTCTAAGCTTTTTAAGCTTCTTTTGTCTTCATGGAAATTTACAGAAAGCATGCTTGATGAACCTAACTTGCAGTTCAATTGCCACTTTTACTTCAGCAAATGTCTAATCAGGCCCAATTGTGTTTGGTTCTGCCAAAGTGATACAGCTGACCTTGTCAGAGTTGTACATGGAAGAATGGAGCACTTTCAGAAGCCACTAAAGACATTAAAAACAAATTAAGCAGTGTGAAAACATCTCACATTCCAGAGGGGCTGCTGTACGGCCCACAGATCACCAACAAACAAGGAGTATTGAGGCTCATTCTAGTGTTAACTTAACACTCACAGGCTCTTCAATGGCCTGAGCCAACACATGTCCTGCTCAATTTAAGGCCTGTCAATAAATCAATGTTTAGGATGACTAAGGTTTCAGCTGCGGTCTGAGGAGACCTGATTGAGGCTACGTGTGTTGGTGTGTGTGTGTGTGTGTGTGTGTGTGTGTGTGTGTGTGTGTGTGTATTTGTTCCATTCTCCGATTTGCTTGAGCTCCACAGTCACACTTGTCATTTGTTATCCCTCCTCAGGCAGCTAAATGTGGCCATTAGAGATGCTGGCCCATGCGGCCAATTCATCAGGCGAATGAATGGACACTCAGCTGTGTGAGGCTGTGTGTGATAATCAGGATTAAGCTTGATTTGGGCCTGATCTGTCACTGAGGTGGTGATACATCACCCTGCAGGCACACGCTCGTCCACACACGTGTCCTTACAAGCGCGAGCAGACGCATGCTGTCATTTTGTAGAGTGCTAACACCGTTCATGAGAACTAAAGCAAGTTTAGACTTATTGGTATTAAAGAGATATGTCAGCAGAAATTTAAATGTACACACCAAAAGTAGTCAGTTAAGACATGCTGGGTGTTCTTTAGTTTTCTGTTAGAGCTGCGAGGTTAATATGGCCTCCGCAGAATACAGCATCCCACACTTGAGTCAAATCATGTCGAATTGTTAAGCAACCTCAGAGAGACTAAAAAAGCAACTTGGCAAGCTAAATTATCTTCACAAACAGATTTCCTTTTCTCATTATAATATGAAATGAAGCGAAGATTATTTTACTTCCAGGCATTTTATTACTTGTATGGGTCATTTTATCTGCTGAAATTGTTTCATTCTAATGGCAGATAATTACATTACTATGTTACAAGTGTAGAAAACTACATACAACACATTTATGATCAGAATTGTTGCAAATATTACACATATGAAGAACAGAACATTTAGTCCCAAAAACAAACAAACAAACAAACAAAACAAAGCTTCTAATACAAATTAATATTAAAATTCATTTTGGAGCATTTCTATGGGTCTGTTTGTAATGACCGTTGTATTCCAATTGTTTAATGAATGAAAATGATGCATGGTTTTATTTGGACATCAGCCTATTGACATCAGTATTATGATATGACAAAAACACCTGAGAATGAGGTCGAGATATTGTCTACATTAAGATTTCACTTGTCAAGTTATCAATGCAGTGATCTAATTGACTGCACTAATGGAAAACCATTGACAAGCTGCAAGTCAAACTATACATGGATCACCCCTGTGTGCTTAACACTGCTCCAGGCTTTCATGTAGTGTTCTCTTCGGAATTTTGACTGGGTGTGTCTGGCAGGGGTGAATGAAGCCTGAAAGGATCTTCTGCAGTGGGCTTAACTGTACAAAAGGACTGGTATTATTTCAAAGAGTGTGCAGTGGGGTTAATGCGTCCTTGTGAACTGACAGCTGAACGCAGTCACACTTGGAATGGCTTTTGAAAAACATAGGTCTCGCTCTTTTTCGTACATTAATGCGTGTGCACACACGCGCGCACGCACGCATACACGCACATGCACACACACGCACTCTGGAAAACACAAAAGGGGCTCCAATGCTGATAGATAGTTGTAAGTGTGGGCCATAAGGGTGCCATTTTTACCTGTCAGGGGACCTTTTAAACATGATTACACATGATTAATACCTTTCTCCTTCATAGCTATTCATTACCATCCCTCTGCGTCCCTGAGGAGCCTGTTCACGCAGGCGCAAATAGCTCATGGGATTTTTCAATTTAGGCTTTGGGAGGAAAGAACAAGCATACTCCCAACATCAGCTCCCTACATGCTGTAGGTTTTTTTTTCTTTTACGACTTTAATGTCGCTCTGCTGCCTGTTGTTCCAAATATGTTGTGATGAGCACAAATAGCCCTTTTGTGATGCTTCACTCTGCCGTGTTTTGTCCGGATTGCCGTTTTCACGCTCAGCTGAAGGAGCCACGCTGCCCGGTGCCATGGCAGCTGCTCGCGGTTTGTGCATTTTCTGTTAGAGCAGAGCAATTTAAGGCTTGGACCCAAACACTTATGGAGTGCATGAAGCGTGACAATCGTCCACCCCAGTTTGTCATTTCTTAGTCTGCACGAAGCGCTAGGAAAGAGATTAAATCTTGTTTTTGCTTTAGTTTAGAGAGGCTTTTCTGAATCCATACATCTTGCTGATTGTTTTGGAACAAACCTTTGGCTCTCTTTTTGACTGTGCAGACAATGAGAGATTACGTTTAAATGCATGCAGATGGTGTAAACTACTAACTGAAGCACTATGTTTGTCAAATGTATCCAGACAGCATTTTTATTTTCAGATGCGCCCACAACTGATACAGGGGCAAGTTATGCACACAGAGCTTGTATAATCTTCATAGAAGTGCAGTGTCTAAAGAATGGAATACTCTGGAGTCTAAAGTCACCATGTCCAATGCCAGGTGTAGGCTAAAACCCAGCTGGGCTGTGCAGTAGAACTGCATTTGTTTGAGTGATGAAGCACCATCAAATACATTTGGAATGAGTTGGTAGGACATTTATAATCTAGAACTACTTATCCAGCATCGGTAACTCAGTGGCTGAATGTCAGCACATCCTCACGACAATGTTCCAACAACTTGTGTGAAGCTTTCTCAGAAGAGCAAAGACAATTACTGCAGCAATGAAGGGCAAACTCCCTATTAATACAGAACTCCCCTATTAACAGGGCAGCTGGTGGCCTGGTTGTTGGGGAGTTGCACCTGTGATCAGAAGGTTGTGGGTTCTAATCCCAGGACTGCCACTGACGATACTGAGGTACCGTTGAGGATCATACAGTAATCCCCAGGCACTGCTCCGGGGGCTGCCCACTGCTGTACACGGGAAAGTGAGTTTAATGCAGAGAGAGAATTTCATTGTTCACACTGTGTGCTGTGGTGTTGTGTGTTCACGAGTTACCATAAGGGGCCCCTTTACTTTCATACCCTCGATTTCAGAACTGCACCTCAACAGTCTACCACTGGGTCATTTTCCCAGACAGGGATTAAGGCTCTTCCTTGACTCTACTGCATTTAAAAAGACATTCAAAAAGAGAGGACTAGTACTGTTATCCTGACAAAGAGACAGTGCTAAATACTGAAGTGCTGATAACGAATGAAATTATTAATTTTCACAAGGACTTTTTAAATTTTTTAACTAAAAGAACTGATTTGTCTCATTTGTCTCCCAGTGTAGGTGGAGGGAGTTTTTTTCAAAGCCTTATAGCTAAACTGTACAAACTGTAGGTGAAAAACCTGAAGAACAGAGTGGCCATAAGGGCTGATGGGAAAGTGATTCCTACTTGAGAGTCCTTCTCCTTCCTGGCACACATCCATTTATTTTGGATCAAACCTTTTCTCTCCCACTATCCCCTATTTTCTTCAAGCTGACTGCAAGCAATGATTTAACAAATGATACCATTCATCTCTAAGGGTGCCAATACTTCTGTACACAGGTGGGTGGTTTCAAAGATCTCTTTCGGGAAAACACCTAAAGAAGCAGCCAGAACTGGATGGTTAATCATAAATAGGAGCTGATGGGAAAGAGATTTAATCACATTGGAGATTTTGCTTTGGAGAGGTCTTCTCGTTCCCAGCTGCCATGCGTTTGATTTAGATCAAACCATTGGCTCTCTCTTCTGCTTTACTTCAGCATGACTGTGCAGGGAATCAGAGTGATTGCTTGTAAATGCATTCTAAATGGTTATTGCTTGTGAACGCAGACTGGATCGAATGCGCGGTATATGTAGAGTTGTTGACTGTGTTATGTTTTTGAGAACATTTTTATTATTTTTGTTATTTTTTTGCTTGTTTATTTGTTTCAATATGTTTTCAATAATTTTACAGAAGTTCAATTTGCTTTATTCAGTTTGTAACACAAAAAACGATGCTTTTTATAATTCTTTTAATGATGTGCTTAACTTAACCGAGAACACTAATGAATCTAAACAACATTTATTTTGGAGTTCAGCCCCATGGTTGCGGAGTGCGTGGCACTCCAGGGATGAGAGTTCGAATCCGGGTCCTGTCCTTGTGTGTGTGTGGAGTTTACATATTTTACTCCTGATGGTGTGGGTTTCCTCCGGTGTCTCCAGTTTTTCCCACAGTCCAAAGACATGTGTGTCAGGGGACATGGGGATTCCATGTAGAAGTGAAAGTTTAGAAAAAAATAAACTGAGATGGATCACTCCCCTCCCCCAAATACTTGTAAACTCAATCAATAAGTAATCACCTTCTCCATTGCACACCACTTTTACAAAGTCTTTATCAATCCCTAGGAGCACAGTAAAGTCTATAATTAAGAAGTGAAATGTGTTCGGTGCCACTAGGACCCTCCCTGGATCAGGCCGTCCCATGAGCTGGATGGAAGTGAAAGTAGGAAACTGAGGGGCTACCTAGAGCCCTAAGGCAACTTGGAAGCAATTAGAGGAATTCATGGCAAAGAAAGGTCAACAGTATCACAAGTGCTCCACAAACGTGTTTTAATGTTGTATATAGAGCCATTAGCTTTGCTAAATAACTTTTGAATAACCATTTTTCGGGTGGGACAGCTGATGGCCTAATGGTTAGTGTATTACCCCTGCAAACAGAAGGTTGTGGGTTTGAATCTCTGGCCTGCTCCCTGAGCGCCCCTCGTTAATGGCAGTCCTCTGCATCACTTGGCGAATGGGTTAAAATGCAGAGAAAGAATTTCACATTGTTCACACTGTGTTCTGTGATGTGTTCACGCATGACTGTAAGGGGCCTCCTTGCTTTGCAGTTATTTTTGGTGCTATCTAGAACATTTTTTTTGTAAAGGTTTATAGAAACAAGCCATTTAACCATGCAAATGACCATTTAGACAGTGAAATAGTCCCGAGTCCACAAACACCCTTAGAGAACACACTTTTTTAAAGGCACAGAGTAGTAATGAGATGGCTAATGCTGATGCATTTTTATTGTAAGGTTTGACATAAAGTGACTGTGGCTAAGCTAACAGTTCGCTGTACCATGGACCTGTCTTACATAATGTTCTGGAAGTCAGCGGAGGAGACAAAGGAGCCTCATTACTGCCATTATCCATTCGTGTAATGAAGCACTGCTACAGTGCTGCCACTGTCTTAAAATGTTATGCAGCTGTTAGGAACTCCAACCAGCCTTCCGAGGCCAATTAATGATGTACTTACAAACAGAGGACATGCCATTTTACCTGTGTGTGTGTGTGTGTGTGTGTGCGTGCGCTTGTGCAGTAGTAATTGCTAGTAAGCCCATAAATATAGTAGCTCTTCGCATCACTGTAGACTGGTGTTATTTTTGGAACCTAGTTTGTAGATTTTTTTTTTTGCGCAGTGCTGTACACTGCAACTCATTTTAAAATTTAGAGGGAGTATAAAATTGAATTTATGAATGAATCATTGCTTTGTGACTAGGCCTACCTCCAAGAACTACTGTGACCTTTCATAGGAAACGAGAGCAAAACATTAGCATTCTTCAGCCTATGCATATACATCTGTTTGTGCATGCGTGTGATTGTACACAGGCACAGCTTACATGTTTTCATCTCTGTGGATAAAAGAGCAGGAGAAGTGATGTAATGGAAGTATGGGAGGAGAAGCAGGCGGGAAAAAAAAGACCACCATCTCCAGGCGGGTAGAGTAGCCTAGACCTATATTGAAGTAAAACGTATTGCTACTGCAGTGAAATATTGAGGCAATAAGTAAAACTAGCCAAGCCACAAAAAAAAAAAAATCCTCAAAGAAGTTTTCCATTGAGCTGCAGTGGAACTCCTTGGTACCTCCGGTATCTATCGCTGTAGGAATTAAGGCTTGGTAAATTCTTTTCCTCCTCTTTCATGATTCTTATGGTCTAGAATAAAATGATAAAGCTTGAAAGTGAACACTTCTGTATGAGCAATTCCAAAGAAGTTTAGCTTCAACAAATCTGAGTGAAGTTAAAGCCTAAAAAAGTCATTATGACTGTGAGTGACTACACAAAAATGTGCTTGTACAGTACATACACATATTGGGATTGGTTTCCACAAGCTTTCTTTTCATTGTCTTAACAAATAACTTATCATATAAAAGAATTCTTCTGTTAATTAAATAACTACTTATACTGACTGACTTTCTGTCATCAGCTCTATAAGTAGTATTTAGTCGACTTAACGTGAGAATGATTGTTAAGCTATGATAAGGAAAGACAAGGAAAGTCAGTCTTTTATTGGGAGCTTTATTTGGAAAGTGGGGCATACTTGTTCAGGGAGGGAACTGATCCCTGTCTGCCACATGGAGGGCAGAACTTCTCTATACTACACCAACCCCTGACTAACAGCAAAGTCTTTGGGTAATCTGATACATTAACGCTACCCTTAGTTTGTTACATACAACAATGATGTGCTTGACAGACCATGTAAATTCTGATATTCTTGCAGTATGCAGCTGTTAAATTTACATTGTGGAAAGACTGCATTCAGATTTTGCCAAAAAGGCAGATGTGTTACTGCATAGGTGCACAGCTCTGGTCCTGGTGGTCTGGTGTCCAGTACAGTTTGGTCATTCCCCTACTCAAACAAACCCTCTGAACCTGGCAATTATTAGGTGAGTTGAATCAAAACTGATCTCCAAACTGTCCTGGACACTGGTGTTGTGCACCATTGTTTTAATTTGCATAATTGCCTATTATTTTGTTTTAATGTACATGCAAAGAAAAAACTTTTGGAACCTTTATGTCTGTCATTGTCTATGGTGACATACTGTGCATGTATGTAGCCTCCTCCACTCTAAGGAGCCTGCATTCAGTGTACCATGCTTCACTGTGTTTTGTATCTGATGCAAAATCTCTCACTCATCACTGCATTCTTTATGATTCAGTTGGTTGGACACCATTGACTATTCGTAGACAACAGAATTGGTATATTTTTAAAAATATGAAGCTTGGCATGTATACAAAGCTTTGTCGGGTAAACTCTTTGTCGGGTGAGCTCTAGTAGCTAACATCTGCGTGCAGCCAAGTGTTCCCTGTACTAGAACAAACTTCATCTTCCCACCATGCACCATGGTCATTAAATTAAATCAAAAAATTCTTAATATTTAAACATTTGCATCCATAAATGAATTTAGGAGTATCATAAAGAATGCAGTGAGGGATGGATGTCATTGTTTTTCTTGTGATTGAGCAGTGTTTATTTTTTATGTGCCGTTTTAAAATGGCTGCTAGGCGTCCCTTTTAAAAGAGATTTCTCATCTCAGTGGGACGTTCTGGTGAAATAAAGGTTAATAAAGAAAAAAAATTGATCTACCTTCGCAAGAAATTTCCAGTTGATGTTCAGAATAAGGTCACATTAATCTATTCCTCTAATGATCAAATTTGACATAATCTTATCCATTAATATGATGTTATTGTTATAAAATGTATTGACGTTTTAATGTCTTTTTGTTCAAAAGTGAAAATAGTGATTTAAGCATTTGCTAAGATGTTTTTTACAGTATAAAAGTAAAAGTAAAAAATAAAAGTAAAATACATTACTTTTTAATTGCAGATAGCAAATGAAATAAAAGTATATATAAGCCCATCAGAATTTGATGTAAATACATATACCTGTTACCAACAGTGCAACAAATTACTTTTCACCTCTGCTCTCCTATTCTCAGACAACACCTTCCCCTCCTATTTCTTCTACTTTCTTCTCAGGCCCAATGAAAGAGGTCTCCAGATGCAAACTCACTGCCCGAGGCTAGGTTTACAGTATGGAAGGGGGGTGTTAGATCTAGCAAGGTGGCGTAGGTGAGAATCCCCTCCCTAGAGCTCAGTGGAGGGTCATAAATCAGCTTCTCCTGATTCATGAGAAGGCCTGCGTTTCCACAGGTACTTTCACTGTTCACTTTTTACTGCCATTATATACCCAGAGTGAAATATGGTGCACATCTCTGCAAATATGTTTCATCACTCCATAGTGGCTCCATGAGTAAAGCGTCAGCATTTTGTTTAACCCATTGAGCCCTAACCTGTTATTTGAGTACTAATATTAAAACTACAGTATTCATCAGACTTAATTACAATAATCTAGTTATTAACCCCATCCTTGGGACTAAGGGGGGTTATCTATTTTTAACCACAGTGAAAACCTTATGGAAAATTACATAGTTCTGAGAATGAATAAAATGTGATCAGACTGATTTCAACATGCCAGTTTGTTTGACTTTGGAGCCAACCTAAATCATAAATTGTACTAGATTAATACACTTTCCTAGTATCCTGAACCAGAAGTTCAAAAATATCTCTACCTCATCTATTTACTAGAAAAATGTAACTCAGTATGCAATATGATGCAAAAGGGGGAAAGATATTTGTTTTGCGGTGTCTTTTAATACACACTGTAACTAATTGTGCTGTGAGTCTGAAGGTTTCACCATCATTATCCATCAAACGTTTGGAGACACTAAAAGTTTTCTCAGTCAGTGTGCAATTACTTAACATGATTTTATTTGCAAACTGCAAAACATAATGAACTGGCAAAAGTGCTACTTTGAGAAGAATAACACATCCCACACATTTTATCTGCATGTCAGCACTCACACAGACTGACTGATCATTATGCAGGTAAAACCTGAACTTCATACCAAGCTAGACACTTGATGAACACTACATTGCAGAAAACAAAATCTTACAAAATTACAAGTTTACAAAATTTTTGTAAACTACTGATTTATAGATATTTTTGTGTCATTTTCTCCTTATTCTGTCAGCATTGGGGTTGATGTTTACGTTGACATACTCACATCTGGTGCACTCTTACACCAGCTACTACTTAATTAACTGTTTCTACAGAAGAATTCAGAATGCACTTTAGAGTCACCAGTAACTGCAAATGCAACCCAAGCTGTAAAATGAATAATACACAGTCGACATAGTTTCACACACAGTGAGAACTTCTTTCTCTGCCTTTAACTCATTAACCGAGTGAAACAGTGGGCTGACTAATTATGCATCTTGTTTTTACATCATGCCTTCCTTACTTTCGCTTAGGCCTTAGGTTTTAGTTCTTGTTTAGGTCTAACATAGCTGCCAGTGACTTTAGGTATAGCTTTACAGATTTAAGAAACAGATGTGGAATACTTGAGCACTGTTGTGCATCAGCTAAATGCTGTAAATGTAAATGGGCTGCCACCAATGGGGTGTGTACAGGGAGCAATGTGTGTGAGGATGGTACCTTACCCAAGGGTACCGCAGTAATGCCACTAGCAGTTCTGGGATTCAAACCTACAACCTTCTGATTGCAGGAACAACTCCCTAACCACTAGGCTACCATCTGCTTATGGTATACACCGTACATACCATAAAATAGTTAATGTAATTATAACTTTTGTGCCAAAACAAACACGCTTGTTTTTGCCTCCCTGGAAGAATGAGAAATGGTTAGAAATTCCAGGATATTCTGGGAATGAATTGTTGTACATAACCACTTCTCCAAGAGGGAAGGTATTTTGGGACACACAAGTAATGGCAGCCAGAATTCAACACAGTAGTTAAGTGTTTTAGTTAGGGCACTATTTTTATACATACACTGCCAAACAGATTTCTTGGCTAACAGTAACAGCAGTCTAATTCAGCAGCAAGTGACAGACCGTGTTTCAGAGTAGCGGCTCAATTCAACAAACCGAAGTATGGGGCATCTTTGAGCCAGTTGGCTTCTTGATTAGAAGTTTCACTTTTCTTTTGCCAGTTTTGTTTACCAGCTTAATAGGTTGTGGACACTCTTAGCAGGAGAAAAAAATATATACTCTTAAATGTGAAAGGAAATGTATATAGATTTCATTCTTAGTTGGTTTTTGAACATTTCTACTGGTTTTGAACATTTCTGTTGGACTATTGAAAAATCACACAGCATGAACAGCATTGAGATTGAGATGGAGACTTTTTCTGACAATTTGTTAGCATGATCTGAATACAAATTATATAGAAAAGTCTGCACTGTGGGCCCAATGGTGGTGCAGAGGGTAACACTGTTGCCTCACGCCTCCAGGGATGGGGGTTCGATTCCAGGTCCTGGCCTTGTGAGTGTGGAGTCTGCATGTTCTCCTCATGGTGGTGTGGGTTTTTAAATTTAAGTCTAACATGTTTAATTTACGACTTACGTCTAATGTATTGTAGTAACCTCGCCCGTTACCTTGCACTTATAAGTACACACACACTGGAAGGCTGTAGATGAAGTGCTGTTTATTGTCAGC
>JBBJLR010000160.1:7961884-7986144 GCA_037577145.1 Brachypetersius gabonensis | reverse complement strand
GACTCTCACGGGCACGTGGCACAGGTTTCCCACTCTCGTCCACCCCACCGTCACGACCGACTCTGGGTTTTTGGCCCAGTTATCCAGTTCTCGGGTCCGCTCTTTCCGGGTTAGGCGGACCCCTTTTCGTTTCCCGGTCGCCGTTTGGTTTTTGGGGCAGAAACGCAGCACGTGTCCCCTTTGTCCGCACCCCCAGCAGGTGATCGGCCGTCTGCGCTGTTCACCTTCTTCGCAGGTAGGTGCCGGCCGCTCCACCACAGCGCGCACAATCTCCTCCACCCACGCCGGCCTCTCAGTGGGCTCTCCCACAGCCGCAGCGTTCACCGTCGGAGGTGCTGTCATCCCCAGCGCGCTGGCAGCGGTCTCCCTCTCCAAGGCCAGGAGCAAGGCCTCATCCAGGGACGCGGGATGTGCAAGCTGCACGTGCAGGCGGAGCTCGTTTGGCGTTAGGGCTTGCGTGAATTGGTCCCGCGCCAGCTCTTTCCGGATTTCGGGCGGCATCGAGGCGTAAGCCCGCCCGCAGAGGCGCTCCACCTCTTAAGCGAGGACGCGCAGCGGCTCGTCCGGCTGCCGGACGCGCCGCTTGAGCTCACCTCTCAGGGAGTCTTCCAGGTTAAACTCCCCGAACCGCCTCTCCAGAGCTCCCACTAGCGTCGCGTACTCGCCTCTCTCCTCCGGGTTCAATAGCAGCAGGCATGCTAACGCGTCTCCCGTTAGCGCCAGCGCTAGCTGTAACGCCTTCATCCCGTCAGTGCAGCCCGCTGCGGCCGCCAACAGCTCGAACTGCGCCCGGTAAGCCTCCCAGCATTGCTCACCCGAAAACCTCGGCGTCTTCAGTCCGGCTGGCGCTAGTCCATTTAAAAATGTTTAAATAAACAAGAAATGTAGCTTTTGCCATGGCCATCCCAGTGCCCTGATTTAAATCTTCAGCTCAAGAAGAAAGTCCACAAAGGAAGACCCAGGAGAGGAGCTTTGAGAAATGGTTGAAAATGCCTTCCTCTCTGTTCTCAAGTTTTATAAAACAACATCAGAGGAGACCCAGTTCTGTTAGCATAGGGAGTTGCACAAAATGATGAATGAGAGGATAATTATGACATATGCTTTTCAGAATAAAATATTTTGTGGTCACCTGTGACTTTTTTCTTGTGGAATATAGATATTTTCTTAACTTGCTGAGTAAAGACATTTGCTGAACAAGAAGAATTTTCATCAACCAATTATAGTCGTATTAAACATATTAAACAAGGGTGCCAGTATTTCCAGAGGCCACTGTAGTTTGAAGAACTACACACATCTCTCACAGACAAGCCAAGTCACGTCAGGAAGGTGTTTACTGTTCTTTCAGCCATCCAAACAGTAAACAGTGAAATGAAAGAACATTCCTCCAGGACCATGGTTCAACACAAAAACAACACTAGACTACACAAGTGCAGACAGGACAACCAAAAGAAAGTGCAAGACTCTAAAACACAAGCGTGAATAATACAATAAAACAAGCCAGCATACCGTGCAGACAGAAGGCAAAAACAGTTTCAAGAGTGAATACAGGACTGGGCCAAGCATTGTATTCTTGCAGCAAGTAATTAAACGTGCACAAATCCAAGGATTTATGAGGTAAGGAAAAATAATGCCATATTATTCTGTCAAAAATAGCAGAAACAGGATAAAGAAAAGCATATGAAAAAACATAAATAAATAAATATATAAATAAAAGGTACAGTGTGAGTTTGTTCATGGGGGAACTTCTCAAGGATGGGAACACCAAGGCACTTTGAGGAGCTGAGTGATCACAGCATGCTCTCCTGAATTCAACAGTCATCTCTTTTGTTGTGTCCATATTCAGGTTGTGGATTCTGCACCAGTCTATGAGCTGTTCCACCTCTTCTCTGTACTCTGGCTCATCATTCCCACTGATCAAACCGTAGCCAAGTTATGAGGGAACTTGATGATGTGCTACGAACTGTGTGTTGCCACATAGTTGTGTTTCATCAGCTTTAAACAGCTGTGAACTGAGCACCTAGCCCTTGGGGCCTCAAAGCTTTGGGTGGTAGTGCTGGAGATGTTCTCCTGATTGGCTCATTGTGGCATGCTGGAGATGTTAGGGGAGGTCCAGGATCCAGTTGCGGAGGCAGCTGTTCAGGCTCAACAGACTCAGGTTTTCTATCAGGTGCCCAGGAATGGTGGTGTTGAAAGATGTATTAAAGAAGGTGATGCATCATCTGTTAAATGTTTGGGATGATTAACAAACAGCAGGGCAGTCCGGGAAGGCATCTGGGTCTTGATGTGCCTCATGAGAAGCCTTTCAAAGCACTTCATGATGATGGGTGTGAGTGTGACAGGACGGTAGTCATTGAAGAAGAACAAATACTTCTTGGGCACAGGGATGATAGTCGTGGCTTTGAAGCACAAAGGGCAACAGTGGTGCTTAAAGAGATGCTGAAGATGTAAGTGAGAACATCTGGCAGCGTATCCTTCGAGCGCTCAGCCAGGTGTTGTCTGTTCTGGCAGCTTTCCATGGGTTAATTGTGAGCAGAGTTCACATCAGCTGTGGTCAGACGGAGCACCTGGTTGTGGGGGAGGATTGATCTTCTTCACTCTCATGGCATTCCATGCCTTAAACCATGTGTAGAAGTGATTCAGTGTATCTGGAAAGAAGACCTCATTGTCACAGGCAAGTGGAGATTCTGTCCCTAGTGTCCTGTAAGTGGCTGTGCACTTTCCAGGCATGTGCCATCTTTGCTGCTCTGGCCTGGGACAGTTTGGTCCCCACAGTTCTCAGGGACGCCTTATTGCTTGACCTGAAGGCAGTGATAATGATGCTTACTACTCTAAGTCGGACGCTATGCTCTAGCAATGACCAGGATCTCCCAGTGTTGCGATTCACATCTGTTTAATGTCTTTTGCACAAGCTGAGAGTCTTACTATTCACAATTTCTAGTGAGTGAACCCACCTGTGTGGTTATTCACCCTTTAATTGCTCTGAGTGCCTCAGGTAAGTTCTTCCTTCTGGCATCTGTGGTTAAAATGAATTTGATGTTTTTTTGTTTTTTGTTTTTCTCTAAGCTTTTTGAGTACTAGTTTGACAGAAACAAAAGTTCTAACATTCCAATTGGGTTTCAAGGAAGGACTGAATGGTTTATTAAATTGTCATGTGTTCCATGTGATAATTCTACCATTCCTTCAGGATCTTTTCAAGTTCCTCACACCTAATATACACTGTGTTGTGACTATGCTGTTCTTGATTACTGTATCATTTCTTTTACTTTTTCAGCAAATCCTATATCTCCAATAGAAATTGTGATTTAATGTAAAATGTTGAAATCCACAAAACTGTATAGTATTTCCATTAATGTGTTCATCATAACATTTTCACATAGAAAGAAGCTGGCATTGTCAAATTACACTATGGATCTAAATGTGACCTGATCGGTTTTGAGATCAAAAAAAGAGATGAGAAAATAAACTTTAAAAATACAGTCAAAGCTGTATCTTAAACGCTTGTCAAGTTCAATCGTTTGAATTATGGTAGCACAGCACCCTTTTTTCCAACCGAGAAAATCGCATTTGAAGTTTTTATCAGTTTTTTGTTGATAACAATCCACAGCATTCTAAGAGATGCACCCAGTAATCAACAACACAATTTTACTACAGGCATTTAGATGCTTAGAAAAATACATTAAATTAGACTGAAGACACATCACTAGAGCCAAAGAACTCATTTACCAACTTGATTCAGTCTTGCTGGCCAGCAACAGAGCGCAAACTGGAGACGCTCACTGAGTTTAAGCTTTATCTATTTTACATTATTTTGACACTGACATTATACCAAACAGCAATCACACAACACAACACACTTCACTCTAAACAACTTTGATGATGTTGATCTTTGTGAGGAGATATGTTCTGAAAAAAACCCGCTAGCATTAGGTTACACAGAACTCTGCTAATCAGTCGAGGGGTGGGCGGACACAAGGCTGTGAACAGGGCTTCCTATTGGCAACTGAAAAGGTTTGTGTACATGATTTAAGCATTTTGATAGGTTTAAAAAGATCAGGGATTGACGTTTTAACACCATACTTTGACTGCTGAGATCGTGACGTTTCAGAGGATAGGCGAAGACAGCACTTATTTTGGACATTCTATTGTAAAATTTGAGAGCTACAACTCAGATTAAATAGTCATTTAAGTACATTTTCAAAATTATTTCTGTGATGAAACTTTGAGAGATTAATTTTGAAGACATTTTCTTTCATATAAGACCAAAAAAGAAAAATCGATATTTTTGATGTTTTTCAACATAATCTCAATAAATAGAACGTCGACTTCCAAGTCATTACGTCAGATTGAGTCTCAAATGTATTTGAACCTCTCCTAATTTTTAGGTTCAGATATTTAAGCCTCACCTGCTGCTAGCAGGTAAATGAAATCAAGTGCATAATTATTTTATATTTAAGTACATAGTGTGCCAAAAAGAGAAGAATAGAGAAAAACTTGTTTCTATGGTGATAGATGTGGGATGTAAAAGGTCCACTACAGATCTCTAAGTTGCTCAGTGCTTAGTACAGTTTTTAATGCATACTTTTGGGAAGGTTGCTATTAATTATACTTGAGTCATTACTTCACACCAGTAAAAACACCTTTATTTCATTATAAATGCAGGCTGTTCTACCCAACTCTGTTAACGTCCATTTTTCTTTTCTACGGGACCATGAGTTGTTTTAATGACATTTAGTAATAAAACATCTTTTTTTTTTGCAAATATTCAAGCTCAATATAAGGTCAAACATAATATCCACAACGCACAGTTCCCACATCCAAAGAATGAATTATAATTAAAGCTGACAGTTTTGCTCGCAGTGATTTTATTTAGACTGCATCAAAGCCTGAATGCTAAGCTGTCATGATAAATTATGACGCATTATATTAGATGATTAGATGTTTTGGTTCAGTTTAAAGTAGGTTGAATTGCATAAGCTCAGTGTTCTTACCAAGAATTTACTGCAACATACAGCTATGATTCAAGCCTGCACGTACTGTCATGTTACTGTTGAGTAAGGTAGCTAAAGATTCAAGGTTCAAGGTTTTTTATTTGTCCCATACAAAGTTATGTGAAGTGAAATGTGCCCTGGAAATGTCTGTGAGACTGTGCAATATAGTTACAATAAATTAGGGAGGAAATTAAATGACTTAACTAAGCAATAAAAAAGGAAAATAAGTTAAAGTATAGAAATGATCCATAATACTTCTCATGTGAAAGGATAATATAGATTCCATGACCAGGAAAACACCCCTTAATTTTTATAGTATGATAGCTTCCAGCTGGTGTAAATAATATGACATTTCTATATGCATGTAGTGTAAAGAGCATCTATATAGAGAGTGTTTTCTTGTTCATTTTAAGCCCAGCAGTGCGTTCAATATTGGAGCAGTCTCTGACATTGTCGTCTCCAGCAGGCTGCTTGCGGTCAGTGTAATGGGAATACTGCTGATTGTTCTCTTGTCTTTCTGGAAGACTCCCGTCACTGTTGGACATCTCTCAGCCGTCTGTGCCACAGACCAGTGTGGCTCTAATTGAATTCATTAATGGATTAAGGGGTCCAGGCCAGGAACGCCCCCTGAGGCACCGGACTGCCCAGCACTTTCTTTGTCACTGGATCTAGCAGAGGAGGACCAGTTGAAATTACCCCCCTCCCCCCCAGCGCCATAACACAACATCCTCCTCCCAGCACCCAGACTCCTTCTGGAGCCTAGATCAGTCTTTGGCTTTTCTGATGTGCTCGGCCTAGTGCCATGGCAACATCAAATGGGGCCACTCAGATTTCCTCCAAACAGCTCATCCAACAGTGAGGTGGTGACCTTGAGTGACCCTTGATCCTAGACCCTGTGTTGACATGAAGCTGGGTAATCAAAATCAGTTCTCTTGCTTTTATGAAGTGCAGGTGGAGAGGCATGCTGCTTAATCAAAGGCGCACCCTGCAGGGAGTAAGGAGGTTACAGGGGGCTGGACAAGACAGATGGACACACTCAGAGAGAGATCACTGGACCAGGACCTGGAACACAACCCTGCACTTAGGTGGTCCTCTGGAACTATGCGGAAACCAATAAAGGGAAAATGAAAAAAAAACATGTCCTTTGAATTTTAATGCATTTTTCACCCTAATCTGCACTCTAGCCAAAATAATTGCTGAAGTAACACCACAGAAGGTCTACCATTGGTTCTTAGCTTCTTAGTAAAAGATCAGTAAAGCTTTTACTCAAAACATGCAACCCAGGGTTTCTATTGTAAGTCTGTTTTGAGTCTTAGGGATTTCTGGACTTTTACTAAGTACGGAGAAAGTGTTTAAATCTAGAGATTAGGATGAAAAAAGCTTTGCCTTTTTAGAACCATTAGCTAAAAAGATCTTTAGGAAAACAGTTTTTTTTTCTATGAGGTCACTGGAAATAAATAATGATTTACACTTTATTTATGGAGCGTATTTGCATGTGGATAAAATGTGTCTATATTTTTATCTGCAGGCTTAACTGCTTGTGAACAGCACCCATCTTTAACCATATGCAGAAGACTTTGACAACACAATGGAAATGTAAAAAAAGGTCATGAGTGTAATTCTGGAGGTTTTGTCACAGCATGGCAGTGGCATGAGGAATATCATCTATCATGTTCATCTTATCCCATGTAGCCATCTGGCTAATGAATATTTCCCATTAATGTGCTTATCAATATTCATCCGCTCTAGTATATTATTCATAATAAGTCTGCACTTCTTATTGACACTACATGAAAATATGGACGACACGAAAAGCATGTTATGACGATAGCATGGGAATACGACCTTTTTAAAAAGACATGAAATTCCAAATGTTCAGATGACTAACTAAGGGTTACCTCAAAGGTGTTGTAAAGTAGAAAGACTGATCATAAACTAGCAATCTAAAGATATATCATTACACTGAGGTGCAGGTTTTAGGTGAGAAAAAAAAAAATCCTTTCCTGTAACCCTAATGACTCTTTAATTATTGAGACAGCTAACAGAGCACCAGCTCATTACGTGAACGAATGAACTACATAGATTACTGTAATGAACATTCATTATGGAGATTGAACAGATTTGCAGTGACGGACAGATAATGAATGTTGGGTTTTAATTTGGGAGTTAAAAAGGAAATTTACTGATTTTTCAAAATTTAAATTGTTGAGATGTAAACCACTTCATACAAAGGCTTTCCATGTGAAAGGGTTCGCACTTCTTTATAGGGCTGGAGCTCGGAATTATGCTGTCTCTGACTCTGGTCCTGTGGTATCACATGGGATCTCCTGACAAAAAGGCCACTGCAGATGTTTCAACTAAATATTTTTTTTAACTTCAAATGAAGTTAATAGATGTAATATTAATAATAGATGTAATCAATATAAAAGTTGATGTGAAAAAAAAACAAAAGCAGATCTGAAATCAGCATGAAAAACTGGTTTAGAAAAGTGTGTTGCCGTTTCTGATGATTACAAAACAATTTTTTGTTGACCTGTGTAATCAGTTTAGTTTCACCAGAGAGTTTTTATGAGTAAAAACATAACATTTTATGACTAAAAAGTGTAATGGCAAAAAATCTGAAAAAAGTTTTCTTTGGGGACTATAAAATAATTTCCACAAAGCCTTTGTAAAACATGTCAGACATCTGGCAGCTCATTAGCATTTCATGTCATAACTTTCTATGAGATCGTTTTCAGAGCCATTAAACTTCTCAGACGTCTAGTTCCTGTGAGCAATTCTGACTCAGTAAGTTCCTCTAGAATTTCACTTCAAACCACTCTGAGTGGATTTGTTTACATTTAATTATATAAACAAACCAATTTAATTATGCAGATTTTCATCAGTGGAATTCCCCTTTAACCCTTCAATTAAGTCAAACAATCGATAATCTTTGTTTCTTCTTCTTTTTGGCAAGTCTTGCAGCAAGATGGAGGAAAGTAGGCCAGGGGCGCTTTGCTGGGTGTTTGGCAAGAGCCAGTATTGAAGGCACTTTACATACAAAAAGTCAGCTGTGTAAATGCACACTGGCTGCTGTGTGTTTGGAGAGATCAAAACCATTGAGACCCAGAGAGACACTCATGTTGAAGGTTAGTTTCATCTCACTTGGCCTCATCTCTAAACACTCCACTCCAGTGCAAACATCGGACGCCTTTTACCCTTTATTAGTTACGCAACTCAATACACCGCGAGATATCACTTCCATATAATGTGTGAATTTGACATGCGGGTGATTTGCTCTGCAGCTGCCGAGTGGGTGTTTGATTGCTGATCTCTGGTCATGTCTGCATGCCTCTGAGTAATTAGACACAGTGAAAGCTAGCATTTAAGCAACATGATTGCAGGGGGGGACTTTCCAGGTGTGCTGGCAAATTTAGGCTGAGAAGCGGACAGATCGTGCATGTTGTGCTTTGTTCGCAGGCGATGGAGAGTTTCTCTGCACCTGCGTGACGATTCACGCCTTAGCTGTAAAAGTCTGTTGTTCAGTCTCGTTTTATGTGAAGCCCTGACTCTCCCGCTTTGGTGACAATTATCAGCGGATTTTATTTGTTTGGAGGCATTGCAGGGTGATTTCTAGCGGCAGTGTTTCGTGCTTCAGACACATACTGATGTGAGGCATCGTCTACAATGTTGACTTTGTTTGCTTAACGTTGCGATCCTGTTTTGGTGTTCCTCCATATCCCCTGCGGTTTTTGCACCTTTGAAAAACTATGGCTTATTCGCCTCCCGGAACGAACAACACTTACTTTTTTGACTGTTTAAGTTTGACTTTTTCCTGTGGCATATCACCTCTTTCTGGATCTTTCTAGGAAACACCATGTTCATCTGCTCCTGACCTTGTACTTTAGCTTACTGACTTCAGCTCTGCATTCTAAGAAAAACTGTTTTCCCAGAATCTTGTTCAGGTGTGCAAAGTGATGTGTCTGCCCTTTGGCCTCATACATTTGGGTATTTATTTGCTTTTATGCTCCGTTAGACTTGCTGGCTGTCATCCATCATGGTGAAAGGCTCAATGCTGAAATCTCCTGACAGAGGGACGGGGAAGAGTGTGTTTTTTGCTTTCACAGGAACTCGGGGAACTGTCCATGTCCGAGACAGACTCCCTTGTGCCTCCAGCACTTCAGCACACAATCTTCACCCACCATCTGGCTTACCAGCATTGTGCAGCCAGAGCGGAGAATGAGACCGAGAATATGAAAGCCCTTTCTCCCACAGGAAGACAAATTCGCCAAGATGGCCTGAGTGAGTGTGTGCGGGGCATAGCTAACACAGGGCAAAATGTGACATTATTATTCTTTTGTTTTGACATGGATGTGACATGGATGTTATTAAATAGATTCAAGGGATCCTCTTCCCGTATTCCCATTGCAGCATCTTCTGTGAATTTTGACAGCCATTCTACTAGCATTTCCAAGGTTCACTGAATGAGGGACCACAAAAGTAATTTATTTTATCCTGTGTTAGTTTAGTAACATTGTGTTACTAAAGGAACAAAAAGATTGCCCTCCATATCCCGCCTGAACATTTTTTAAAAATCAGATTTAGGAACCTTTCGTACACACATTCATTAAAGACATACTAGAGATGAAATAAAGTAAAATACAATGGGGATATTTATTCTTCTGCTTTGTCATCAATCGGAAATGCTCTTTTTTTTAACATCTTTTTTTTGAACAGCGGAATCAAAAATCATATCTACAATACTGTGCAAAGGTCTTAGGCACCTGAGGAAAGTATGCTTAAAGGCTATTTACTACTGGGCAGTAGTGTTAAGTTCGTATTAAAACATTACATTACAACAAATACAAACATCAATACAGTAAAGGGTGGTTTTACGTGTGGCAAAGTGTTCGCTTAACCATTTCCAGACCTCTTTCCTCATAGAAGCCCAGTTTTACTTGCAGCTCCATCAAATACCTGGTTTGGCTCTTTTTACTTCAGTAGAAACAGTTTTTGCTCAAAAACAGTTTTTTGGCAAAAAACAAAAGGCATTTGCTTGTACTTCCCTAATTAGTGTGGAATAAGAACATGTGGGATCCTTTCAGTATTTAGCAAAACTGATACATTACTGCCTGGGCTGACTTGTGGGCTGCACAGAGAGGCTGACTAATTGACATCACTAATTGTGCTGCACTGCATCACTGCTAAGGCCAATGGTTTTCAGATTTTGTCGGCCGTCTGTAAAGATGTGCACGTTAGCGGTGAGCGTTTAATTGGGTTTACTGAGGAGAGGAGGAGTGGCAGATGGTTTCTCTCCTGCGTTGGAGCCATTGGAGATCTCCAACCACCCTGAAGACCCACAGTGCACAGTGAAAATGGAGTATTCGGTGCCATAGAAGAGTAAAGCCATGTAGAGATCGGCTTTGAGAGCAGAATAGAAAGCCATTTTCAAGGCAGGAGAGAGCTGCCAGGTGGCAGTTTGATTTGTTTTGTGCTGCTCTCTGCAATGTCCTATTGCTCTGTCACCAGGGAGACGGTGACCCAGGTGTGGAGGTAATGATATCAGAAGGAATCAAAGAACAGCAGGGGCGTACGCTTATTACATCAACACAATCAATGTGGCAGCACAGGCACAGGATACTGTTCTCATGTGCATTCTCTGCAGAGTGGCTATCGACTAATCTACCCCATTTTTTTTCCTTTTCTGACATATCAGTAATTTTCTTTGAAAGAAAAAGAACTTCAAAGCTGGCACCGAAGTTAGGTGGTACCTGAGGCTCACTGAAGTAAACAAGATTGGAAAAATTGCTGTGGGTGCTTTTAAGACTCATATTAAAGCATTTTATTGATTCTGTGAAATGTCTTACTTTGGCATTTACCTTGCTCAGTCAGCTTGGATGTGTGGTTTCATGAACAGAAATTGGGTATTGGATGTGCAGTAGCATTTTTTATGCCCTTCAACTGTATTTAAGTGAAAAGTTGGCATTAACCCCTGTGTGCACATGGTGAAAATAGCTTTTTTCACTTTTTCAACAAGAACACCATCACCAGTCTGGCCACAAAAGACTGAAATATAGGGAACAGAGCATATTTAATTGATTTTTTCCCCCCCATGTACCACCCTTAAGAAGAAAAAGCTTATACGTAGCATTACACAGCATCAGCACACCATTAAAGGTTACTATTATATTACAATGACAGAAAAACATAGTGTGTATTTCTTTCCTTTAGAAATTATTATTCAGACATTTCAGAGTCAACTCTTTTAAGACTACTACATACAATTTTGTCATAAAATCAAGAGTAAATGCCCATTACGTAAGAATGGGCATTATTTTACACTGTAAAAATGCCATACCTATGTGATGTTAGCTCAAAACGTTAATGCAAGTTTACAAAGTTCAGATTTTGCATATAAATACAGTTGGTTATGACTGAACATTCATTCAAATCAATTTCAACCATCTTGGGGAAATCTTGCATGAGTGGAGTTTTTTTCCACTCAAGGGGCCTCAGGTGGTCAGCAGTGGAGCAGAAAATGGCCCCAAAGCTTACTGGTGCTGAATGGGGCTGTATGTTTCTGACAGTTTCCCCTTCTAATATCCTTCTGTATT
The DNA here is from genome assembly GCA_037577145.1 of Brachypetersius gabonensis. Lineage (NCBI taxonomy): Eukaryota > Metazoa > Chordata > Actinopteri > Characiformes > Alestidae > Brachypetersius > Brachypetersius gabonensis. The sequence goes on along the minus strand of JBBJLR010000160.1, from coordinate 7,974,563 downwards.
TTCCCCAAGTATGTGCCAGATCATAATCCATATCCTTCATTATTATTCCTCACAATAATGAAGACATCTGTCTGCTTTGAGCGGAGCAGAGAGCGTGTTTGCCTGCTGCCGTCTGCTGTGGAGCGTCTGCCAGGCAGCAATATGGGGCTGCTTTTGGGCACGGGGCCCATGGAGGCTGGTGCCAGTAGTGCCCTCCAAACCCCACCCACTGCTTACCCTGCCTGCTGGCATCCCTTCTTAGGTCAAACCCACTCACGCGAACAGGAAACGCTGACCAAAGGGCCCGCACTAGTACCCGTGTCCTGCAAGGTGCCGACTGCTGGCTTCCTTTGTGCTGACATAGTGATGTTTACTCAGCTTGCATTGAAGACTCTGTTGTGTGAAGTTTGTGTGTTTGACTTATCAGCTGGGGGGCGTTTCATGGTGAACTTCCTTTGCATTATTTCCTTTGCAGATAAGCCTGTGTTTACTCATTACTTTTTATTTTTAGTGCAGAATTGCCATTAAAGGCTGTTCCCTTAAAATAGACCCAAAGCTCTTCTTTGTAGATTTGCCCAATCTCCATCTTCATGTGTATAGTGGGTCAGGCCGTATTGTGTGAAGATCTGAATAAGCTTTGCTCCACTTTATTATGCTCTGAGCTTTTCTGGGTATTGATATCTTGTTTTTACACTGCGGGAGAAATCAGCGGTCTAACACTCATGCTTATTAGAAGTAAAGGCAGCCTATTGACTTTGCTTTAAAAGGCTCACTCTGCACAGCTACATTTCCCAAGAACAATACAGAGGTATTTTTTAATGCAGTGCATCTATAGATGGAATGTACATTAATACTAATGGTTCTGGCGGCATGCTGTTACAGATAAACTGTCAGATCCACGCTAGATAGGAGGCGCCAGACCTTCTCTCGGCCACTTCTTGTTTTTCAGTAACTAAAGTGAGTGCATTTAACTGTATTAGTAATTACAGTTTACAGGGCAGATCTGTATTTAGGCAGTAGGATAGTATGCATATAAAGTACAGTACTGCCTATATTCACACACATATATGAGTTTAGGGACACCTGGTCAAATGATATATTTTGATGATATTATACCTTTCATTTCAGCCAAATTTAAAGTGCATTATTTAGCGTATTTGAAAAATAAAATCTAAAATGTGTCATGCACATATGTTTTGCCTCTCGTGGTTATACATACAGTGAGTAAAACCAGGATATTTTCCTCTGTCATTACCTTCAGAAGTGACTGCCATCTCTATTGTAAACCATACAGATAGTCTGCCATCTACTAGTATATAATATTAGCCCACAATTTTATCTGAGCCTTTATAATGAGCTGAATCATTTTGCCAAAGCATTACAGCTCTGAAAGACTGCAACAACACCCAGCATCTCAACCAAAGCAGTGGAAATGAGTAGATCAGGAGGAGGTGGATGTTATTTCAGAAAAGCTCAATTAAAATGAACTCTGTAGGGTTTGAAACCACTTCCACTTGCTTTTATGTCTTCAACCATAGAGCAGTATAATCTGATAAGGTACAGGACAAAACTGATTGCAGCTCTAAAACTATTTTAGTTGTATAGTAGGTTGTGCTGCAGTAGCTGGCCCTATACCTCCTGTGGAGGATGTATTGTGTAGGGAGTAGTCCAATATGCCTGTGTCCAGGAAAGACGCAGATGTGGGATAAAGTGTGGTCAGTTCCCTCTTCCTTCCTGCTCCCTCCCCGATGGATTCAACATTTCCTCTCCCTGAGGAAAATAGCCCAGCCCAGTCCAGCCCAGCTCAGCACTGATGTATCTGCTGGTCCATCTGGCCTGCAGTAGGGGACACCATGTCTCCCAGGTGTGTTGGCCATCAGGGCTCTGACTCCTCTGGGACTGCCTGTCACTGCCCTCCACATGACAAGAGCATTCACATACACAATGTCTGTCTGCTGTTGTTCATCTCTGCACACACACACACACACACCCGCCCCCGGTGTGACAAGAGTCACAGGAGACTTACTGGCAACTGAAGAAATCCATGATCTTTTAAACCTGCATTACTTTTTTAATTTTTTTTTTTTTACCTCTGCAAGCTTATAGGTTGCAGTCATGCCTGCAATAACTAAGTTGTCATTTTTGTCTTTTTGTTTGATTTACAGCTCATCAAAACAAGTGGAGAAACTGAGGGCACGAAACTTTCCACTGATATGACATTTGTGTAAGGAAAACCACTGTCAGTGATCAAGACAAGCCTCTTATCAGAATAATATGAGAAGAAGGAGAAGAGGTTCATGCTATGATCAAACCCATGTTCAAGTAAGTGATCTTTTTCTTATTTATAAATTGTACAGTATTTTATTTTTCATCATGCTGAGGCAAATAGAGGCAGAGGCTGAGGCAAACTAACCTATGTAGTTGTGCAGAGGCAGGTGTACTGCATGGCACTACAAGATATGCTCATGCTCAGTGGCCATTTAAAAAAATCCAGCTGACCTTGAGTCTTAAAAAGAAAAAGTTCTAATGCCTCGTCTTAAAGGGATGTGGCGTGGGTGTCAGGAGCTTAAATTACAGAGACTGCTCAGCTGGCCAGCATTAAAAAAAAGAGACACTAAATAGGAGAGACTTTAGTAAATAAAACACAAAATTCTGGTCATGGACAAAAGTAAGGGTAGACCACTTGACTAGTGAACCTACTAGTTGTTGCCTTCAACAGCAGCCAACTGTTCAAGGTCAAGGCCTAAAACATTTTGACAAAAGCACTACATTCACATTGGGAAAGTGCAGAAGGGATGTTTCCTGCTAAACACAAACTCAAAGTAGTTCATTGTTGTGAAAATAATACACAAGATGAAACCCGTTCCACTTAAGCTGACATAAAGTCTCCAACACCAGACTACGTAGCTTCCAATAACTGTGTAACTAAATGCAAATTAGCTGCTATCCTAGCTCAGCTTTAAACCAGTGCCTTGCAGAGATGTTCACAAGTCAAGTCTCAAGTCTTTGTGCTCGAGTCCAAGTCAAGTCTCAAGTCTTTGAGTGGCAACGTTTACAAACTCTAAATGTGGGATTTTTGAACTGTAAATGTTGAGCTCTGAACGTTTAGAAGATATGCTAACTGACCACGCCCTGTGATTACAGTTGGCTATTGCTAAGCAGGGGCTGTGAGCTGTGAAACGCTCTCACCAACATGGAGGATTTGCCTTAAATGATCTTAAATGAAAAATATATCTCCACTCTAAATGTGAAACTCCACAGTTAGATGGGGCTCCGTGACTCCTTTCCAACGACCTCTCGAAAACCATTATAAACTGAAAACCGTTCACCTCGGACAAAAGTAATGGGACACCGGAGTGAGGTGAACGATTTTCGGGTCATTGAAAAGAGTGCGAGATCTAAATAAATAATTCCATGAAATTAACATGGTTTATTCGAGTTTAACACGAGTTTTGACTCATGAGTCGCAGCACCCGAGTCCGAGTCAAGTCTCAAGTCATTGAGGGCAAGTCTGAAGTCAAGTCACAAGTCTTTCTTTGTGAGACTTAAGTGTGACTCGAGTCCGAGTCTCAGACTCGAGTCCCCATCTCTGGTGCCTTGCTAATGTCTATTGTCTTATTATTGCTTTCTGCTTATCCATAGCTTAATCTTGTCTTTCCTTTACATAGCTGTTGCTGTTATCTATAGTTGTTAGTCTACCTCCTACCTGAGACCTTTAATGTTTGACATAAGATGTCATAGATTTTGAAATATGTGATGGTTTTAGCATTAGTTTGCAACTTTGAGAGCAGAGCGTCTGAGCCTAGGCCTAACACAAATAGAACAAAAGCTATTGCGTGATTTTGTCTATAAATGCAACTTCTATTGCAACTTCTGATGCCCAGAACAAAAGAACACTTTCTTTTTGTATCCATGATTAGTTGGAGGACTAACTTACCAGTAAAAATTACTAGCCATGTAGCTCATAGTCAAAAGTGCAAAGTCAGTGAGTGTGTTCCTCTCGCATCAGTGTGAAATGTAAGGGAAAGCAAAAGAGCAGCCGTTCTTCAGCTGACTGAGAATGTCAGTGCGGCATGGGGGCAGAACTGTGTCAGCAAGAACAACACCGAGAGGGCTGTTACAGTACGGATGCACATTTGATATTTCACTGGTGTAAAAAACACAGGCACTGTTCTACTAAATGTGAATAGAACTGGAATCCAGAGATGGGATCCAAGAGTGTGGTGGTCCTGTGGTTCTTTTATGCTTTGGAGGATAGGGTGTTTAGAATGAAAGTTTAATGCAAATCAATATACTGTTATTCTATCTGACCACCTTGGTCTTCATTTCTGTCCTAATGGTACTGGTCTCTCCCAAGATGACACTTATCCATACACAAGGCACAAGAGGTCATTGAATGGTTTAATGAGTATGACCGTGATGGTAATCATATGCTATTGCCGTCACTGTCACCAGACCTCAACCCAATTGTACCCTTGTGGGAGATTTTAGATTAGATGTCCACCACCATGATCAAAACACCACTTGATGGATGATCTTTTAGAAGAATAGTGGTCTATCTTTCTAAAAGATGGTCTGTCCCCTTAGTACAGTTCCTTGCCATGGTGCACTAAAGCCATAAACATATGTGTACCATTACACTCCAGTGTTGTCAATGAAACTGATTCGGCATGTGGGCTTTTGTATTGATATGAATCAGTTAGTTTGTGTGTATGTGCATAAGTGTGCATGAGCAGGCAGTATGTGTGGCCTTCTTATGTGTGAAGTGATGTTGGGGAGAGAGCTGGGCTACAGTGCAGGCCGAGTGAGTTCAGGTGCAGGCCGAGTGAGTTCAGGTAGACTGACTGATGGCTAGGCTAATGGAGTGGCCAGGAAGCCTCGGGATAAGAGAGGCTGGAGGGGGCCAAATGCAGCAGAGCTGAAAATCAAGCTGCTGGAGGCTGGGGGGCTCCAGGCTGGGCTGCTGGACTCTGAGGACTGGCAGGTGTCACTGGATGACACGATGCCCAGAGACACACACTGAAGCACTGTGACAGTGGAGCACACACAGTCACTTCCACAAGGATGGGCCCAATCCTCACACACACAGCCCGTTTGCAAGATCACACAACTGAATTGTAAATAATAATGTAGATGCACTGACCCATGCTGCTAAGGTTCAGCTCTGCATGTTAAGATGTCAAAAAAAGGTGTGCATGTCAGACAGTGATGTGAGTGCACATGATGTGTTGCTTTTTGGGGTTAATTAAGGTTTCTTTGAATACTGACAATTGGATTTTATAATATTTAATATAATATAACCCCTTAAATTTCAAGAGCCTGTAGGTGAAATGAAAATTCTGTCATATGTGAACAGCACAAAATTCAACCTCTGCATTTAATCCATTTACCAAGTGAAGCAGCGGGCAGCCAGGAACTCAGCGCCTGAGGAGCAATGTGTGGGGACCTTGCTCAAGGGTACCTCAGTGGTGCTTTGCAGTGTCGGGTATTTAACTCATGACTTTCTGATTACAGGGCAAATGCTCTAACAACTATGCTACCAGTTCCTCACATTTAAAACTTCAGTACTAGTTACAATTTGTTACACATTTTTGTGCGAGAATGTCAATACAGCTACAGAAAATCAGTACAATTTATTTTTAATTAGTGTCAAAATAGTTGATAGTGATAGGTGTATCCTTGAAGCCAGCGTATAATTCCGCACAGAACAAGCATTTTCAGAAAAGGTACTGATTTAGTACTATTGCTCAAGCCAAGGTTAGGTCCCTTCAGAGGAGCCTGGGACAACTTATTCACCTTTTAATATCCCTCCCGTATTTTGCAATGTTTCCTCTTCATTTGGTCTTCATTGGTATTTCAGACCATTACAGCTTTCTGGTTCAAATAATTAACCTTGGTGTAGGACTCCTACAGTGCCTGGAAGTAATTAGTATGTTTTTTTTTTTTACATGAAGTCATTAGTGCAATGGTCTCCTGGCTATTCTGAGACTGAATCGATAACTAGTTTAATTCAAACCATGCCAAAAGAATGAATCTATCATCACTACAGGTTATTCTGTCTTATTTTTTTTCTTTGAAGGACATAATACCAGTTGACACATACATACAGATGAATACAAAAGTCTGAAGATCCTCAGTTCATTGGTTTAAAATATTTTAGCACATTTCCCTATTATGTTAAATTCAGCAAGAGATCCATAAAATGTGCAGAAAGCATTCCCTGTAGTGGATGTGTCTTTATTTTCACTTCAACACAACATGTAATTAGACCGGGATGCCCAAACTTTTCCATACAGACTGTAAAACAGTATTTGCCCTTGTTTAGACTATATCATTCAATGTCTTCGCCATCAGCATTCATTTTGAGCATTCGTGTGTGGATACATTTGCTGTGGGTAAGAAAACACACCCATTATTTCTTTGAGGAGCTGTCATATTATGGATAAAATACTCACTCGAATCAATATGAAACTCAATTGTTCCCTTGCTCATGAAAAAAAGCTAATTTATAATGCAGTCAGTAGAGTGACTGACTGTGTAATTGCTTTATTGTGCATGTTTGGATTCAGCTGGATGACCTCAGCTACTAAATATAGCCAGATTTGGCAACCATGCACTCTCATGTAGACAGCCTTCGCCATATAAACTAAAAAAGAGACAGTATTGACGTTTTCAGGGCTGCAACTCTTACAACCAAAATTGCTGAGTTTTTACTGAGGCATCATGCAAATCAACGAGCGTTAATAATTAATGACTGTTACTTCACTGGGTAGATGAAATATTCATGGATTGACTGGGGGGAGGGGATAAGTGCATGTTTGTGACTATGCAATTGTGCAGGAAGTACAACACCACACACACACGCACACACACACACACACACACACACACACTGACACACACAAACACACACTGACACACACACAAAGAGCAAGATGGACGAAGTGCAATCACAAACCAGAGCCAAGTGCACTCCACTAATAACACTGGCCCCACCGCCGAGTGCACTTTGGATGATGATGTTCATTAGCTCCTTGGCGGTCTGTATACAAATTCATTTAGGTCTGTCCTGAACTGACTTGCACTCCAGTGTGTCAATATCTGGTACAAACTTAGAGCACAGTCCAGAAGCACATCCTCCTCTGCTTTGTCTAGATTTTTTTTTATACTAGCGCAGCAGCTACTCAATTTGTGATTTATTAATCCAGGGTCCTGGAAGGCTGCAGGATTTGTTGATATAGTTAGCTGATGTAATTATTTGAACACTTGGCCAGTGACCATTTTCTCTTGCCAGTCTACTATATTGGATTGCTTTGATAATGAAATGAGTGCACCAGAGGATGTGAGTCATTTCCCAGAGAAAAAAAAAAACAATTTCCAATGTGCTATCTTGATTTAGGTTAAGATAAAAAAGAAAAGCAATAAAACAAAAGAAAAGAAAAAAACAAATCTCTGGATGAAAGTCCACAACCCAAGTGAATACCTGAGTTGCGGATGCAATTTGCCTAGATAGACGTTTTGTTACACAATTCTAATATCCGAAATAAAGATATGTTCTCTTACAGAGGAAGGCGATAAGATATTGTCTCACAAAACACATGCTTTAGGTGTGGGCGGGTCAGTGGCTTAGATCCAACTGATCATATGCTTGCATACTGTGATTAGGGGAGCAGCTGTCTGGAAGTGTCATGCTTAGATAATAGAGATGGATGATGTAACCTAGCTGTTGTGATGAGGTCACTGCATGAGAATGCCTATTAATCTAAAAGATGAGGCAATGTTTTGCCCAACCATTGGACGCAACTGTAAATCTTCAGTACTGTTTTAATCAGAACACTAAACAGAAATGAGCATCATTTAATTAGGTTAGCAGCTAGATAACATTAGCAAGCCAGCGTGCTCAGTCACCATTATAACGTCACAACAAATCAATAACTGAGCTTTACATGAATAACATGAATAAGCTTTACATGAATAACATTGTGAAGAAATACAGATAAGAAAGACATTTAATGTATACTTCTCTTGTATAGGAAAAATATGTATTTGACATATAGCACTTTTGAAATGCATGTAAACATTCAATGTCAATATATTTACTATGTATTAAATATGTTCCCTCACATACAAATACTCACACCTAAGGGCAACCTCTGTGCCTCCATGCCACCCACACATTTTTCAATTTGATTCACATTTTCATTCTCCTTCACTTTCGCTTCTCATTCATTTTCATTTGATTTTGAAATAAGAGAAGGTTCTAGTACATTTTTTGGTTTTAAGAATACACCATATCTCGGTTCATTTGCCAGTTTGAACACTGGGGAAGCATGTTGTAAATTGGCAAAGATCTGAACTGATAGACTTTTGCTTAAACCACACAATTTGTTTTGTTAATGATTATTGATAAAAATGTGATTGCATAGTTATACATTACCGCTTATGCTACTTGCCTTTATTTTTCAATAGAATTAATTAAAAATGCAACTGAACGGAGGCTTTAAAATGTTTGTTTGGCCTTTAAAATGCATTTGGCCTCTGTTAACAAGTGACTGTGGCTTTTGGTAACAGAGAACACTGGAAATGTGTTTGTGTGTGTTCGTTTAAGTGTGAGCTTCAGGTAAAAAATGAAAAAGCCAAGAAGTAGGCCAAGTCAACAACAACAACAAATAAATCGACAGTCTGCCAACATGGCTTTACAGAAACAGGAGCTGGGACTGGCCATAAAAATTCATGATCAGTGCATCCCTACTCAACACAGTACTTGCGTTAAAACAGAAGTGCTCGATTTGAGTCACAGAACTGATTAATTTGGTTCAAGATTGTGATGACAATCATAAAAGCTGTGCAACTTGATTGTTATGACTGCCTTGTTTACGCTTCCAGCTGGTCCACCACCAGATACCAGAGTATTGACATGTACTTCATATCATCCATCATCATGGTTCACTATATATTCCCTGTGAGTCTTGCATCTCATTGTGAATTCCACACATGCATGTGCTTTCTCCATTCTAGCATCAATCTCTACCCAGGGTTCCTGTCAGTCTGTTGTGGCTATTTCCCTGCCTGTGAATGCTTTCTTTCCATCTCTTAAACACGCATTTGACAGCAAGGGCCCAAATGACAAAATATCATGTTATTCCTGCTATTTTGCAATTAAAGTAATGTAGTATGTAAAAACTGTTAAATTGTCGAAAGCATATCATCCCTCCTAAGCCAATGCAAATATTTAAAAATGGAAACTAAGGTGCAAAAACAGCCTGTTTGAATTAGTAGCTTTGTTATGTCATAAAAAACTAATTTTCACATATTCACCAGTTTGATTCGACCCATTTGTGTTGAATTTACAAAGCATATTTTAGTCCAGAGTGCTTTCTGAATGCGGTCCAGAGGTGAGGTCATGTCTAGAACAAAGGCATTTCGATATACCAGTCTTAAACATACAGTAACACAAAGAGCCTTAGACTGGTTAGACTGTCATGATGTAAGTGTTATGCAGAAGATGACACACTTGCAGAAGTAGCTCGATAGACCTCCATGGGGACAGCTGGTGGCCTAATGGTTAGGGGGTTTGCCCTACAATCAGACAGTTGTGGGTTTGAATCCCAAGATGGTTAGTGAAAGCACCCTTGAGCAAGGTACCATCCCCATACCCTGCTGTGCTCCTGGGGTGGTGGTGCACAAGATACTTGCCTCTGGACCAGTGATGATGGGTTTGTATCCTACTTACTGCATACACTTGCTGGGTTCCTGAACAAGACTCTAAACCCCAAATTGCTCCAGAGAGACTGTCCCCTGTAGTTAAGGAATGGAAGTCACTTTGGAAAAAAGCGTCAGCTAAATGCCATAAATGGCTGCTGTGCCCCTGGTTGTCTGCTGCTTCACTTGGTAAATGGCTTAAATGCAGAGAAACAATTTTGTGCTGGTCACACTGTGTTGTGGTGTGTTCACCTCACTTTCACTAACACTTACCTGGACTTTATTCAGGGAAAGTTTAAAAAAAGGAACATGTATAGCAGCCTTGGCTCATACAGTTCAACACAAGCACTCTGGCATGCACGTCAGAAGCATAAGGGTAAATCCAATGGGAATCAGGAGCTTAAAAGTTCATTGAAAGGGAAGGTGTGTTCAGGTCAGGAATAGGCTTCATCATGGAAACAGGGCCAGGAGTACTTGGTTTGCCGCATCCCAGCTGTAAACAGAAACAGAGACAGAGACACAACTCTGACAATACCAGCCGATTGGCAAGACAGTGAGCTCCAGATCGAGCTGGACTTAAATAGAGCAGTGTGATACGGTACAGGTGAGTGGGATCAGTGATGAGGAAGTGAAAGTAACAGACGGGATGGGTCGGGGGGCATGGGGGATAGGCCAAATTGTTTGAAGTTATTTATATCAGCAGTGGGTTTCTTTCTGCTAACAATAACTCAGCGGAATACTAGAATAAATGCAAACAAATAAGAAAATGGTTAAGCGAACACTTTACCACACATAAAACCACGATTTACTGTATTACTGTGTTTGTATTTGTTGTAATGTATGTTTTTTAACACTAACGTAACACCACCGCCCAGCTGTAAACAGCATTTAAGCATAATTTTCTCAGGCACAGTACTGTACATTAGGTCTGGGCTTCCCAACACTGGCCCTAGAGGCCCACTGCTTTGTAAATGTTGATGTTTCTGCCTGCTCCCAACACACCTGATCCAACTAATCAGTTTTATTAACAATCATTTAGCGAGTAGAAGTGGGTGTGTTATCACAGGGAACACCCTGAAACGTGCAGGGCAGAGACATGCAAGGACCGAGGCTGGAAAACACTGTGTTAACCTGGAACAAAATTAAGAGGGTGATACAGTTTTCCACTGGGACTGATGTTTTGTTTTCCTTTTATTCTTGCATTCACCTCTTACTGAACCCTAACTGTAACAAAAACAAAACAAAAAAACTTTACAGTGGAGTTAAACTTCCCAGGCAATGTTGGTTTGTGAAATATGAAGTATATGAATAAATGACTTTCCGTTGAAACGGTGTCCTCAGTAATGTAGCTATTTCTGTTTACAGATTACTGCTTCTGTCCAGTCTCTCCTGGAATGGGCTGTAATTACATGTAAATGGACTGTTTCTTGGACAGTAAGTGACGGGAAACTCTTTGATCAGCACCCAGGAAGGTGGAGCAGCACTCTGGGAAAATATGATGACTCTTTTGAATTCTCTACTGTAGCAGCCTTCCTTGAGATAAGTGCCCATACAAATATTTGTTCGCAGCACAAACAAGGAAAGTGAAGGTAACTGCAGTCAGAGCTACCTGATGTTTGCGTTGTGTGCAGGCATGTGAAACAAGCCAATGCATGTCTGTGGACAGCTGTAGCTCTGAAGGGAAAAAAACAGTGTTTTCTGACCTAGTCTGCTGCATCTGAAGTGTGCATTCCATTACCACTGACAGTGATTTAGATTAACTTTTCTGTACTTAATAAGGGAGTAAAAGAGCATAAAACCTTGTTAGTAAGAGTCGAAGCTACTGCCCATTGCTTTCTATTACACATGTGCTTTTAAGTAAGCTTGTTTTGATTCTTAAAGAATTCCTAGCAGAACACAATTCCACCCAAAACCTTGAATATGTTTTTTTCCATCTCATGAAGCATTCTGAGTCTGTACAAAGTGCTTGACATGCTGCTGTCAGCAATGTTTTTGCTGCATTGACTGCCGAACCACAGCCCTATTATGTCATGCTGAGATATAGCTCAGGGGTCATTGCTCAGTCTATAGAGAATGAATAGTAGACTGATTTCATAGCTTTCTTGAAGATGTTTGGCTTTCTCAACTACACTTATGTCCAGTATGCATGTGGATATGATCATCGAAGTCACAATCTTGCTTTGTGTGAAATTCTTATGGCTGTAATATTATTGTAAATGCTTAGCTTAGAAAGAACGGCTGCAATGCTTCCGTTATTCCAGTAATACCACACCCCTGGGGAGGGCTTTCTGAAATGGGAGTGTGACTCATTACTTCAGCCTTAACTTTCTTATAATCAGATCTAAGCAAGCACTACACCACAGCAGTCAATAGCAATGTCTGACATCAATTGTGGTCATCAGTTTACCAAGACCAAAACAAAAATGTTGTTTGTTTCTATTTTTGCTGAAGCGTAGTAGTATAAACTGTAAAAGAAAACAAATTAATTGGGAAATTGAATAAAAGAATGGCTTTAATTTCAAGAATTCAGAAGTGTGTAAGTTCCTTATTTATTAACATGCTGTCCCATAACAAACAGTGTCCCATAATACTATATTGCATTCAGTTACAGCCTGAACTGTATTTGTTCCTATGCATATTTTTTCCATTGAGTTAGTGTCAGGGCTAATGCTGGAAGAGAAATGGCAAGCTGCTTGTACTAGCTCATCATGATGATTTTTTTTTTATATTCACTGAACACATTTTCATGTATTATCATACTGATGAATGTATAACACTATAGAATATTGTTGAATTGCCCTTTAATGTCTCATTGTGATCTGTTGTGTGAAGATAAACACATCCTCCTGCTCATTAATCCGGCGTTTTCTCCCCTTTTCTTTATCCCCTAGCTCATAGCTTGAGGTTTCCATTTAAATCTTCACATTGTGCAAGACAGTTACTGTGTGTGTGTGTGTGTGTGTGTGTGTGTGTGTGTGTGTGTGTGTGTGTGTGTGTG
>JBBJLR010000160.1:7911835-7923899 GCA_037577145.1 Brachypetersius gabonensis | reverse complement strand
TTTTTTTTAAGTAACGCAATAGTTACTTTGCCTGGTAATTAGTTACTTTTATAATGATGTAACTCAGTTACTATTTGTGAGAAGCCCAACACTGCTAAGTGTTCAGAATCCTTTATAATATATTTTCAAATGTTTAGAGTTCAGCCACTGCCCAATGACTTCTCTTTTTTAAGTCATTTTTTCAGTCCTGGGATAAGAAATTATCAAATTATTGACCCTGATTGTCAACTGTAGAGTACAGAAGGAACAAATAAGGGATGAGGTTGAACAACCTGGCATATACTTTTACTGGCAGCAAAGCACATGGCTACTTGTACGTTGTCAAGTAATTGGTTTTGTCTTCCACCCATCAGAGGTTTTGTCTTGTTTATGCTGATAAAAGATTAATTCAGTTTAGCAGCTTGGCCTAGTTTGATATGGAACTGTTACAATCAAAACTGCTGCCATGTTACTTTCTTTCAGCTATTGCACACACATCAGATCCATTTTAGTGCTTCTTCATTGAGCATGAACTAACTACCAATCTTATTCTGAATATTTCTGAGCCTACAGTAAACACACTGCATTCAGGACCCTTTAGAAATTAGGAAGTGCGTTCCACCTCAGAATTTATTTATGTTTTGCTTAGAAACACAAGCTGATATTCCATGCACCGATTTACCATCATAAATTCCATTATGCTGTCCTCTGCCATGACTAATTAGACAGTAATATTACAAACACTATTCAATTACTTTTAACAAGTCTGTTATATGGGATATGTTTGCATTCTTGATATATTAGTGAAGCTTTAGCATTCCAGTTTGTAATATTTCAAACTTGTCTATAGAAGCTTTACTGATATGAACATAAATGTATTTCGGTGTGATCTAAACTAACAAAAAATAAAAATTGAAAGCACCTGCAATAACTTGTTTTTTGTAAAGACACAACACACAATGCATATTTTATAGGCAGATGGAAAATCCCACATTGGATTTTTGAGGTTTACTGTCATTTATAAGGCATTGTAAACTTGTAGGCCCCAGCTCACAACATACAGGTCTTAACGGATGGGATGCTAAAGTCTTGGTGTCAAATACCACAACATCTTCAGAGGTCTTATTAAGTCCATGCCTTGACGAGTCAGAGCTGATTCGGCAGTATGAGGAGGACATACGCAATGTTAAGCAGATGGTTTTAATGTTATGTCTAATCAGTGTGTATAGGATATATAATTTGAGCATATTATTCACATTCAGACTATGGTTTTAGTGTTGAACTGCACTGACTGCATGTGATTTGTGATGACTATTTTCAACTAGGCACCATGTTGAAAAATCTTCAAACAGTTCTTATTGTCCCTGACTGCTGTCCTTAATGACTGTTATATATTTAGAGTAAGACTACCCTTATAAAGGGTTTATAACGCATTTATAATCAGGTTGTTAATAAGGTTGGAGATAAATCATTAATAAGCAGTTATAAACAAGTTGTAACAGTTGTCATATATTGATGGAGGCAATATCGCAGATCTTGTTAGTTGCAGAGCTTATCTTGTCCCTTGGACAGACTGTTAAACTGTCAACTGTTAACTAGCTACTACCATTAAAACTCCAGCTCTTGACAAATAGTAAGCCTGTATAATGTATGATAACTATTATAATTTCTTTATAACCACTTATTGATGATTTATACCTGCAACCTAATTAACAGCCTAATTATAAATCATTTCTAAACCCTTTATAAGTGTAGTCATATTGTAAAGTGGTGCTATTTGTAGTCTGTATTGGTGAGAACTGTACGTTTGCCTGTGCTATTTAGATTGGCATACATTAGCAACTTTGATTAAGAGGTTCCTCTATCTCTGCATCTCACCTACAGTCTGCAGGTCAATAGTGCCCATAATCTCTGGAGTCCTGATGCAGAAGTTCATCCTTATCGCAGAAGCTCCCCAGTGGAGGCTGAGTGGATTAGCCCTTCAACTCTCAGCCTGAATACGCAATGAAGATTCCTCTGCAAGGTGTGATGGAAAAGCATCATCCCCTGCTGGGAGCCTCAGCGGCACACACTGTTCTTGCCTGAGTCCAATAGCTAAAATCTGCCAACCATGAAAGAAAATGGACATCTACACATCATGGATTTTTTCATTTTTGTTTGTTTCTCTCTTAAACATGATCTCTATTGCACTGACATTAAACACTGAAAACCCAAGCTCACTGTATGTGTGTGTACTTCAGTTCCTCAATTCCACAACTACATACCTTACATATTAATTTATAGCAGATAACAAAAAATATATTTGAATGAGAGCTGGATACAAAAAACTCACATCAGATACATGCTGATATAAGGTGTTTCTCTAAGAACCGAAAGCAAATGTATGATACAGAATTGTCAGATAATGGGGTTCTAAAATACTGTAGTATCCCTTGAAGATCAATAATAATATCAAGAACAAGATTCAAGTGATGAAATCTCCTTAATATGACAGAGAGACCATATCAAAAAAGGTTTAAATTAGAATCAGAATCAGAAAATGTTATTGATCCTGGAGGAAACAGCTTATGTTATGACTGCACAGACACGCAAACACAAAGGCAAGAACAGTTTAAAATATTAATAAATCCAATACAAATTGGAAAAAAAACTAATACGAAACACACTATGATAAACACAAATGCTGGGTATTAATACTATAGATAAGTAACTTAGTTAAGTGAATTACTAATAATACAAGTGGTGGTTAGGGTTATGTTATTGCACATAGTAGAGATCAGATGTATATAAGTAATACTGACTTAAGTAATGATATTGCTAGGGTGATAATATTGCACATAATAATGATATTGTACATAATGAAATGATTTAGCACCCATTTTGAAAACTTCACAATACTGCTCATGGTAAGACTATTGCACATAATGATAATAGCCTTATATTAATCATGTACACAGCCTTAAATTGTGTCTTGTTGAACTACAGTGCACAGTAATCTACGACAAATGTTTACCTCTTTTGGCTGAAGGCCTTTGTCTCTTTAAAGCCTTTGTTTTGAAGTGGCTGACTGGGCCGCCGCCACTAGTGCGCTTAGAGCGGTGTCTGATTTCGGCACTAATGCTGCAAAGCCCTCTCATCCACTGGGAGAGAATTAGACTGCAATTATACCTCCACACAAACAAGACCGAAGGAAAGGATGCTTGGTGGTCATGATCAGAGAGAGAGAGAGAGAGAGAGAGAGAGAGAAGCAGAGAGAGAGTATAGGGTGTGGGGGTGGGGGTGGGGATGAGGGTAGGAGTTCAGAATTGGGAGAATGAAGCTTTAGTAAGAGATCTAAACACTCTCATACTGTTGATTAGCTATTCCGTTTTAGTTCATGCCACATTTTTTTATGTAATTACATATAAATTGACCGGTGTCCTCAATTCAATCTACAACATACACACTAAATAAGCATATCAGAAGGGATACTGCTTCTGTTAGAGCTTTCACTGCCAATTTGGTCAATTTAATAAGAGAAAATGTGAGGAGCCGCATGGATGTGGCAGGCTCCCCAGCAAGCAATCGGCAAAAGGACCTGAAGTTCACGTTCAGGGATTTAAAGATGAGAACTTCCAAAAAAAAAAAAAAAAAAGGAAGAAAGAAACAAAGAAATAAAGAAAATAAATCACTGCAGGGGATAAATAAGTTTCTCCAAACTTTATAAAGGGGATATTTGATCTCGTTTAGTTTGCTGTCATTGCCTTGATGCGCTGCTCATGCTAGATTGCTTGGGCTCCTGCTATTTTTTTTGACACAAGTCAAAACAAAAGAAAGCAAGTCTGCGCTAGTGGATTGTTCCGTCTTTATCTTTTAATCAGCGTAAACCTGACACCGCACATGATCCCCATTCAAAAGCATTAGAGCAGTCCTCCCTGCTGCTCTCCCTACAGGGCAGGGGCTCATTTGATCCTGAATGGAGGAGGGAAGGAAAGATGGATGGAGAGGAGAGAGAGAAAGAGAAAGACACACACACAGAGAGAGAGAGAGAGAGAGAGAGAGAGAGAGAGAGAGAGAGGCGGCAGGTGCTTCTCCTCACCCCTGGCCTCCCCCTGCAGTGTGTGAGCTTTGAGGATTCCTCCACTGAAAGAGCAGCTGCTTCTTTCCACATCTCTCCCCTCCTCCACTCTCCCATCCTTATCAGCAACCAGTCATTCCTCCATCCTTCTTGCAAGTCGCTTACACTGCCTGTCAAAAGAACATCTAGCTTTCCAAAATGTTTTTAACCCCATAAACTGCAAGGGCTGCTGCGTATGCTCCCACTTCAGTCAAGCTCAGGTTCAATGTGTAAATAAATAGTGATGTTTTTGGGGTTTTTTTTGTCAGCTTGTAATAAATTGCTGTGTTAAAAAGGAGGCTTACTGAGATCTTGCCAGTTTTCTTTAAAATCAGTAAATCTGTTATCTGATGCATTTTTCTTTTGCAAAGACTTTGTACCATTAGACCAGTGCAGTCTCTAAAACTATAACTTAGCTTTGTTTATCCCTATGAAATAATCCCAAAATAATAGTTTGCATGCTCCTTACACATGAAATTTAATGGTACAGTTCATAAGAATAGACCTTACACAGTTTTGTTTTGTTTTTTGTTTTCTGAGAAGGTTTGCATTTCACTTATAAACAAGCATTCGTTTTACAGTGCTGGGAGGGAGTACAGACATGGCTTTTTCGACATTATGTATACAGTAACATCATTAGAAATCAAGTTCTCTATACTTTGAACACAAGCAAGGATTCTTCAGAAACTGAAGAAAATATCAGAGACTGATATTGCATGTAAATGTGTAGCTATTGTAGCTATGAGCTTATAGTTTGTTCGGGTTTACTTGCTGAGCAAACTTGATATTTGTGTAGACATCCTTATGTTTTAGCAACTAGATGCTCTTTTTAGCTGCATTTATGTTGCTGTCATATAGTACTGTATACATAACAGGGAAAATTGTAACTCCAGAGCCATGACCGTTCCGGATAGAACCATAACAATTCAAAGGCCGTTTATATAAATTAAATAGTCCCTTATATTTACACATGGACACACCACACAGTGTGAACAATGTTCTTTCTCTGCATTTAACTCATTCACCAAGTGAAGCAGGGGGCTGCCACTAATGAAGGGTACCCAGGGAGCGCTGGGGATCATGCCTTGTTCAAGGGAAGCTCAATACTAAATCTAGCAGTGCTGGGATTCAAACCTACAACTTTCTCATCGTAACTCTCTAACCATTATGCCCCCACCTACCCCTTTATATGGGTAAATAGTCAGGTAAAACCTGCTGTATTTGATTCCTTAAAGAGCATTTAAATATCGGTTCTATAAAGCCCTGAAAAAGTTTCACCACTTCTTCAAGCTGCAGATTTATTTTTATTTTGGTGCTATATAGAACCCTTCTTACCACGAGTGTACTTACCACGGGCTGTACTTTCACAAAGGAATTTGCCAAAAAAGTGTCCTCTGGAGCAACACCATAGGAGAATCACTTTTAGATCCTTTCAGGTGAGTGGTTTCAACTAAGCTCTTAAATAACCATTCCAAATCATTGAAAAGCTCTTATGGTAGCCAGAAGTAGTTGTTCCATGGCATTGCTGCAAAGAGAGTTTTTTTTGGCACCTTCATTATTAAGAGTGTGGTTTACTTTTAAACATTTTTTTCCCTGTATCTACTCCTCACTCTCCCACACATTTTTTCCACTTAATACAGAGTGTGCCCTGCTTGAGGCATGCCTTGCATTCTTATGAGCCTTTTGGGGGCTTTTAAAACATTCCCCCATTTGCCCTCTCATTCTTCCCCTCCCTTCGCTTTGATCCGAGCAGATCGACCTACGCGGAGCATGGCAACCGCATTCCATGCCAGCTGCCACCGGCCACTATTCAATTAGCCTGGGTTTCAGGGCGCAAATAACAAGAGAGAGCAGTGGCGGGGAAGAACCGCAGTGCTCCTGCAGGACTAAGGGCCAGTCTAACCTAGTTCCATCTGAATGATGATCTCTTCTTTGATGAATTCAAGCAGTTGATTAATGCAGTGCTATCAGACACACTGTATGTTTGCATACTCACACTGCAGCGGCGGCCCTGAAGGCATGCGACACAGTGTGAATGCAACACTTCCAACCATATTTTTAATTATGCCCTTCACTGTCCTAGCACACCAGCAACTGCTTACAAGAGTGAGAATTCCTTTGTCCACATTCATGCTCACAAAAGGCACACCCCAGACAATAGAGGCAGCTCTTTTAGCCATCATGCACCACACCCCGCCCCATGACTACGTCGGGTCAGCTGTAACTGATCGGCTCAAAACATCCACTGTGGGACCACTCGCATATATGCAAATGCTAATTTTTTCCACCTCTGCTATGGGAATTAGTTTTATGAAACATTTCTGCATGAATGAACTCAAATACTGATTGAATCAACTCCAGACTGATGAAGTTGAAAGGCTTACAAAGTATTATGTTGTCCGCCGACCGAGCTCAACCCAGCGAAAATAAACTCAGCGGTCCTTCAGCACACAGTTCAGTTTGATCTCTAAGTCGCCTGTGTTTGAGTGCGCAAGTTTGATCACGGGCCATGTTCTCTCTTCAAATGAGAAGGAAATTCATCTGAATTTTCCAAATGTTTGCTCAATAATATCATTCATATGCAAACGGAGTAATTCTGACTGATTTGATATGAAATTAAATGGACATAGAGAAATCTGTGCAACTGGCTGAATACAGTGGCAAAATAATAAAAAAAAAAAGTTGGCAAGTTCATACATTTTTCTACAAGATATTATTTCACATCAAACCGTGCTTTGTGAAAAGCAATTTGCCCTTTAATTCTCAGGAATTAGGATCAGAAGTCACTTGAGTCATCATATACTGTACGTTAAAATGCATTATTAAAGAATCTCCCGAGAAAGATTTGGTCCATTGGTCCATTCTTTTTGAAGTTCCCGTGAATTGTAAAGAGCAGCTGATCCTTATAAATTGTGCACAAAAACTGGAAATGCAAGGTTTTGTTCCAACAGCGATGATAATTACATTGCAATAGTGTATCAAAAATGAAAGGAGGCTCAAAAAACTTTTAGAGGGTTAATTGTTAATGGTTACATTGACAAGCATTAGCTTTTTTTTAACTTCCTTTCTTTTCTAACAGCCTACAACAATTCACCTTTTTGGTCTGATTTCTCTTGCCCACCTCTAGCTAATTCTGTAACGCAGACAGCTGCTCTGAAATAGCATTTGCCAGTACTGCAGAAACTTGCATCATCCGGCACCTATTTTAACATGCTCTAGTTTGAAACGTGGCTGCGATTTACTTATACGTCTCCCTGTGTGTGAATCAGTCCTGAGCTGTGGAAGTGATGGGTTGCGGGCCCGCACTCTGGGTCGAGCTCTTTGTATTGTTAGTGCCGGTGAATGGGGCCATCTGCCTGCTGCCTGCTGATGGCTGTCTTGGCTGGTTGTTCTTGAACAATAAGGACATGAGGCCTGGCTTTTGTGGGCAGGCGTCAGGCTGGACAATAGTAGGAGAGATGGGATGGCCAGCGGCAGGCTAGCGGACTGCTAGTCTAACAAGCACACTCAGTAAACAACAGCACTGATAAAGCCCCTCGTAGACAGATTAGCCCGGCAGGCGAGAACAATGTCAACGATGCTAATTACCCTGCGCTGCATGCACAACACATACACAAGCTTTCTCTGAGACACACACACGCCCACACATAAACTAACTCAAAAACACATACACACAGCCTCTCAGTGTGACATCTGGAACATTAATACAGCTTCACTGCAAGATCCACGCACTAAGGTGCACCCAAAACAGCACGCGCACACGTCCTTCTATATTGTCACACATGTATACATAGTATTTGCTGCACTATACAAGCCTTCTGTATAAAATGGGGCATTTACACGGGGTGATACCTGTGTTGATATATTTTATTCATATGGAATAGGTGTATACATTTATTTTGACAGGCTATTCCAGAATCTGTGCTCTTCTCCAGAAAGTTTTGCGGTGCCGCACTCAGCACCGGCTTTTGTTCTTCGCCAGATCCTTCATGGAGATTCGTTTTGTGTTGCAACTGTCTTCTGCTAGATGACTCATCCTTTTTCTGATGTTTTTGTTCTGTTCTGCATCTTCCTGCTTTCAGCCCCAAAGCGAAGCTCTACTGTACCCATTACCCCCTCTTCCACCCCCCCACCCCATCCCACCAGAGCACAGAGCAGAAACAGAGAGCACAACTATCACTCTGGAGCCTTTGAAACCTGTCAAAATATCTTCTTCTCTCTCTCTGCCTTACTCCCATACTTTTATTTTTTACTCGCTCTCTCTCCTCACATTCCCTCTCTCTCTCTCTCTCTTTTTCTCCTTTCACATTCGCTCTCTCTCTCTTTCTCTTCTTACATTCTCTCTCTTTCTCTTCTTACATTCTCTCTCGTTCTCTTCCCGCCTCTCTCTCTCTCTCTCTCTCTCCCATTCTCTCATTTCTTTCACATCACTTTTTCACCTTTTCTGTCTTTCTCCCTCTACCTATTTCTCTCTTTCTCTCTCTTGCTCTCTCCCATTCTCTCATTACTCTCACAACACCTTCTCTTTCTCTTTCTCTTCTTACATTCTCTCTCTCTCTCTCTCTCCCCATTCTCTCTTTCTCTTTCTCTCTCTCTTTCTCTTCGTACATTCTGTCTCACTCGCTATCTCTCTCACTTTCTCTCTTTCACATCACTCTCTTATTTTCTCTCTTTCTTCCTCAACCTCTTTCTCTCCTTTTCTTTCTCTTCCCACATTCACTACCCCCCCCTCTCTCTTTTGCCCTCCCTCTCTCTCCCATTTTTCTCACATCACTCTCTCTCATTTTCTCTCTTTCTCCCTCTACCTCTCATTCTGTCTTTCTCTCTCTCCTCTGCTGCGAGACTAATCTTTACAGTGTAACTGGAGGGTCAACTGCCTGTGCTGGCTGTACAGGAGATGGCTGCCTGCCTCTGCTGTTGAATTATGGATGTGAATAAGATGAATTTTTCATCTTCCTCTTAGCAGGGGCCTTTGGCGATAGGGGAGGGCGGAGCTGAGTCATGTGACCTACGCCACTCATCTCTTATTGATGTGCACATTTAGCTGAAGTGAGCTAACAGCGAGGCTGACTTAGCCCAGCCCACTTTAGCTGAAGGGGTGGAGCTCCGAGTGCCAGGAGCCTTTGTGACAGTAATGAATCTTCTGAAGTCTGTATTATTGCCAGTGATAACAAAAATGCAGCAATTTTATAATAATTAACTCCCTCTCATAGCTCATTCTGTCAAAAGGGGGGATTCTGGAACCCACTTCTAGAATGAGATAAGCAGGACATTCTTATTAGTTGTGAAAGGTTATTATTTGATGTGCAGTCTTATTTCAGGGAAGCATCCTTTAGCTATATTTAGTGTGTGTGTGTGTGTGTGTGTGTGTGTGTGTGTGTGTGTGTGTGTGGTTTGTTAACATTGAAACAAATAGGAAAAATGAAGTCAGATTCAATACAGAATGTGTATAAGATGTCATGAAAAGCCATTACTGTCGCTTTGCCTTATTATTCAAAAGTTATGTCATAAATATCTTTGTTAAACAGCATAATCTTATTGGTCAAATAGCAATCTACTCATTCTGCTATCAGTAATTACAGCATGTTTCTTTAAATGGCTGCAACCTCATTAGACTTGGAGCATATAAGGGTGGAAGCTCATCATTCTGCATCACTACTCACCAATTGCATTAAAAACCTACAATAATTAGTTGCTTGCAAGGTTCAAATTTCAGGACTTGAAATTATACACAAACGAATTGAACCTATTAGTACAGAAGGTGTGCTGAATGTAAACATAATCCCATACATTTGGGTAGCTGAACAAAATGACAATGATCAGTCTTGACTTGCCAGTCACAGATACCTCTGCCATCTGTTTCAAAAGTTAGCTTTCATAAACAGAATCTGAATTAGACCAGATTCATTAGGTGAGTTGAGGACAAAAGAAAACAGGCAACTCATTTTTGAGACACACCATGAGTCTTACAAAAACAACAGTTTTAACTTTTGCACGGTTTTCATTTTATAATTTTGTGCTGAACTAGATGAAAGATGAAACAATCATGAAACAATCGTGGCAATTTCTTTGGTTGTGTCTCCGACTTCATACTGTGAGAGAAGGTTCAAAGACATCATTACACTCTTGCAACCAGCAATAACCTTTTATTTCCTATTTCCTATGTGTGTATGTTGTTAAAACCTTTATCTACTGACTACTCGAAATAAAAGCAATATGAAATGATCTTTTTAACAATGTGACACAGAATCCAAACAGCATTGAGATGAATTGAAGGTATACCAGCATGCGGGACCGCCTCTTCTAGTAACGCACCACTAGTGCATGCTGAAGACGTTTTGTTCTTCTATACTAACTTGCATCGTTGTTTATGATTCAATAGGTGTCAGTCTGTACACCTTCGGACTAGGGCTGCACGATATGAGTAAAACATGTGATATACGATAATGGTTGTTGAGTGTTGCGATGGCGATATCACATGCCATAAGTAAATAAAAACGTAGCCTTTATAGTGTTTATGTTTTTCTGCTTTGGATTTGCTGCTAATATAGACTCCAGACGCTGACTAGTCTATGAAAAAAATGTAATGCAATATTTCCATTCCAACATGTTTCTTTTTTAAGAATTTACTTAAACAGAGCATTTAATGCCTCCCATAAAACATTTGAACAATTGAACATTGTTGCAAAACAAAATGTAAATCTTAAATAAACATAATCTAAATTATAAAAAAAATAGCAAAAGGAACAATCTATTACAGCAGCACAGAATCTGAAGAAACTGCCCAGTGATTTTTTTGCCCTCTTCTCTGTGGCACTGGGTGAAAAGTTTTGGAAAAACACCATTTATTGCAGTTTAGTCAGTAAATGCGATATGTATAATTATTCGCGATATGTATATTGCGAATGTTGATATCGTGATGACGGTAAATTTGCGATATATTGTGCAGCCCTACTTCGGACATGCCATCGTACTTCCATGTTGTACCCAAGATTTTCAGATCTATTTTGCACAGTATGTAAAGATCAAAAATGATAGAAAACTGCCATGAAAATGCATAGTCTGTAAACGGCTTTTGTTTATTTGAGCTTAACCTGTGTCTATTATCATTTGGGACCTGCAAGAGCCAGCAGCTATGACACAATCAGCCTCGTTCACTTTACACCTGTACTTTAATAAATGCATACAATTACCATAATGAAATTAAATTGTTAATCATAGTTTATTTATATACCAATTAATCTCATCTCCTGATCATGAGAGGTCTTGTAAGGGTTAATTAAACCACTTTAGTGCTGTGAGTCAGTAATTCTGGATGGAAACTTTTGCCTCTGTGATGTAATACATGAGAGTTAGTTGTCGTGGGATGGTTCACGTTTCTGTGGGATCAGCATCCCACCATGGGTGAGCCAAAGTCACCTGGCTCCTCCGGCTCTACATGTGCCTATTCATTCCAAAATGGAAATAAAACCACTTATAGCTCCACTTTCAGGCAGACCAACCACACAGTCACCCACTCATAGACACACTAATACACACACACACACACACACACACTCACACACATGCACCCTCCCCCAACCTCGCCTTCAAGTGGCTAATAACCAAACCTGCACCGAGTGCAATTAGTATGACTGACAGGCGCCGAAAAGCCTTTTTGCTGCTGTTCGGATTTAATTAATTCCATTGTTTAATCAAGCACACCATTTAATCATCGAACTTGAATAGGGCTTTTAGCAGTGGGCAGTGGGGCAGGATGACCATGCACTTCAGAAGCAGCCAGGCACTGCCTCTGCTCTCCTTAGATCATGATCACAGTCCATCAAAACAATTTCACACATGGAGAGCAAACTTTAATGGCGCTTCGTAAACAGCGTTAGAACTGGAGCTCTCTCTGGGGAGGGAGTGAAGGAGTGTGTGTGTGTATGTGTGTGTGTGTGTGTGTGTGTGTGTGTGTGTGTGTGTGTGTGTGTGTGTGTGTGTGTGTGT
>JBBJLR010000160.1:7846031-7869624 GCA_037577145.1 Brachypetersius gabonensis | reverse complement strand
TTTGGTGTAATGGTCAGGCGTCTTATGTGGACAAAAGTAATGGGAGCGCTGTACGTGTCGGCTGGTTTTCGCGGGGGCCAGATGTCCCATTACTTTTGTCCATATTAAATAGCTTAGCGCTGGTGTTCAGGGGCGGACTGGCAATATGTGCGTTCGGTAAAAAGGCCCGAGATGCGAAAACCCAACCTGGTAAAGGAAGTCCCAGTCCGTCGCTGCTCGCGTTACTTCGGTGAAAGCACCGACTTTCAAAATAAAAGGATTTTAAAAACCTGCCTTAACGCGCGATAAAATAATTGTCGGCGTTAAGTAAATAATGCGTTAATGCGATAATAACACGTTAACATTCCCAGCCCTAATATATATATTAGAGCTGCACAATATATCACAAATTTACCGTCATCGCGATATCAACATACGCAATATACATATCGTGAAAAAATGATACATATCGCATTTATTATATAAACTGCAATGAATGGTGTTTTTCCAAAACTCTTCACCCAGTGACACAGAAAAGACACCAAAAAAATCACTGGGCAAGTTTCTCTATCTTCTGTGCTGTTATAGATTCTTCCTTTTGGTATTTTTTCTGGCCTAGAACTTACTATAATTTAGATTGTTTTTTTAAGATTTTAAATTATTAAAAATATTTTCATTTTTTCAACAATGTTCAATTGTTAAAATGTTTTTTGGGAGGCATTAAATGCTCTGTTTAAGTAAATAAAAAAAAATATATATGTTACATAGACTAGTCAGTGTCTGGAGTCTATGTTTTTATTTACTTATCGCATGTGATATCGCCTTCGCAACACTCAACAATGTTAATGTTAAAAAAAAAAGTTAATGGTGATCAGAGAGCTTACATATCAGTTATATAAACTTGAAGCACCAGAATCGACATTGGTATCGGCCGATCACCATGACAAAAAATGGTACTTGGTATCGGTGGCAAAAATCCTGATTGAGGAATCTCAAATATATATATATATATATATATATTCGTTTTTTTATTTAAGAATGTTTGGACAAGCCTGTCTGTCAAGGTTATAACCTAAAACATATTTATCACATCTGTTGTAAAAAAGAAGTATTTTTATTTTCAGGACCTGCAGCCTTTTGTCTGCATGTGGTCAGTTTGTTCAGTTAGAATAGGAGTCAGCTGCTATGTGTTAACCAATGGAGCATTACAGGCTTGCTGTCCCATTTCCAGTTTCTGATGGCAATTCCTATTTTTACCAGATCTTGCTTGTTACTTTCTTTACATCCTTTGTTATCTTGTCACGACTGACTTGTTTCTGACATTTCGTTTGCCCTGTCTGTTCTGTGGGTTGACAGCGCTGCAGAAGATATTTCAGAAGATTCATAGACGTTTTCAGAGTTGGTGCCATTTTTCCTTCTGTTGTCCTGACATGCGTTTAGACCTTGGTTTTCATGGGGGAACCTGTGGGTGTTTCCTTCCCAATTGTTCCACTGCATCTGTGCTGGGTAATCTGCATTTTTTTACTGTGCAGTAAGGCTTCCTCTTGCTGTTAAGTTAAAGTGGCAAACCCCAGTCCTAGGCCCATTGTCCACAGCAAAATGTCTTAGTCATCCACATCCGCTGCTTGCTACTGGTATGGGTGGAATGCATGGTGCAATCACACCAGATGCTCATGCGACTATCACTCACTGTCGTAATGCGAGGTTGTCTAGGTGACGCATGTCGCACTTGCAAGTCATTATCGGACCATTCTTAGCTCACATGTTGACCGCTTGGAAGACACAGTCAGTCCATCTTTAAGGCTTTACTAAACTGGACACAGGGCATGCATTGTGGAGAAATGTACTGACTCAATTTCATTACAAGCTGCTAGGCTGCTTTGAATTCTTAATTTTAAAACTTGATATACTCATTTTCCTTTCTTGAACCTCACCATCATGTAGGTACACGTTGGAATTTGAAATTCCATCTCTGTATCATTTGTTAGCCCTGCTTTACCCTGTTTATCAATCACCACCATTGAGCCAGAAATATTAGTGGTGATTCATTCTCAGCACAGCACTTACACTGACATAGTAGTGAGAATAGCCCACCACCCAAAAATAGCTAGTCAACAGTGTCCTGTGGCCAGAAACTGACCACACTAAAGAAGGTATAACATGAACTGCGTCTTCAATAGCTTTACACCTGTAAGGTGGTCCCAACAAAGGAGACATGTCTAATAAAGTGCACCAGGCGTTTTTCTGGCGTTCGTGACGCCAGGTGAGCGCCTATTGAACGCCATACTGTTTTTTTGCTCATTGAAGCAAATCAAAGCGTCCACATGGGCGTTCAGCACCGGCGTTCGGCCGACTGTACGTTCGGATACCGTCAAATAAACGCTGCATGCAACATTTTCTTGGCGTCAAAATAATACACGAAACTACAGATTGGGCGTCAGGCTGGCGTTAAACGGCGTCAGACACAAGTCGAACGCCTTGCTGACGTTGATCAAGCGTTGCTACCAAATGCCACAAAAACGCCTATGGCGTTCAGAGTGCGTTCATTTCGAACGTCCGTGTGGACGAGGCCTAAGAGGACACTGTTTAAAAAAGAAAATAACACTAGCTGCACTGGTGCGATCCACTCTGCAGCACCCACACTAGCATGCCTTTATCATGTTGGTGACATATACATTAAACACTAGACATTAAAAAATGATTGTCAATCCAAGTAGCACTAGCATGGGCAAATATCCAGCTTTGAAAAAAAGAGAGACCACTGCAAAAGGGTTTTATCTTTTAGAGGTGCAAAAGATTGGCCTTAGATTTTAAGACTCGCTGATAATATTTCTCCCAATTTCCAAATAAAAAATATCGTTCTTTAATCATTAAAAGGAAATGACAAAACATCATGATAAGAGAAATGATGCAGTGTTTACTTGAATGATTTAAAGAAATTTCTCTCAATCTCTTCACGCTTAAAAACTTTGACATACTTCTAGTAGTGTTTGCCATCCAATTGGTCACATTGCTAGAGAGAAAACTCATAGTTTTGATTTAAAAATAAATTGCAGTGGTCTCTTTTTTTGTTTCAGAGCTGTATATACATGAACATCAGCCTCCAATCGCTGTGTTGGTGTGTTCCTAAAGGTTTGTTAAAATGGTGTGTACGTAGTTTTGTTGTCAGTTGATCTGGAGGTGGCTGTTACTGGGTGTGGTAGTACATTGAGCACTGAGGTGCAACCTGGGAACATTCAGTCTGTTCAAAGTGCTGAATATTTGAATCAGAAAGTTCAATGGCAACACTTGTCTGAATGTGAAGACATCTCGTAGTCTAACATAACCTACCTAAGTTTCTTTAGTATGGATGATAAGTGGCATCTATATATCTCCCCTCCTCCTGGCTTTTGCAGCAACAGCAGCAGCTGCATCATTGAGTCATTGCGCTGTGCCACCCACACGTCCCTGCTGGCACTCTGTACCAAGAGAAGGCTGCTGCCAACCTGTACCTTCCTCTACTGTTACTGCCTCACTCGCTTCTCATATTGGCCACCATGCCCTCAATAGGTCCATCCTGAGGCTTAAACTTCTTCCTCTGAGATGTTTTCATGCCATTTGTCACATGTGCAATGCATGTAAAATGCTAAAGCTGTGGTGCTTAACTTTTGATTCCCTTGCGATGAAAATTCATTGCCAGGCAGCCTTTTTATGGCTCTTTCTTGGCTGTGTTTTCATTTTCTTAGCTCACATGCATGTCCCCTGCACTATATTCTGCATTTACTAGGGTGGTCACATGAGACCATACAAAGCTATGGGTCTGAGGCTCTTCAGTGTTTTCTTTACATGAAATATTTGTTGTGTTGTTGATGGGCTTTATTTAAGAGTTAACATCGGTCAGTCCAATATTAACCAGCATCACCAAGGGCCTACCTGGCAAATTGTGGATGAATTCCCATTTAGCAGTCTTGGCACACAAACAAAGCAAGAGTTGTTGACGGTGGTTTGTATATCAGGTGCTCTTATCAAATGCTCACCCGTCAAGGACTTTCAATGGATTAAGCTGCAAAATAGTTGACTTGTTTGATAATGAAATGTTCACACTCCACTTACCGAGGTTTTTCTTCTGCTGAGTTGCGAGTTGCTTGTGTCCCGTGAGCCAGCAGCTGAGCCAACACGGTCAACTGCTCCAGCTGCCAACCTACTGCTTTAGCCACGGGAGTGCGAGCCAGGGAGAAGGGATATCAAAGGACAGCATCTTGCAGAGAGAGGGGGAGTAGCTGGATTAGGGCAAGGGACTGGTGGGTGGACAACGGTGCGCATCGGGTGGGGAAGAACAGACGAAGAACAATAGGACCAGGCAGGCTGGAGCGAGCAGAGGGGTGAGGAGGCCATGGGAAACGTGTGGCAGCCATCGGCCCAGCACCAGGCCACTGGGCGCACTCAATAGGCACAGGAAATGGGATTTGCAGGAGACAGATGTGCAGGAGAGAGGTGATGAATGCATTAAAGCCTAATAATCAAGATAAAGGTAAGAGTGGCCTCTATGCACTTCTCATAAAGGATGCTTTGCTGGCCCAGTGTTTATCTCACTTCTCTTAAGGGAGCTTCACACCTTGAGATGTAAAAAGACATTTGCATTTAATATTGAGTAATCTGTCTGCTGGTCCCAGTTCGCAGCCAGTGTTTGAGGTTTTGACAGTCATATAGCTGCACTTTAAGTGAGACCTTTAACAGTCTGAAATGTTCCGACTACTAAAACAACCAACCTGAGCCCAACCTAGACAGCGTCATTAAGGCTTGAGTATGAGGCTGACCTGAAATAAAAAATCACTTTAGTCTACCCATCGCCTCCCAGCGTGCTAGATATGAACTGACAGGATAGCACCAGTCAAATAACCGCCTGGCAAGAGTAATTGCAGTCATTAGATCTGGAGTCACCAATCTTATCCACAAAGGGCCGGTGTGGCTGCAGACTTTCCAAGCAGGACATCTCGTGACTAATCAACTATTTGAAGACTGAGACCAACGGATTCATCGAGTAGAATAAGGTGTGCTTCGGCGTAATTGATTTCAATAAAAGCCTGTAGCCTGCAGGCCCTTTGTAGATAAGACTGGCGGTGATCCATCCATTAGATTATGGATAAATGAAAAACTAATTCTGCTCTGACACATTTATTTACAAAGCAGTGCTTTCTCATAATAAATGAATTCCATAATAAACCTTTCATAATGAGCTGTTCTCATTCTGGATGCTTCGGGCAAGATGTTAGCCTTCACCTGTTTAATCCAACACCTCTTATTTCTGTAAACAATATGTATGTAACAACAAATGTTTTTGGCCCATTATATATGAATGTTCATTTGACACCTTTAATCTGTCCTCTCCTGAATCTTTCAGCTCTTTCATTTCTCGTGCATCCATTTTCTCACATGCGTGGGCCTTGTGGCTAGATTTTGGCAACAAGAGAAGTTGGTGACTTCAGCATGCCAAGCTAAAGAAATACACAGATGAGTCTAAAATCAGGTCACATGAATAACATTGACTATCTTGTTACGAGTATACTTGTCAAGAGGTGGGATATATTATGCAGCAAGTTAAGTCAGTTCTTGAAATTTATGTTGGAAGCTGAAAATGGGCAGACGTAAGAATCTGAGAAACTTTGACAAGGGTCAGATGGCTATGATGTCTAGACGACTGGGTAAAAGCATCTCCAAAACTGCAGTTCTTGTAGGGTGTTTCTGGTATGCAGTGGTTAGTATCTAGCAGAGAAGAGCGGTGAACCAGTGGCAGGGTCATGGACACAGTGAAGGGAGGGAAGGTCAGCATTTTAGGACTGATCCCACAGAAGAGCTGCTGTAGTATAAATTACTGAAAAAGTGAATGCTTGCTAGAACGGAAAGGTGTCCGAACAAACGGCTTGCTGCTTCTAAGCTTGTGCTGTTGAAGACTAAGTTCACCCCTTGGTGGCACACTATCCCCTAAGTGCAGGGGCCGTTGTCACCCGGATGATGTGCTCTGCCACGGCAATTACTTGAGGAACATGACTGTGTTGACTTTGGCTCCAAATTCCCCAGATCTCAATCCGATCAAGCATCGGTGGGATGTACTAAACAAAGTAGGCTGATCCTGGGAGGCCCCACCTCACAACCTTCAGGACTTAAAGGATCTGCTGCTATTGTTTTAATGCCAGAGACCACCGCACACCTTCAGAGGTTTTGTGCACTCCATGCCCTGATGATTCAGTGCTTTGGCAGCAGGAGAGGGAGCTTTTTTTTTTTTCATTTTTAATTTATTTTTCAGTCGCAATGCTCATTAATGAAGAGTGTCAGCAGAACTGTAAATGAGCCAGAGTTAGCCTAAAAGACTAATTTTCATTTTTTTTGTCCCTGGACAGATGACAGCTTATTCTTTAATGACCACTTTGTGGGGCATTGAACACACTGCATTCATATTTCAAGTTGCTTGAACATGTTGCTTGAACAAGTAGTCTTTTCTCCCGGCTTTGAACATGCCATTACTCTTCCTGCTGAGAGTAAGAGCATAATAGCTTAATTTAACGCTCGTTCTACATGCAGCAAGTTCAACAGTGTTTGCACTGAATAAGACTGGCTTAACCACAGCTGAAACACTGCTTCTGCAGGTATTATGACGGAATGTTTAGGTCCTCATTTTCCACTTACAAATAGTTTCACGCTGTAGACATTTAATCCACCTTTTTTTTTCTCATAGTGTGCCTTACTGCTGCAGACTGTGTGTAATATCAGGCAACATCACCCCTGAGACAGCAGCATAAGTGCAGTGAGATAAAATGGTCTTAAAAGTTCTGACGGGACTTAATAGCAGTGACACATAACCGTTAAAATATGCCTTGGATCAGGACATCTGTTAAGAAAGAGCAAGATGCTTCAACTGAACACTGGGATGGAGCTTCACAATCTTGACTGGCTTCTCTGTTGAGCCTTGTTAAGTTGCCTTGGCAAGTAGATGGACAGGTGGCTAGTGGGGTCAATAATGGCCTTTGACCTTATCCAGTGGTGGGGCTTGTAGTTCTTGTGGATGCTCTGCTCATCAGCTGTGGGGATGGAAAGCTGAGATGCACACTTGTTCTCCAGGCTCCTTTGTTTCGAAGGCCAGCTTGTTAAGGCTCTGAAGATCCCCTGCCACTTTCATTTGCTGGTCCATCGTCTCAAGCAGACAGATGTCTATTTTTGCTAGCCATGTGTTCCGTTTTGTTATTAGAGACATCCTTTTGTGGCATCGTGCGTCCTAGTTATTACTCCGGATCTCTCAGGAGATTTGCAGTGGGAACGTGCCACCAGTAGCGCAGTTGCACTGCCACCCATCTTATGGGAGCCAGTGATTAGAAAAGCCATGTCAGTTTCCCAACATTGTATGGCCTTCGTTTGCTGGTAACCTCAAACCACTTCCTTAGCCTGGCTGAGATCTATGAGCACCATAATGGTGAGAGCTGGGTGGCGACTGGGGCTGAGCACATTTTCCCACTGTGTCGGAGTAGCCTCGGCCCTGTGGCCGGGAGTTTTTCGGCCGCCATTCAGGTCATTGTATTTGCGTCCTGTGTATCACTTCCCTGCGAGATTGTGGATTGTTCGTGGGAACAATGATGTTTGGGACTCTGAAAAGATTCATAAATCACTCATGTGGTAATATAAAGTACAGTGTTGTCTCCAGTTAGATGGGGTGTAATGTTCTGATATGCAGCTTTTCCCAAGCTAAGGCAGAGCCAGCCCCACAAGGAACAAAATGTCCTCTAAAATAGAATGTTACCGTGGCTTCGGAAGAGGCCTGGGATATATTAAGCTGCCACGTCAATAGATTGATCAGCTTTGTTTTGCCATCCGTCAAGCCTCTGTATAAATCGTTCAGCAGTGCTGGAGACAGCAGCAGGGTCATGGGAGGGCTGGGCGGGGACCATAAGCTTCTTGCTCACACTAAACAGTGGTTGGAGGCTTTAGGGTTAACATTAACATCTCCACCTGTGGGATGGGGCAAAAAGGAGAGTGCAGGTGGTGTGGGGGGGGCGAGATTTGAGTAGAGACAGCAGATGGAGACAAAGAGGTCAAGCTCTATTCTGTCTTTCCTTTCAGCTCTGCCTCTGTACTCTGGAGTGCCAGAGCTAGGGAGAAAAACTAGACAAAGCCCTTTCAAACTAAATGAGCTACCATCATCCAGGACTCACAATGTCTTTTACATGCACACAAATATACACTCATGTTGTTTGGACTGAACTATAATGGAAACGCTCCTTAATTACTGTTTATTGCTCATTTTGTTACTTGTCCTCTAACCCTTCAGTGCTCCAGTGTGCACGAGTGTCTCCACTGAATGTGTGCAGAGACAGCCTGTGCCCTTGTCAGGAAGTGTCCTCTGGTTGTTTACGCAGCGAGGCCTTTGTTTGACGGCTGGTAGGTTCAGTTACACCGGTTGCTACTTGATATAATTATCGTCTTATTTTTTTACCTTGGTGATCAGGATTGTTTATGCTGAATTAGTGCTGGAGCAGAACTCCATTAATCCGTGTATGGAGGGTATAAGTGAAATATTGTGTGTCAAGCGGAAATATTAAATTACTTTTGATAACACCAGGGCATGTGCTGGCTGAAAGCCGAGAAAAACATTGTTTATTTTATGGATGTCAGTGTAAGTAAGAGTTGTTTAGTTCAACCTTTTAATTCCCACCTTTTGCTGTGCAGTTTCTTTAGCTGAGTAGGGTTGCAAAATTCTTGCACAATTTCATTAAAGAAGCTAGTTTAGGTTTTGTAAATGTGATGCTGTTATTTCTGCCTCCTGCTAGATGATTTTATGTAACCAAACAAGATTTCACGCATCAGTTGTAAAATATTTTGAAGACCATTCCGCTTTATTCAACAGAAAAATGCCACGTACACCATCCAGTGTGTGAAGGCATTTCACACCTGCAAATGTTGATATTTCCAAAATTCCCAAACTAAAGTTTCCATGGAAAGTTTACAGGAAATTTACTGGAAATTTACCAGGAATTTTCTGCCCCTTTGCAACCCTAGTGCTGAGTAGGGATGTTCCAATTAGGATTTTTGCCACCGATACCAAGTACCAAGATTTTTTTGTCATGATGATCGGCCGATACTAATGCCGATTCTGATGCTTCAAGTTTATATAACTGATATGTAAGCTCTTTGATCACCATTAACTTTTTTTCAGGTAAAGTAATACTGAATTAAATGTTGTATTAAATGTTTTGGACAATGCGCCTCCACGTGAGATTTCTTTGGAACATAAACGGCAAATAGTTAATTTTTCATTGTTTCTCGAAACAACGTTGTAATTCCACACCGGCGATGACATGACTGTGGCCAGTAGTCGAGTTGTAAAAACAAATCGGGGGGATGGTGAATTTTATCGTTTATCAGACATATTTTGTTCTGATGACAGTGCACATGGTGGGAGAACTGTGTACCCTTTTTATTGTTATTTAAGCAAAAACATAATATATTCTACTATCATAAAACAACATGCATGGTGTGGATATTATGTCTCAGATACTGCCATTGATCCTCAGAATAGGATTCAGTCTTCTGGCTGACATAGCTATCACATGGTCCATAGTTAGGGTCAACTCGAGTAATGAATGTCATTAAAGTCACTGTTGGTGGAATGTGCAGGTGACCCAATACTTTTGTCCATATAGTGTAGATAGTATATAGCCACTTTCAATGTACTATATGAAGAAAACAAACTAATTCTTCCCCCTTGAACAGTTCGATGCTGTTAACAAACACTGTGACATTCTTCCTCATCCCCCCTCAACTCGAGTACTGACTGCGCACCAAAACATTTACGTTCCCACTCGTCGTGTACGCCCTCACACATTGACGTCATCAATTGTGATCGGTTCCTAAGATCGGCCAAGTTTAACAAGTACCGATCGAGTCATAAAATGTGATTATCGGCCGATACCGATCTTCGGCCGATCAATCGGAGCATCACTAGTGAGGAGTGGTACAAAATATATTGGTTGATATTATGTTTAAGGTAGGAGTTTTTGTAGTAATTGTTATAGCAGCATGCAATGAATGTGCACCGTTTTTAGATGATTTTTGTACAATATCTGAAGAATCAGATCCGGAATTGCCATGATTTCCCTGCAATCAGAAGGTTCTGGGATCGAATGGTGACATCACTGAGGTACCCTTGAGCAAGGTACCATCCCCACACATTTCTCCCTGGGCGCCCCTGATTGGGGGCAGCACCCTGCTTCTCTTTGTAAATGGGTTAAATGCAAAGAAAGAATTTCACATTGTTCACACTGTTTGCTGTGGTAGTTTACATGTGACTATAAGGAGCCACTTTACTTTTATACATGGCACACAGCAGAAGTTTGTCCGTGTCTTACACGTCCATATCTACTGGAGATACTCCATTTGGTTTAGGTGGGGGGTAGCCTCAGGGTAGAGCATGTTGAAGGCAAAAATGTGCAGAAATTGTGGTAGCCTAGCTGGTTCATAATTTGGTCATCAACAGCCGATTCTCTTGCTGTTCCTTGAATTTAATGATTTTGACTGACAGAAGTCCCTGACTCTTGTTGTCCCTCCATTTTTGCATTGTATGAGTTTTGTATAAAGTACCTTTCCTATTCACCTTTGGATGTTTTTTCTTCTAGTTACAAACCAGTTGCATGATTGAAACAGTACCACCCACTTTCTGTGCATTCCCTGCATGATGACCTGCTCTGTGCACACATGGTCTGAGTCAAATGTTATTGAAGAGCTGGCAGGGTAAAGTCTGTTTCATTTCTGGTCAAACTGATTTTGACATTAGTATTCTCTTATACAGCTACACCTGGTGATGTCTAGATTATGCTTGCAGTACATGTCTAAAAACACCATTGTGTTTAAAGTGAACAAACGAATACACAGCAAACCCTTCATCCTCTCCCACTTTGTAGACAGGCACATTCTAAGCAGTCACAAATAAGCAGGAAAGATACACTACATGGTAGAGGTGGACGATATATTGATTTTATCGATTAATCTGAATTTACAGTTTAGGACGATGGGTTTTTATGAAAATCGATTTTAATCCTTATTTTACACACGAGCACCAAAAGCGGAATTAAAGCGATGCACCGTTCTTCACGGGTAAATCAGTGCGGAGCATCCAAACACTATAGCAGTGCTTGTGTCCAAAAAAAGTCTGACACACCAATCAAGTCCTGTGTCCGACTGCTTAAGCAACGCAGCCACTCTCTGCAGTGCTAGTGTTAGCCATGTTAGCTTGCAGTGCCATTTCAAATGCTGTGCAGAACGCCGGTACCGTTACTGTACTTTAACACTGACTTGCAGGTTGTGCAGGTCATGGTGCTGTTTGTGTGGTCAAGAGCAGAGCTGGACTGGGTCAAAAAAATGTCCCGGGCATTGTGAGCCTTGACTGGCCCACCAGGCTGTCCTTCCTGAGGGGGGCGGGTGCTGCTGACAGGATTCCACGCCGGCCCAAATTTACCATTGGCACACCAGGCAAATGTCCAGTATGCCCAATGGCCAGTCCAGGACTGGTCTAGAGTGAAGTGTCTCCACACATGTGATGTGTCTGTCTCCTCTGCTTTGTCTCTTGTCTTGTTGCGGATTTGTGTTCAGATTCCCCTCTTTATGAAGAGACTATAATAATTGGTTAAGTCAAGGAATGCATGTCAGCGTCAGCCAATCGGAGGCAGAGACTGCATTGTGTATACAAGTGCGCACACAGAGAGGAATCGAAGTCGACTAGTTAACTTTTGTGTTAATGCCTCAGTGTCATATGATAAGAATGGGACATGGTGGAATCCGATAAAAATGCTGTCGCGATGTGTATTCCAAAAGATATGATGCCCATACATACTGTGGAAAAGCTTCATTAACATGCTGAAAGTTTTAGACCCAAAGTATGTGTCAAATTGAACTTTAACCCTAAAGAAAAAAAAACTTAAAACTTGTTTTGAACCATTTATTTGTCATCTGTAGTTTTATTTTGAGGAGGGAAGCGAAAAATCGATTAAAATCGAAAATCGGATTTAATGTTTTTTTGGGGTTTTTTTTGCTCAGCTCTGCTACATGGACAGGACTATTTGGATGCCTGACCTTATACCAGCAGGCACTTTGATGACATTGCATTCATATACATGGACATTAATATGAAGTCTTTGCAGCTATAACTGCTTCCACTCTTCTCGAAAGACTTTCCGCAAGATTTTTGAGTGTTTCAGAGGGAATTTCATTCAAGTTCATCCCAAAGGTTTTGGTTGGGGTTCGTGTGCGGGCCAGTCAAGTTCTTCCACGCCGAACTCATCCAACTGTGTCATTATGGAGCTTAATTTGTGCACTGGGGCACAGTTGTGCTTGAATAGAAAAGGTTCTTCCCCAAACTGTATTCACAAAGTTGGAAGTATGATGTCACCCAAAATGTCTTGGTATGTTGAAGCATTAAGATTACCCTTCACTGGAAATAAGGGGCCTAGCACAAACCCTGAAAAACAGATGTGTCCCAATACTTTTGTCCATATAGTGTACCTCTTGGGAGGTAGATTAGCTTCTGCACTCAGAATAACCTAGCACTGTCTGTGTCCTTTTGTACTACCCATGGCTCATCAGATGACGTCTCAAACAAGTCAAATGAATAATATTTACCAAATATGCAATGCACAAATGTAACAATGACTTTTAGTATTGCTGTGTGGGCTTAGACATGTACCTTCTGGCATCTCATATCTAACATTCCTGGTTAGGTATGATAGATTCAAAATTCTTTCTATGTCGTAGTTATACAAGTATAACATGTGAGATTAATAGCTTCTTTCTTAGCTGGCTGCATTTGAGGTAATTGGGACATATTATGCAAAACTCACTTTAGTTATAATAGGTCTATGGGTTATACAAAACATGTTCATGAAGTTCTTTGCACAAAATCACTCTCACATAAAGAGATCTCACCAGCTTTATTCCCCACAGTTTCCGGCCCGTTCAAAATGGTGACGTGCCCCTGGTGATGTCCCACTTGGCCAATTTGCATAGAACCGCCCCTCATCTGTCAAGACCCCACCCACTAGATTAATTGAAGATCCGCCATTTTATCTGCTAGTTTTACGAGCACGGATAAGCCGAGCACTATGACTACAGGCAGAGGCAAGTCACACATGAAGTGTTGTTGTTGTTGATTGCAAAGAACTGCACAAATCCCTACACTTTGTCCCAGACAAAGAACACCAAAGGACTGAGTGGCTCCATTTTATTTTCGATGCCATATCCCAGCAACAATCAGTTTCGTTCCTCCTCGAAAAGTTCCACCTTACGTTTTTAAGGTGGAACGGAAAATTCGAATAAGGAGCTATGAATAATGAGAACTTCATCGTCGTGGGGGATCTGTACCTACTGTCCGTGACAAGTCAGCAGATGAGGAAGATGTAAGTACTTTCAAACAATAACTTTTGTGTTTCAATCGCAGTTTAGTATGAACTTGTTCATTTCGTTTGGTAAGCATGGCATGTTTGGGGCGTGGCCAGCAACAGCTTATTTGCATCTAAGTGACCTAGCCCTGAAACGGCTCGTTTTGAAAGGGACCGAAACTGATGAATAAAGCTGGTGAGATCACTTTATGTGAAGTTCATGAACATGTTTTGTATAACCCATAGACATATTATATCTTGTTTAAAAAAAGAGTTTTGCATAATATGTCTTCTAAAATACTTCGGTACCTTTGAATGCACTGGTTGTAGATGTGAACTGCCACCATCTTTCCTCTCATCTGTAATCTCTGTAGGGGGTTAACTGCCACCTGCACTCAGCAGTCACACATCGACTGAGCATCTCTGTCCCCATGAATACACATTGGTAATATGGGTAGAGTGTGATTGCCTGGTGATGATGGAGGGAGATGAGTGCTTTAAATCCTGGGAAGTTGTACAGCACATGGTGGGAATTAAAAGGACCCGATTGTAAACGGCAGCATGACAGCAATTGAATTCCCCACAGCTGCCGGGGTCATGGCATTATAAACTAGCATCTAATGGTAATTAGACTTTAAACACCCAAAAGAACAAGGCCTGCCTCTCCATCCGCATTCACTTCTGAGCCTTTATTGCAAGGAGGACCAGCAGCGCACTTTCATTTCGAGGTCCAGCCTCCCCCCATTGGCCCTCTAATCTCTATCGTAATCCGTGTTACTGGTGATTCCCAGGGTCCCACAGGACTTTTCTTGCTGACCTATTGAGTGGCCCTGATAATGAGGAGCCCCCGCCATCTGTGCACGCGCCTTGAATCCCAGTGCAGCGCTTGGCCTCTTGAAGGGGAGTTTGAATGGAGCTTGAAAAGACCAGTAATCAAGGATCATTCCTTTTGCAAAGCATTCTGGCATAATAAGATACACTTTGGTTATGTGTTGCAATCAGTTTAGGTCAAATCCACTGAATACTTGACAAACGAATTGTCTATGCGCAGCCAGCTATGAGGATTCCCTGTGTGAGGATTTTTCAGATTCATTTTCATGCAGTCATTGTAGGTTATATCAGTAATGTGCTCCTTAAAAGCACTATTGTCTCTTTTTTGAGCTTTTAAAGTCAAGTTCGATCACGTAACTGGGGGAAAATGCAGGCCTAGCAGCTAAACATTTCAAGTATTTGTGTGGCATGACAGCAACAACAAAAAAATCTTCATTTGCATTTTTTGGCTCATTATGTTGTGATGGTGGTGATGCCAGAACATTGGGAAACTCTGCTTTAGGCCCATAGGCTAAACCTTGTTGGCTGGTTGAGAGTGGAATTTGGCATAAGGCCTCTGCTGTTTTTTTTTGTGGTTTTTTTTTTTTTTTTTTTGCTTGTTTTGAGTGAGCTCAGCTATTCTGAATAGCACAGGAGAACTTCTGATCTGTAAACATCTGAGGTTTAAATGGCTCTTTGAACAAGTTATGCTGCACTTTCTTAATTCTTGTTTGTCTAAGTAGTTGTTAATTTGACCAAAAAGTGAAATGAACACAGTATTTCTCTTGCTAGACTTGAGATCATGTGCACTATACCATCATCTGTTTACATCCCTTAGCCTGAACCAATGGACATCGAGGAATTGAGAAGCCTTCAGAGATTTTGAGATGTGCAGTATCTGTAATAGCTCTTTTTTAGCACAGCAGGTAACAAAAAACCACAAACAAGCCTGCATTAACGTCTGGACTGACTGATACAGGACTGCGCTTTAAAAGAAAACATTGCAAGCCTCGCATACATCTCGCATGAGATGGTCCAACCTGATAGCCATCATGATGATCTTCAGTCAACCAAAGTCTTTTTTTTTTTATTACCTCTAATGTGACTTATCAGCCAAAATATTTAGTGGCGTAATTTTGCTTGTTTGCGTCTTTGCACTTGAGCTACAAGACTTAACTAACCTGTAAAGGGAGCTTATGAGCAACAGTTAGCATTGTTGCTCACTGGTGTCAAATTTCACTTTGGCTCCTGACACTGAATGGCATACTTGTATCTGTAAAAATGCTCAGTCGTACATTGTGTAACTAAAAACAGTATTAACTACAACCTCAAAGCCTAAATTTGTCAGTTTCTGTCCGATTGTATGGTTTTGTCGGTTTAAAAGACGTGTTCAATGTGCCAGGATACCAAGGAACCACACTGCAAACAAGTCAGTCATATTTGCTCTAAGTTTTCTGATCTTAAATATAGTGCATTTAATAAATGTGTCCTGTTGGACCTCCCATGACACCTTACTGTATTATGAAACAGTCAACATACCAGATGTGCTCATCTCACAAACCATATTACAAGGCAGCCAGATAAGGATAAGCTTTAATGATGATGAGCATGTCATGAAGTCACCCTTTGCACAGTAGCGCTGATGCCGATCCTGAGTGAGGGAGGTGGGGTTGAGGGGGCCGGAGGCAAAGTTGCTTGTTTGACACTACTGTTGTTTGATGATGCTTGCAGGATCTTATGGCAGTAATTATAGAGGACAGCTGTAGACCAGAGGTTTGTGGTGTGTGTGTGTGTGAGCCACTTACGATACTTTAAAACTGTTTTCTACACACCCTCAAGGCCTATCCTGAATTGCGCTGGTCCTGTAAGAGCATGCGCCTGGATGACAGCCTCTGCAGCACTTGCGCTTTCTGGGCTTGTTGTGTCAGCACCGCGCCCTCCTCCCGATTACGCATCTGTATGAACTTGCAGAGGCTCCCCTCTATTGAGGCCCCTCTTGCCAGCTGTCACGACACTCAGGGTTCTAAGGAAGGTGACGGCTGACGTGCCGCCCCCAAGTCTTCGTTTTGCGTTCTAGGGAATCCGATTCCACAGTCAAGTAAGGCTTCCTACCATATTGCAGGCTTAAAGCCATAGTTTAGAAGTAAATCGAATGTGAACATTTTTCTCCTTGGCCAAAAGTGCCGACGAAATTCAAGACGGTTGCTGTTACTGTTTTTAGCTATACAATAAACTTTTTTTTATTTGTTTATTTTTACAGAGAATAAGAATGACATACAGTGTTAGAAACTAAGCAAGCAAGTCTATTTGTGATTACTTAACTCCACATGGTTTGAGGGGAATGTAATGATTTCCCCATGCACTTTTGCACAATGCTAATTGCTGGGGTATATGTTTCCAAAAAAGGACACGTGCATGCCTTTGGCTGATTGGGGTAAGGGGAAAATTGTGCAAATTTGATTTTTTGCCCAGCTGTCACATAAAGCGTCTGCATTGCCAAACCAACCAAGAATGAATGATACAAAAACGCAGGTCTGTTGCACAAGAGGCCATCGTCTTGTGTGCATACATGCTTGGGGGCATGGAGGGGGGCTTACATGTAGACATGCGACCTTGAGGTGTCCACTTGGAAGCATACAAGTTATCCTGTATCCTCTTCACCTATCTAAACATGCCCACTTACACCTCCACAACTATGTGCTCAAGTACACACTTGCCACGGAAGGGCCCGTTTTGATCCCCACTCTCCTTGCCCCATGGGAGAAAATGATGGATTTCACGCCTACACAAAAATGTTTGGATCACTTTGAAGTATTGAGGAACAGGGCGCAAACCTCTGCCCTGGCGTGCATTAGAAGGAGTTTTTATTACACTTCTTGATTCTTCACCACCACCTTTTCTGAAGCGAAGAAAAACACAGGGCTTCTTTTGTAACACTATCATGAGTTAGCTCAAGCAAAGGCAATGTGCACTGGTTTTAAACTTGTTAATGCAACTTTTTTTGACTAATATAATGCATTATGCTAAGGGCAAAGATGTGTCCATGTGCCTCAATGAATAGAACTGTGTGAACTCTTGAAGAAATACCCCTGCGTTATTCAGCCTGGACTGAAGGAGCTGCCCATTTGTGGCTGTTCTAGGTGGGTACATTTAGTCGGTGAGTTTAGTTCTTTACGAGATAGATGTTTGTGGCAGTTGGCACGAGGTGCAGATAGAAATTGAGTTGCGTAAATGCTAGTAAAGTCCCAACAGACTGCATTTCACTGCATAGGCTTGTTTGTTATTCTTGATGGGCTCCAGTCATTCTTTAGCTAGCCTGGAAGGTTTGGCATTACCAGAATTTGTCATAAGGAACAATTTGGGGTTAAAATTGGGCTACATTCGCCCCACATGATAAGTTCTTAACTTGGTTTAGGCCTATTTTCTTCTGCACACATGGCAGTTAGCCCTGTTCCCCTCATGAGGAGCTGAGGGTCTAGCTGGTTCAGGGATTCTGGTCATGTCTGTGCTTAATGAGACAGTGCACTAACAGCTCACTCATATGTCAGTCGTCCCGCCTCCTCCGTTTCCCTCGAAAAGTGCCACATTTTGGAGCCAAAAAGCCCCACCATTAGCACGTGCGGTGGTGCGGCCCGAAGTTAATATAACTGTGTTGGGCTCGCTGGCCGTGCTTCAGTTACTGAGGCAGCATGCAGGATCACTCCCCCCACTCTGCTGTT
Source organism: Brachypetersius gabonensis (assembly GCA_037577145.1). Lineage (NCBI taxonomy): Eukaryota > Metazoa > Chordata > Actinopteri > Characiformes > Alestidae > Brachypetersius > Brachypetersius gabonensis. The sequence continues at coordinate 7,851,722 of JBBJLR010000160.1, read as the reverse complement.
TTAGTTCAGCGCCTCAGGTTAAGCATGAACGTTTCCGTTAATGGAGGTTTGCTGTTTATTAACCTAGCACGCCCGCCGCGGCTATTGCTTTGTGTAGGTCAGGCCAGGCCAGGCCAGGACGAGGAACTGCATTTTTTGAATAGCAAAATGTCTGTTGACTTAGAGAAACATTGTGGCCTCAGTGGTTGCTCTTGTCCTAATTGATGTTGTTTTATTATGGTTACCCTGCTGACCTCATACCCAACCCAGCCGTTTTCATTCTTGCGGTCTAAAGAATGATTAAAAGTAGTGCACCACTATTGTGTTTTAGTTCAGATTTACCGGCACATTAATCCCAAACTGACATCAAAGCAAACTTGCACAAAACAAATTGTTCCTGCTTTTGTTTCTCGGTGTGACAGACAAGTTAAGCCGATTTTGATGTTGATGGTGCTGATCGATTGTTACCACCAACAAAACATTGGCACTACATCAATAAATCATTGATATTGTCCTTCATAATCTGTTGTCATGAATCACTTCAACACACACTACGAAGCACAATGTACTGAAAAACCCTACCTTAATTTACCCCTGAAAATACACCAAAGCCCTTCATTTCAATGAAGTGGCCATTCATTTTTGAATCCAACAACTTCATATAACCTTAAAATTCTATTTAAGGCATGAGTGTGAAACCCCTTCATCTTAAAATTAAGACGTTAATTCGAGAGGCTCTATTATTTAAGGGGCAAATTTGAAAAGTAAGGGGAAAATTCAGTAGTTTACATCTTAATCAGCCTTAATCTATATAATGATCTACCACCGTTTCTTTAAAATGCTTAGCATATGATTATATGATCATTATACCAACTATCATTAGATTAGATTCAATTCAACTTTACTGTCATTACACATGTACAAGTACAGGGCAACGAAATGCAGTTTAGGTCTAACCAGAAGTGCAATAAGCAGCAAGTGCAGGATAAAGGTAAAAGTTTTAAGTTATGAGTTATAAGTTATGAGTAAACGTAAGGTGATATGTACAAGAAGAAACTGAATATTTACAGATGGATCTACAGTATTATAAACATAATATACAGCTTGTATTAACTATAATCAGGAATTAGAAGTAGATGAACAATATTACAGATTGCTACAGAGATCTTAAATATGCATGGATATGAACAAAATTTACAGTTTAATTATCTCCAGGATTGACATTTGTATAGAAATATATAAACAGAATTTACAAACGTGTATGTGCAATATATAACTAGCTTCATAACAAAAACTGTATGTCAGTATGTCGATCAGCATGGAAAACACTACAAAACCCACATAAACTTATTTCTGATGATTTTAATCTGTTGACCTGTGTTACTACAAGATATTCTCAAAGTACAAGATCTTTTGTTGCAGGTTTTGGCACTTGTTTGGTTTTTCAAATGATAAAGGCAAGGTGCCACAGGCAGAAACAACGATGGACAACATCATTTTACTATAATCAAAGATGTCAGGGCTTAATTCATGTTCATTCTAGTGGTCTACCAAACATTTCCAAAGTTTAGCCGCTCTAATGAAGGGTTAGCTCCACCCATACAATCATGTCATGTCATATATCACTGTAAAGCTTGTTTACTGTGGAGCTTGTACCTACAACAACATTCACACAAATGCTTTGTGTTGTCTGAGATCACACTGGGCAAAGTAGACCTTAAGAAGACCGTTTTTGGTTTTGTTTTTGTTTTGTTTTTTTCTTAAAAAGCAGCATTTCTCTACTTTCAGAAACACAAGTCTTCTAGAATTCCTACATTCCTGAAATTCCTTACTGTATTCTGGAGGACACAAGACGATTCCTCCAAATATTGCTGACTTTTGTAGAAATTATTATTTTTTTTGTTTAATTACAAAAATGTCGATAATCTCTTTTTTATCCGGTAAAATATACATTTAAATTCTACTCCCATCCAAAGGCCAGAGTGTTTATATAAATAAAATGCATATGCAAGTTTATTTGTCTGTATGTATGTGAGGTTGAAATAGAGATATATTTGTGAGAAAATCAGTAATCAGCTTTGCGACAGTTCGCTGCAGTATCTATTTTTAAAATGGCCCCACTCACCTATAGTTAGTTCCATAACATTTTATTTTATTGTGTGAAAATATATCTTATGATTTCATTTGAGTATAGTTGTGTATTTAGTGTGCATGTATTGTGATGTAGTTAGTACTAGGGGTGGGCAGTTTGGCAAAATATTGATATTCCATGTTGCACAAACTAACTGCAGTATGTGCTGTTAAACAGGACTAATGATGCCCTCTTTGTAGTGAAGCATGCAGTGGTTCTGTGTTCTTTAACTGCTAACAGCATGCACAGTGTGCTCTGGTGGGTCCTGGACTGCTTTGTGTTGTTTACTTGCTCTGTGTGTTGTCTGTGGCACCCACTTGTACTGTATTGTTCTGTAAACATGTCTTGACACTTTTGTTTTGTTATAACACTATATGCATTCATGGTCATATTTAAAGCTTTGATGTCTTCACTATTATTCCAAAATGTGGGAAACTGAAAATGAGGAAGACCCTTTTATAACAAGATTTGCCTTATAGGGTTGCAGGGTTAACCGACTGTTAACCGCGGTGTGAAACATTGCGGTTAATCCATTATTAAGACTTCCCTAGCACCGCTAAAAACAATCCGCCGGAACTAGACATATAGCGCGACCCGCATGGACAAAAAACAATACACACGCAAATCATGGCAGAAGCAGAACAAGAGATGACCACCACCAGGACTACTCTATGTCCACCTAGAAAGCACTTGAAGTCTCCTGTGTGGGAATATTTTGGATACCCTAAATATGCTAAAGCGACTAGCCTATAGCGACTAGCGAGAGAGTTTAACAGTAGTGTCAATACTCTCTCACCTCATCGTTCAAGGCTGAGCTCAGAAAACGTGAACATGCTCACCTTTTTGCACTGAACTGATGTTGTGAACTGTGAAAGCTCTTATGTAGACAGGTTTTATATTATTTTCTTGTTTCTCTTTTATTGTCACTGCATTTAGGTGTTTTAGCAGCAACAAATGGCCTCTGTGCCGCCAAATGATGTGTACAGATTTCTTTTATTTTATTTTTCTATCTATGCAGAATCTTAGCAGTGTATGTCCAAGTCATCAGGTAGGTCTGAGTTCATTTCTCTTGCTAGAAAAAGACAGACTGACAATATAATTAAATGTGTAGTTCATCAAAGGAGCTGGATGTGTTTACAAAGCAAGTTTACTTGAATTTAATTACAAATTCTCAGTTCCATTAGTGTGTTAAAATACAACGTTTAAATATCTGTTTGCCCAGAAATTACTTTTTTTTTAAAAACCTTTTTTTAAAGGCAGCAGTAACCTCTGTCTGCTTACAGATTTTTACAGCCATACAGATGTTTACAGAGATTGCTTTTATTTTACAAATTCATTTTTCTATGCAATATCTCTGAAAAGCAGCAATAAATATTGTCTGAAGTTCAAAACCGTTATAGATTGTGTTTGTGCGATTTCTGTATGTTAATACAGTTGTGAAGTCAATTCACATAAAATAACTGTGAAACGGTGATTATTTCTCAGACAATAATAGTACCACCAAAATTTCTAATCGTTGCAACCCTAGTGCCTTACAATACTGTATACTAGACTAATACAAAGATAAGAACAAAAACATTAACAAAACATAGATACAAATGTGAATTGCTGTCTTGGCATGAGGCCTTAAGTCCATGTATCAGTTCTGGTTTTTATGCACCAAACTGTCACTGATGTATTATCTCCTCTCCTGTTTGGTGGTTTCCCCACTCATTTCCAGTTTTCACTGATCTCTGAACCTGTTTTGAAAATTACAGTTCATCACATAATTTAGTTTGAAGATTATTTGTGGTCATTTTGGGGATGATTGGGCAAAATTGTGGCCTGTGAAAGATCCATATGGAGGGAAATCCATTATGGTGGAAATTGGCATCTCTGGGTGTGTGTAGTATGTAACTTTTGAAAATCGCTTGTGTACATTTGTTATATGTGAACACACCACAGCGCACAGTGTGAACAGCACAAAATGAAGCAGTGGGCAGCCAGGAACACAGCGCCAGTGAAGTGGTGTGTAGGGACGATACCTTGTTCAATTGTACCTTATTGGTGCCACTGGCAGGCCTGGGATTTGGACCCACAATCTTCTGATCACAGAGGAAACTCCCTAACGACTAGGCCACCAGCTGTGTTTCAGGGTATTCTATGTGTTAATGCATGCTACGAGTTTTACCCATAAGAAACTTGGTGAAAAGTCCAATCAATGTACCAACATTGACCATATGGTAGACATCCTAAGTAAAAAAAAAACAAAAAACAAAAATCAACTTTCAATTGACATATATTTGTAACTCTTCCCGCATCCTCTCTCTAAGTCACATTGATGTAGTTTTTGGTTGCCTCAGTATATCAGGACACACTCACTGCTGTGAAATTCATGGAATGAAGTGCTTGTGCTTATTCTCGCTTCCATCCTTCGGATGTTTTCACTGCAGTTTAATGATTTGTACCTCCATGTATTTATGTCCGAGGTGTATTTATATAAACATCAGACAGCTTTGCATGTGCTTCATCTCAGATGTGTTTGTGGACACAAATACACACCCACTCGACCGCTCGTACACACACACGCGCTCGGCCTCAGGCCCAGAACCGCAGCTAAAATCTTTTCCTACATGTCTGCTCTTGTGAGACGCATGTTTTTCAGAATCCCTGTCTCAGGGCGTTGAAGTAATCAGACATGCCAGAGGTTTCAGCTGCATGAGATAGAAAGTGAGAGTGTGCATCTGATTACACTGTAAAAGCAGCAGTGTGCACCTTTTTTTTTAACTAAACCCTCTCAGATTATGTACGACTCTGCACTGACATTTACATTTTTTCATTGTGAGTTTTTGCCCACAGTAAGCTTTGGTTGTCCTTTAAAACACCAGCTTTAATAAAAAGCATTATGCGTCATGCACGTTTACTTAACAGTTCCATGAAACTTAATTAAACTGTGTGCTGTGAGAGCATAAAGGTCACCAAATGTTTCTCGTCACAATATATAGACCCAGAGGTTTTACTGGTAAAATTCTGTTTTTGATCTCAGGTGTTTTAGCCTTATGCAAATATATTCAACCTACAAGCTACTTTTTATTTTAAACTTGATTGATTACAGTAGGTCACAGAGCCTGAACTCCTTTATTGGAATTTCATAGCAATAGTACCAGTACGATTGCATTTATGTCTATAAGGTGAATGATAGCAATTTGTGTGCTCAGGTTTTATATTTTTTTCTTTACAGAATGGAACAAAGAAGTCCTGGGATTTCATGCGAACTCATGACAGGTGAGTATTCAGCTAGAGGTTATTTTGCTCATCCCACATATTGAGGTGATATGTAATTCTTTTCTTTGCCCATTGGCATAGTATACAGGTGCTGGTCATAAAATTAGAATATCATGACAAATAAAATTTACTGATTTATTTCAGTAATTCCATTCAAAAGGTGAAACTTGTATATTAGATTCATTCACTACACACACTGATATATTTCAAATGTTTATTTCTTTTAATTTTGATGATTCTAACTGACAACTAATGAAAGTCCCAAATTCAGTATCTCAGAAAATTAGAATATCAGTTAAGACCAATGCAAAAAAAGG
>JBBJLR010000160.1:7829805-7845931 GCA_037577145.1 Brachypetersius gabonensis | reverse complement strand
TTGTGACTGCATTTAGGCCCTTCTGGGTGTGAACTGTAGTTTCTTTTGTAATCTGCCTTGTAAGAACGGTCATGATTCAGCCTGTATTCAGTTTAGAGTGATGATTTCTTTAGCCTCCACTATTGTTTCTTCTCCTGTTTTTATCCATTGTCAAGCTGCTTTCCTTTTTTTGTATTTGATCGAGCACATTATTTATGCCTGTAGGCTTTTTAAAAGTGAAAGTGACCATTCTGTCATACGTGAACACACCACAGCAGTGAACAGCACAAAATTCTTCCTCTGCATTTAACCCATTCACCAAGTGAAGCAGGGGCCGCCGTGAACACAGCACCCGGGGAGCAACGTGTGGGAACGGTACCTTGCTCAGGGTACCCTTAGTGGTACTTATCAGTCTTGGGAATCAAACCCACGACCACCTGTGTGCAGGGCAAACACCCTAACCACTAGCCCACCAGCTGCTTCTTTGTCTTTTTATGCTATATATTTAAGCTAAAACATAAACAAATCCATTTTGCCAGTTAAAGTAAAAAATAACAATCAAAATAAAATGGAACTACTAGAATCCATTTTGTTTTTTCCATCACAGTAGATACTATATAGCCTATAGTCAGTGACAGCTGGTGAGAACACTGGTGATGGCCTAGTGGGTTGGATACTTGAGTTCATGGGTTCAAATCCTACCTTCAGCATACCACCAGTTGCTCCAGGGAGACTGTCCTCTGTAGCTAGGGAACAGCATCTGCTAAATGCCATAAACGGGAACACTGGATAGGAGGGCAAATGACACTAATCAGTAGGTTCAACTCTGTATCGTCACATTTGAGAGCTGCTTTATAGCTACAGCAATCAGATAATATATTTAGATGTTTGGCTAGCTGCTGGTCACACTTAAATGTTAAATTGTTGCTGTGCACCATTAACCAACAAGATAACAGGACAATTGCTGTATTTGCTTACCTTTCACAAATGTATCCTGAGCAAAACCTGACGAGATTTAAGTTTGTCATTACATGCAAAGAGAGCTGCAACATACAAGGACAAAAAACCTTACCTGAATGTCTGTTACAAGCATTTACATCATTCAGATGTCTGTATGCAGCTGCTGTGGCATCACTGTTAGTTTGACACCAACACAATACTCAATCTCACAAGGGTGCGATCAGAAAAGAGCATGATTCCAGTGGTGGAAATCAGGTTTGTGCCTTGTTGAAATCAACTGAATTCTAGGCTATTATGTTTTTTGCCACCCTAAATTTTTCTAAAGGTCTTAAAAGTCATTGAATTTGCATATCAAAAGTGTGCAGATACCCTGGACTGCTGACTGTGAAAAGTCAAAGCTGGCTGTTGCAGGCTTCAACTCATTTGGTAAATGCATCTCCACATGCGTTATTTTTCCAACTCTTACTGTGGTTCTATTGGTCTCAGCAGAGTGTGTTGAGGACAGTCTGCTTCTTTGTGTTTGTGTGTGTGTGTGTGTGTCTGACCTCAGAGTAGACAGGCTGAACGGTAATCTCCAACATAACGCTTTCACCATGGGAAAGACAGGGCAGGGCTTCCTGCCCCTACAGACACATCCGTTTTCCCAACAGAGTGTACGGGACTCAGTCTCCACTGCCTTCAAAACAATCGCACTCACACACACAAGTGCATGCAACTCAGCCAGCCTCAGATCACTTAACCTCTTAACACTCAGGCCCATCCTCCACCTGTCTGACGTTCTAGGCAATTTGGTTCAGGCTTCTCTGGAGGGACTTCACCTCGTCATGGTAGAAAAGTTTGTGTTTTACCTAAAATCCTAAGAGCAAGGCCATATGGAGTTAAACTCTTTTTAGTCACTGCTACTGGTACGTTTGGGGAGGGGACGTGGGGGGCTACCAGACAACAAGCAGATCGCAACAACGACTTTCAAGTTGAAGGAGGGCTGCAGCAGAAGGGAGTCTGTCTCACCATGTAATGACTGTCCATACACGTTATAGAAAGTCACACACAGGCAGTTGTTGTGAGCACTGTGTTGACTCTTCTGTGAGCCATGCAAACAGTCAGAAAGGCAAACAGCATTTGAATCGAGGGAATTACAGATGTTTAACCTCAACACTGCAGCCCTTTCTGAGACCAGACTGGCAGAAGGAGGATAACGGAGGGAAGAAAATTGAGGTTTTAGCCTTGTCTGGTGTGTTGGTGATCCAGTATACATGGGTTTGCTATGGGTTTGCTAGAAACAATCTGACCATAAATCTAATGTTAAAAAAATACAGAAGAAAAGCTTTGCCTTCCCAGCCTAAACATCAAGAACCTGAAAAGGGCAGAGACACAGCAGCTACTCCAAGTTGAGCTATGTAAAGGGTTGTCATCAGAGTACCATGCTAATGTTGAGGCACCCTGGAGTTCGGTGAAGGTCACAAACTTAAATACTGTCTTTGGTTTAAATACAGAGAAACCAGCTCTGGATTGACAAAAGTGATGAACACTGGATGCCTAAAATGACAGGCCTTTTGTGCCTGGTACTTGTCAAGCCAAGGGGAAACTCACTTTAGAACCAAGCCCTTTGTCCAGTGCTGGTTAGGGGAGCTTTAAAATAGTAGGCCTAAAATCCCTGTGAAATCTAAAATCCTGCAGCACCAGGTGACACAAGGGGTTTCTTCAGTGCCGCTAAATTTGTATGTAAAACCTAACGCAGTCCCCCCTGGTCCAAGGAAAGGGATGTAAAGATAAACCCGTATCCATACTGTACAGTTTACACTAAACTCCAGCAGTGCTAGAATGTAAATAAACTGTGTACAAACACTGTATAAACTGTACTGTGGGGAGCATGAGAGAGAGAAGGCGAAAACACACTGCTCTTCAAGCAAAGATGACTTTTAATTCTCAGCAACAGCTTCGAAACAGACTTTTACACTTTTGAGAGTACTGCGCCCCCACTGGCATGCCCCAGTCCTACCATGCCGACTCGTCACAGTACTGTAATTCATGCACGAGCGTTTTCTTTGGTAGCGCTGTCATTTTCATCGGAATAAGCAGTTTAAATACAGTAATACATTAATTACATTTACAGTAATAAAAATACAGGGCTTTTAGAAGAACAAAACAAAAAACACAAACTGGGCAGCCGCCAGTCAGCAACTTTCAAACCTCGTGCAGGGTTTGTTAGGGTGGGTGCTTAGCAACCCAGCACGAGAATGAGGGGGTGTGGCAGACGAGGCCTGTGCATCACAAAAGCAAAAAAAAATGTTAGGTTGGTTATCATAAAAACATCTGTGTGAGATTGAAATCTTGACTGCTGCTCTGCGTATAAGTGGGGGGTTACTGTACCATGGAGAAACGGTGTATGTGAAGGAGCCATGTTCTATAAAGATCATTTCCGACAGGTTGCCAGAGTCGAGCAGCGACAGAGAATGGAGAAGGTCCACCAAAACGGCTCACTCACATCCCACTTCCTTCACCTCACATAAATGCCCACACTGCATTTCCCTCAGTTATTTGAAGACCCACCCCCCTCGCCGTCTACTCAGGAGGCCATCATACTCAACATGGAGTGATGGCTGAAGATGATAGATGAGGGCTGGAGAATAGGCAGAAGAATGAATGGTGTTCATGGGAGAGTGAGTGAAGCCTATGAATGGACAGCTTGACCTCCTGCTCTGCGGAGTGATTAGCCTGCTCTCAGTCCACCAACAAAGCCTTGGCTATCCCGGCATGCTTTTGGTGGATTTCTTTTCTTAGCCTGCCAAAATCCTATTATCCAGAGATCTTTAAGATGCAGGTATTTATTCTTCCCTTCCCAAGGTATTAGCCTCTGTCTAGGAGCTGTAGTGAGGAACCAAGACAAAAGCCAAAGTGTTAATCCCGTGCGAATGTGTGTGCTTGATGAAGCAAGGTCTGGCTCATGTGTTCCACGTCTCACTGGTATACGAATAAATCTCTGTAGTTGTCAGCCGTGACAAACTTTTCATGATACTGTTTGATCTTAGCTGAGGCCTAAAGATGGGGGAAGAGGTGAGGAGGGAGCAATATATATATTTTTTTTCGCTCTTCAGAAAGCCAGTAAGCATCTCATCACTGTGGCAACTGCACCCTCCCACAGAGCTTTAGCTGTTATCGTCCCTGAATCCTAGCATGTTTTTCTCACTGAGCCTCTTCAGCGCAGTGCAGATTTCCCTCCCCTTTTTGCCAAATACTGTGTACTACAACTAGGAATGGAAGGAGTGCTGAAAATCCCTGCTTTAGCAAGAGAGCTACTACTGTAGTGATCACATGTGGAAGTATTAATTAAGGAAATAACTGCTCTAGTAACTTTATATACTTATAATTCTCATGCTGTTCTATGTCTGCCAACTAGGATTGCAGATTATGAAGATATTTCATTGTTAAATAAAAAGGACACTGAATACCTGCTTATTTCATTACAAAGTGAGTATGTTTGGATTTAGTGCAGAGTAGCATAGAGACAGTAAATAAAACATGATTGTACTAATAGTCCTGGATTGTACTTTGTAAATGTGGCACTACTAGAGATTTTTGACTGTTCTACCTTATCAGGTAACCTTATTACCTCTGAATGTCGAAATATTGTGTTGCGTACTGTGCTTCATGATATGCCCTTTGTCGTGTTGCCCGCTCCTACCACTCACATCTTAAATTGCCGTTTGGCTGTAACCTTTAAAATACCTGCACAAATAAAACTAAAGAATGCACATTAGTTGCACAGCTTTATGTCTTAGTTGCACACATCTTGATTATTATCCTAAACCAACAAAGTAGAAAGAAGCAGTATATTGTGGGTATAGATCAGAATCAACCCCTTTGAAATATTAATTTATTGTTGCTTTCCAGTCTGAAATAAAGATGCACACAGCAACTACTTTTCTAGCTGTATTTACTCAATGCAACGTAGAGCATCCAGGTGAAAGACATGATAGCAACAGAATATATAAAAAACTAAATATTGACTAAGATGAATAAGGGATCGTGCCTCTGTGTCAGTACTTTGTGTAACAACTTTTTACTGCCTTTTTAGTTTTGCTGTGTTTTGCTGTGTGCTTTGGGTCATTGTTATGATGGAGGGTGAACTTTTCATTGACTACTGTCTGACCTTTTTAGAATGTACCTTCTATCCAGACAAGTGCCCCAGTCCCTGCTGCAGCAGAACGCCCCACATCAGTTTGCTACACCCTCCATGCTGTACTGTAGGTATACTGCTCTTTGGATTCTGAGCTGTATTGGCTTTCTGCCAGGTGTACTGTATGGTATTGAAGCCAAATAGTTTGGTTTTGGTCTCCTCTAACCAAAACACCTTTTTCCACTCAACCTCAGAATCTTTAAGGTGTGTTTTGTTAAAGCTCAATCAAGACGTACTGTGGGGTTTTTGAAGAAGTTTTTTTTTTCTTAAAACCCTCTGATAGAAGTTATGTTTGTGGAGAACTTGTTATATTGTCACATCCATGTCATGACTCAAGGTTCAAGGTTACTTTATTGTCATCAGCAGCTGTGTACACGTACATATAGCAACACTCTTTGCCAATAATTCCTGTAACTGCTTCAAAGTTGCTACAGGCCTCTTGGTAGAGTCTCTATCCAGTTTTCTCCTTGCTCTTCCATCCAGTTTGAGGGACGGCCTGATCCGTGGAGGGTCCTAGTCGTACCAAAAACTTTTCACTTCTTAATTTTGGGCATTCCTGTGTGCCTAGGGATTGCCAGAGCTTTAAACAAATTAAACGGAAATGTTCGCTGATTTAGTTTTCCCCTATCTTCACCTCTGTGACGTGTTTGCCTGTGTTGTCTGATGCATATTCAGCCCCTGAACTGCTGGACAGTGTTTTGCATTTGCATTTGCATTTATGGCATTTATCAGACGCTTTTATCCAAAGCGACTTTCATTCTCTAACTACAGGGGACAGTCTCCCTGGAGCAACTTGGGGTTAAGGGTCTTGCTCAGGGACCCAGTGGTGGTGCTGAAGGTAGGATTCGAACCTATGACCTCTTGGTCTGGAGGCAAGTATCCTACCAACTGAGCTACCTCCACCCCCTGCTTTGATTGACTGGTGTACAAATGTGATGCTACATTTATTGGTATAGTAATTATCATATTGAAGGAAAGTTAAAGGTCCTTGATTTGCTTCTACTGATTAAACTGCCATTGTAGAGCACAAATGGTTTACAAAGTCCTCTTAAATAAGTAGTCATTTATTCATGTTCCACCATCGTCTACTATTAGTCCTGTCACAATAATGACATTTTAATTATGATTGTGATCTAAAGAATGACAAAACGAATGCTGAAATTGCTAAAAACAATTCAACTTTCCGGCAGAACTCGCTGAGTCGTAAGTCGTAAGCTGTTTGACTCTTAACTCTGCTCGACTTATTTCAAGCAAAGTGTTCATTTCACATTCCGCTTGTCATGATGTGATTGTAAAATGGCTTAGAACTGTTGAAAGTAATTGTGGTCAGCCTCAGTGATCATGGCAAGTAACTGCAAGTAGGCTATTGTGTCATGAAATTGTGACATGCCCACTATCTCATAAGCGAAGAGCTTTTCTTCCTGTCTGGGGTATTTTGGGAGGAGTTACTAAGAAGGTACTTGACATATTTTCAGTGTGACAGATGTCAGTGACATTGATCATTTTCTTTCATTAGTACAGTTGTGTTTAATGTGCGATTGAGCATCATTAACCCTTTTTTTTTATGGCTGCGTTTCCGTTTGATATTTAATGAAGTGGTCTGTTTTTCTATTTCTCTTCCCTCTTTCTCTGCCTCCCTTTAGTGTATCAGTGCTGATCTTCAACACCACCTCTCACTGCTTCATCTTGGTCAAGCAGTTTCGTCCAGGTAAACAGCCTCACTTTATGGTTAACTAATGATTAATGTAGTTGAATTTTTATATATAGATATACACTATATGGACAAAAGTATTGAGACACACCAGTTTTTCGGGGAGTGGTGCCTTTTTCCTTTCCAGCATGACTGTGCCCCAGTGCACAAAGCAAACTCCATAAAACATGGTTGAATGAGTTCAGTGTGGAAGATGTTCCCCATCCTACACCTTTTGGAAACACTGGAACGGAGATTGTGCCTGACCTCTTAAATGCTTTACAAAATGAATGGGCACAAATTCCCCCAAAATCTTGTGGAAAGCCTTCCAAGAAGAGTGGAAGTTGTTATAGCTGGAAAGTGGGGACCAACGGCATATTAAAATCTATGTATTTGAATGCAGTCTCATTAAAATCCTGTTGGTGTAATGGTCAGGCGTCCAAATTTTGTCCATATAGTGTGTCTGTGTTTGTGTATATATAAGATATATGTATATAAAATCTTCATTTTGGCCTTAAGCTATTTTACAATATTCCATGCAAGTTTTGCTTCTGGATCAGAACTGCTGCACCCCACCCCTTCCCTTTGCTCATAAACAGAATAAAGAGTTTTGTGAGGACCTGAGATTGAGACCTGCCACACCCTTACTAATGCTTCGACAAACTCACTCCTCCTGCCTAAGCTGTCTTGACATAAATAAAAGATTTGTTGGGTTTTTTAAGATTTATATTGCAAAAATTGATGTTAAATGGAACATGAAGTCTTGAAGTGATTCGTTTGTTCTTCAGATCCTTATAGTTCAGTTCCTCACCAGCCACCTGGTAACATCAGCTGTCTTTTTAATAACTGTTTGCAGAAGGTGGTTCTAAGTGCAAAGTTAGGCCATAGACCACTGATAACCCTACAAAGACAACAACTGTCCTCTTTCCCCTTTGCTACTATTCTTTTTGCAGGATGCGCTGAATTTTTTTTCCCCCTGACTAGATTTCTTGTTCTAATGACTGAACTCAGCTTTTTTTCTACCGTACCGGTGGCTTGTATATTATTTAAGATGCATTGACTCCATAAAATTGATTCCAACCTTTCTATTTTAGCTTTTTAATTAAAAACACACAGAAATATGCCCCTGGAAAGTTAACGTGTTGTACCTTTGATCTGCGCAGTTTTACCTTAAGGATATTGTTGTACTTTTGAGGGTACGCCTATGCTGTTTGTACCTTGGGGGGAATGCTACACTGTCAGAATAAATGGTACTGTCTTGCTAAATTTTCTGAGTGCTCTCTGCCCTGCTGTCGGCCCTTTGTAAACAATAGCGCATTTGTAATGGAACATTTTTCATAGTGCAAGTGCTCGTGTGAGAGTTGGGCCTTCACTGCGCTACGTGAGGCTGTGGCCCCGCGCTACGCCACACTGCTATTGTTCCTTGCGCTCTAGCCAGGAACGGCGCCCTGTTCCTCAAAATTGAAGGAAGGCCTCGCATTGAAAGGGACTTCTTCTTTTTCCCCTTCTTTCTACTCATTCCTCGAACAATGGCTTGAGAGAAGGCCGGGCTTTGTGTGAGGTAATGGTGTTGGAACAAAGCCTCCCGAGCCTGATGGCTCTTGAGTTTGTGTCCCACTCATGCGTATACATTCCCTCCACTGTACGGCTCAGGTTGCCTCAGCTTGCCTCAGAACTCCACCTGTTTGATGAGGATTGCAATGGTTTAATGAGATGATTAAAGAGTATTAAAGATGCTGCCCAAGACTGGTTTACGGGAACCTGTTGTCTTTCTTTTTCTTTTTATAGCATTGTTTGCCCTGTCTGCATGTGTCTGCACCTCGTGGATGCAGATTTGCAAAGGTGTAGTAGCAGTAATAGTAATACCTATAGATGAATCATGGGTCTGATGGAAAGCAAGATTGTTCCTTGTTTATCTTGTTATAACTGGATAACTTTAAGGGCACATATTGTAGGAAAAAAAAATCTCTGTCAAAACAGGCTGTTCTCTCCATTCTGTTTAGTCCAGATATGGAACGTGTGCTGCAAAAACAACCTGTAGTTCGTAATGGTTGTGGTGTCTTAATCATGAAAACGTTGATAGGTGACCACCAATGCAGTCTGCCGCTCATCAGTTAAGCCGGTCATTTCATATGGAGACTAATAAGTTCTATTGTTGCCACATTCCAACTAACTGATTTTTGAATAAGGCACAGTACAAGGCAACCAATCAGAGAGACATCATTTACGTAGATTAGTCTTAAAGGCACAGTAACAAAAAATGTATTTCATTTATTAAATGGATTAGTTCATTGGATCTGGTTCCTCTAGTTGGGCAATCCTGACTGAAGACTAAAGTCACCTGACTAACTGAATACCCCCTTAACTCTATACCTGGGTGTTGGATGTGTGTGTCATGCCCATGTTCTTGCATTGCAGCTGTCTACATGTGTGAGTGGGAGAGGAGCAAACCTGCGCCTCCTCAGCCGGAAGGAGAGCAAGTAGGTGAGGACTCTAGTGCTGCTGCCTCAGAAGAACCCAAAGCCCCGCAGGACGGTGAAGAGGCAGCCAGCAACCCTGACCAGCCTCCAGCAGCAGCGGGCGTCACCTACGAGCTGTGTGCCGGTCTGGTGGACAAACCCAATCTTTCATTGGAGGAGATCGCCCGTCAGGAAGTCCTGGAGGAGTGTGGCTATGACGTTCCTGTCACCAAGCTGAGGAGGATCACATCCTACAGGTGCGAGTCGTACACACTCAACACAGATAGAAGCCTGCGTTAACTCTCAGTACAACCAAATTGTGATGCATTTAATTTCACAGAAAGAGTTTTGTCTTTAGTTTCTGTTTACAATCTGTATTGACAGTTCAGAGAAGTACAAATATAAAGAAATGTGTCTATATATTATACACATTTATTATGTGTGTGTATGTGTATATAAATATAGTTGTGCAGTAACTTCAAAAGATACTATTGTCTTTTTTTTTTAAATGTTATTTTGTACCGACAGCAGCTCAGTGAAGATACAGTATATAGCTTTCAAGAAAGAATGGAAGGACCATTGTGCACATACTAGTGATGTGTATAATCAATAGTTGA
The DNA here is from genome assembly GCA_037577145.1 of Brachypetersius gabonensis. Taxonomy (NCBI): domain Eukaryota; kingdom Metazoa; phylum Chordata; class Actinopteri; order Characiformes; family Alestidae; genus Brachypetersius; species Brachypetersius gabonensis. The sequence continues at coordinate 7,836,049 of JBBJLR010000160.1, read as the reverse complement.
TGAACTATTGATTGTGAATAATTTATAGTCACCTGGGGACTGGAGTAAAATGATCTAGTGTAATGTGTAAGTCATCCTGGACACGCACATGAACTCACCCAACATAAACAAAAACAAAACTACATTTGAATCATAGAAAATGTCTTTTTCTGTTTGTGTGGTTATGATGGAGATGTTTTGCATCCAACAAACTAGACGGATGTCTTGTGGTGAATAAAGTTTAAAGAGCCGTGGTCCCTGTACTTACTGTTGCACTCCCTCAGTCCTGCAGTATTACTACTTAAAAATGCTGTTGTGTGGAAGAATACAGCTGAGGCCTATTGGCACTCCTCTGTAAGTAGATCACTAGTGACAGACCTGTGTTCTTATCGGCCTAAGATGAGGAGACAGTCGTAAACCCTTGCCGTCTCGCATCTGTATGTGTCTGTGTGAGTAAGGGAGCGTACGCACCTGGTTATTGCTGCTGATGATTACCCTCACCCACCCAGTTCTAATCCACTGTGTCATTACATGGAGTCACAAACACTCCCTCAGACCTACATGCTATCATATAAACACACTCTCACACACAGAAACTCACAATGAGCCAAACACCTGCTGTTTGTTGTCACAAGCACCTGCAAGCCTGATGTTACACCTGCACCGTGCGTTTAGGGGCTTTTCGGGTAATGGCTGTATATTGCAGATAGGTGTGGGAATGCAGACTGGATGACATTCGGGAAAACATTGGACACATTGCCCTTGTGCTCGTGTTTGCTCTCCCAAGAATTCCATGATGAATGCATTATTTATCTCTCAGGATAGCGACAATTGTATGGTGACAAATACAAAGATCACAGTTAATTAAAGCAAGAACATGCAGGTAAAGTTACATTATTGAAATAATATTTGTATGTACACCAAGCAAGCATTAAAAAAATATTTGCATAATATTGTGTAGGTCCCCCTTGTGCCACCAAAACAGCTCTGACCAGTCAAGGCATGGACTCCATAAGAAGGTGTGCTGTGGACTAACAAGATGTTAGTCCTATAAGTTATGAGGCAGGGCCTCCATGGATTGGACTAGTTTGTCTAGCACATGGGATACACATGCCTGATCGGATTGGACGCCAAATCAATTTCCTTGAAAACGGAGGACACATATAACCTAGAAAGAGACATCACATTTTCCTGTTGCTTCATGGTCCAGTTCTGATGCTCACATGCTCATTCTAGATGCTTTCGCCAGTGGACAAAAGTTAGCATGGGCACTCTGACTAGTCTGCAGCAACGCAGCCTGAAAGATAGCCAGCATTAAAGTTATCAGCCATTTGTGCTTCAGTAGCTCTTCATTGTCTTTGGATGCCCATTACCCTGCTTTCACCAGTTCCCTCTTTGGACCACTTTAGTAACCCCAAAAGACCTGCTGTTTTGAAACAGTTGACTAGTCATCACAATTTGGCCCTTGTCAAAGTTGCTCAAATCCTTGTGCTTGCCCATTTTTCTTGCCACCAACCCCTCATGTATTTACTTGCTGCCTAATAAATCCCACTCATTGAAAGCTGTCTTTGTAATGAAACAATCTGTGTTATCCACCCGTCAGTGGTTTTAATCTAGTGGGTAGGTGCATTTGGTCTTTGTACTACACCGTTAGGGCCACTAATCTGCCATGGTGCATTAAGCTGTGATACTTCTCCTTTTTAGTTTGCATATGAGTTTGGTATACAGCAAACCCCCAACTATCACAGGGGTTACATTCCAAGAGAATGCAAATTTGTGATGTTTAAAAAATAAAAAAAAAGGCCTAAAATGCCTGTTTTCTATAGCGTAAACCCTAAATATGCTCCCAAAAACTTCAGTTCCATTTAAAATACCCTTAAAGAAAATGTAAAGGTAACTCGCATTCCTGCTGTACAGTTTACACTGAACTCCTGCAGTGCTAAAATGTAAATGTTGGCTACTATCAAACTTTACAGTAGTCCCTCTATTAGCTCAAAGCTTCTGTAATGAATACATTGATAAAAACGTATCTAAACCTGCTAAAACCACATCCAGATCTTCATGAAGTGGGCACAGACTGAAATGGCAGCTTATAGCTGTTATGCTGCATCCTTAATGAAGGACTGGATATTGGATGGTTACTGGATGTTGTATGTGTTTTGAGCTGGGTGAGAAAAGCTTTATTGGTGTAGTTTATGTACACAATTTGGTGACTGCTAAGGTCTTGTGTTTGTTAGCAACATTAGCCTTACAGTTGCAGTTCTAAACTAAAGATCTTTATTGATATATATACTCAGCTCTCAGTATCTATGATTCTAGTATTAAATAATTATATAAGAAACTATAATGAATGGGGCATCACTAATGTTATGCATAAAAGGGGCCCAAAAGATGTCCCCTCTCCTAGGCCAACTGTATGTGTAGCGGAAACCATGAGGAAACATACATTTAATGGAATGCTGGTTATCAACAGTTGGTTATCCAAGCATCTTAACATGTTTCAACGGAAAATGGTGCCAAACATGGAACCATGCTGCATGGAAATCAGTTGTATTCACCAACAACAACAAACCAAATTCAAAGACAAAAACTCAACTGGCAAAAGTGAAATGAGTGATAAACACCATAATTGCATGTCTTGTTTTTAAATGTATTTCATTGTACAGAGATCCACAGTTGCTCCATGCAAATATTGTACTTGGATTTCCAGCAGACCATAAAACAGCAAACCAAATTCCTGACAACTTGCATGTAGCATCAACAGTTTAAAAGTACAACTTATGAAAGTTTTCAATAAGACTCATTTTATGGCCAGAATTCCCACCCATATTTAGGGTTTACACTATAAAAATAGGCATTTTAGGTTTGGGTTTTTTTTTTTAACTAAATACAACAACGTGGTTTTTGACTATACATGGGTGCTCTTGGAACGTAACCTCTCTACATACACCTCTCTACATACTGAATAAGAATGCCTTTAAAAATTACTTCGAAATGAGTCAGGACTGCCTGCGGTTATCCTTTTTGTTTTATGTTTATCCTTTTTGTTTATATCCTTTTTGTTTAAAATTATCCTTTTTGTTTTATGTTTCCTCTTCCCCCCATACCCCTATGTAAAGAAACCAATATGTGCAAATTGTGCACCTAAACAGTAGGTCTAAAGACCTTCATGGCTACAGGCTCTCACAAGCCCAGCCTCTTTGGTTTATACCTTGATTCCGGGCTGTCCATTAAATACCGGGTGTCTTCAGTATTATGAAAACATTGTTCACATTCCATCATGGAGATGTTTAGAAAAGTGAATGTGGGCAGTGGGTTTTCTGTTTCAAACACAATCGCCTGATTGGCTGCTCTGGGCAACTATAACGCAAGCTGCGAAATTCCCTGGTAATGCTAATGAATTCAGTGTTGTATTTTGCAACCCCAGCCCACACAATCTGATTAGATTGAGCTTGTATAAGAAGTTCTGGTCCTCACCTCAAACTACAATTCTCCTGTTCCTTTCTTTCCTACCAAACAAATATTTATGATTTTACAGTGCCATCCATATTTTTGAGCCCATATCAACTAAACTCATTTTAAGAGACAAGGTACAGATTTCAAGAAGAGGAAGGAAGATTTCCAGGCCCACAGTTTCTCGCATGTCCTGAGGGCCCTATGGGGAGATCACCATAACGACATCTCCTTGACAGTGTCTCAGGTGTGGGAACGCCTCAGGCACAGTAGTGCTTTACTGTCTTCTCCATTTGTGGCCTTTAGTGCTTTACTGTCTTCTGCATTTCTGAATGCCTGAAGGGCCCAAACAGTAGAACCCCTGAGCCCCTAAGAAGCCCACATCTACTTTGTAAACCTACAATGTGAAAACATGGTCTGGAAGTAGCTGGGCCGGGCTGTTAAGCCTGCTCGGCTTATTGTGCAGCTGTGGAGATCAGAAATTCTGCTCCTCAGGGAGAGCTTCATGACCATTTGGAGAATGTTTATCATCATGCCAGCTCTTTCTTCAGAGTAAACTGGAATCCTTCCAGATTTTGGGTTCACTGAGTCTCCTTTTGGCTTGCGGTGATTATGTAATCGCTGAAAACTATTCTACGGAGACAGAAGGAACCACTTTCTGTTATCTTCCACTTTGTCTTCCATCTCTTTTTCTTTCTATGAAAAGAGAATAACCAATGGCGCATGGGAATCACCTGCTCCTTCTGTGTGCCCCACAGGTCAGGAGTAGGAGTGACTGGAGCCAAGCAGACCATGTTCTATGCAGAGGTGTCGGATGAGAACCGAGTTGGCGAGGGTGGTGGAAAACCTCAAGAGGGCGAGCTGATCGAGGTGGTCAAAGTGCCCCTGCACGAGGCCATGACTTTCGCCTATGACGAGAGCGTCCCAAAAACCATGGGTGTTATTTTCAGCTTCATCTGGTTCCACAGCAACATGTCACCTAAGTACAAGATCTCCACCAATGTGTAATGACGACTGCAGTTCCTTTGCAAACCCCCCCCCCCCAACCCCCACCGCCGCATATAACTTTTTATTACTTCTTACTGTTTAATCTGGTCTATGACTGTGTTTTTGGTTTTCGTTTTATGTTTTGGGTTTTTTTTCTTTTTTTGTTTTTTTTTTTTTTAACTATGGTTGTGTTTCAAACTTTTCCACAAACTGGTTGAAGCTATCTGCTTTCCTTGGTAGCGAACAATCCCAGTAGGTTGCCATAGAACTGAACAGGGTCATTGTGAGTTTGTTTAGTGAAACTGAATGCTTTGCTTGTAAGGAGTCAGAAATTTTAGATGGGTACTCTATAGAAAATCTCACCATGGCCCTTAAATACTGCAATGGCAAACTGTTCTTTTCTAATATCGTGAGATATGGCGGAAAAGGGTAAGCCGGTGACCTCATTCTACACCGGAAAGTTTGGATAAGGGATTTCTGACCTTGGAGCAGAAGTGGGATGATGATCTGCCATTTTCCTTCAAGGTTTGCAGCCCAACTTTGTCAAAAAAAATCGAAGAAAAACAAAACAATCGCACACAAAAAAACAACGGTGTGATTGCTGTGTTATTGTGCAGGCAGCTACCTAACTAAGACCAGGCTAGACCATCATAGTAACAATAATAGGGCTGTTCTTCACTGAGCAATGAATAGCCAAGCACTTACAGACATCTCAGGTCCAAAGCAGACTTTGGAACATTCAGGGTTCGAGGCAATGCTCTTGATCAATGCTAAACGTCTAGCTGGGATCTCTTAAAAGGAGCTACATGTCAAATTAAACAAGAAAACCTACCATAGTGTTGAAAATAATCACAAGAAGACCACTTATCGATTTATCAGTATTTATCAGGCATACAATTCAATAAGTGGAACTTATTAGCTTCTTTCCTTTTTGTATTCTGAATGCTGATCTGTGTTCCGACACTGTACAGCAGCTCTAAGCCACCAATTACCCACTCTCGCAAAAATTTTATTGTTTTAGTTTAGAATATTGATCATTGTGTCACCGTTTTATCATTTTCCCCCCAAATTCGCATCACTCCAGTTCTTAACAATACTTTTTGCAAACCAAACCTTCACATGCACTGTCAGCAGTTGTTATTAACAGGTGGAGGTGAACTTTTGCATGGACATATCCGATTACAAAACCATTCAGAGATGCATCACATTTGGATTGGCGTCTGAAAAACTAGTATAGAGACTATTTGCTGAAGTACAATCACATATTGCTTAAATTCTGGCAGATTTATAAGGATTTTCCCAATCATACCAGTACTGTAGCTCCTTTGAAGAGTAATTCACTTGATACTGTAATGTAGTACGCTCTTGAACCCCCTGACCATCTTCTTCTCAACAGAACACTACTGTGTCATAATCTTTCCACACTGACGTTCTTTCCATATCCATGACTTGCATTCTCAGATTATGCGTAGAGTGCTTGCCTGTGAAACTTGTATTTTTTAAGAATATAAAGCCAATATGTACGAACTACGATGGCACGTGTTGATTTTGCCTGAAGACATATTATACAGTGACTTTGAGATGGGCACTGTATCTCCTTTAGCCATAATGACCAACATATGAATTCTATCCCTGAAAACAAATACTTGAAGATCATACGTAGTGTTAATGTATTTTGCACATATTTTTGTGGTTTCTCTTCTGAAGTGATTTTGGCAGATATTTTAATGTGTATATCGTTATTCCCACACCTTTCATCGTTAGTATTTATATCTACTTGGATTATTCTCTTGGGGCGGGGGGGGGGGGGGGGGGGGGGGGGTCC
>JBBJLR010000160.1:7815513-7827374 GCA_037577145.1 Brachypetersius gabonensis | reverse complement strand
TATAAAGTCTTGCATGTGCACACTCTGTAATATATTGATCTGGATTCGGTGTAAATGAATAAAGCAGCCTAAGGCCATAGACTTGACTGACTTTGTTGCGGCTGTTTCTATTACTGGGGGATCTAGCTGATGTTTGCTCATCCCTTTTCTGAACTTTACTATAAATATTAATGCACAGTTTCAGTTGGTCCCTCAGGCAGGACAAAAATCCTTCCAGTCTTGTTTCAGATATAGATAGGAGTCCCATCTTTTATAGAGAAAGGGAACGTGCTTTGACGTCTTAATTTAACAGGTGCCCGCCCTTTTCCTCCGGAGCTATTCTGAGGGTCTGAAACAGCTCTGAACCTTTCGTCTAAGACACTGGAGAAAGGGTGAGTTGTCAAGGCAATGTTTGTGTTCACCCTTTTTCTATTAGGTGCATCGGTAATCATTAGACAGTGTTACCAACTGGTGTTCTGAGCAAAGGATTGTGGGGGAGGGACAGGTGGCTGGGGAGAAGGTGCACAAATAATAGCATCAAGTAACTAAGTACAACTACTACAGCTTTACCATAGCAACCACACTGCACACAACAAGGTACACAATGAGCACCTTTAACTCTGCCTGCTTTGAGTTTTGAGCCAGTTTGCAATGTGTTCTCAAGGTCATCAGGAATGAACTATGCTCATTACTATATAGACATTAAAACAATCAGTGACATTTACACATGAATTGCGTACAGTTGTGTGTAAATAGGTGTTCGAGGTTTAATATCTGACTAGTATCCAAAAAATTCCAATATTTTCAGTTTTGGTTGAATTTGGTTGAAATGTGCATTGTCTTTTTTTCTTTTGAGGTAACTCCATAGTCCGTAAACCTTCCCTGAATTCTCATAGCTGTGCCAAAGGCAGCCTGCCAGACCTGTGTCTGCCTTCCTAATTATCACCCCCACAATCAGAAGTGTTGTCCAACTCTACCCCCTGTGTCTGCAGACTTGTCCCACTGCCATTGGCATTAGAGTAATAGGCCTAGAATTAAGTACTTACATTCGAAATATTCCAGATGTTGCTCCTTGTGAGCCTGCCATTAGTCTGATTTGTCCAGGGACCCTCACACCCACAGTGGTCTGTGGTAGGCAACTAAGTATGCTTGCTTGGTTTCCGTAATCAAAGTACTCTGTTTTGGCTCAATACACTATATGCCAGCTTCTCATCCAACATTTCTTGTGAAGTTAACACAGTTTGCCCCTTCCCAGCTACTCCAGTAACAGCCTCTTCTGTCATGAGGAAGACTTTCTCTAGATGGAACATTGCTGTGAGTATTTAATTGCATTCTGCCACAAGAGCATTGGTAAGCTCAGGTACTGATGTTTGATGACTTATTCTGGATCACAAATTTCACTCCTCAGTGCCACACTACTCATCCCAAAGGTACTAGATGCAGCTCCATTAGCCTGGAGAACCCAGTTCCACTGTTCCACATATCCCTTTTATATCCCTCTTTCTGATGCAGGATTGTTACTCCAGTGCTTTGCTATTGACATTACACAAGATATGTGTGTATGTCACCAAAGAGTGTACCTAAAAGTATAGTTATAATTTCTTACGTATTCAATTTTTTTTTTATGTGTTTAGAAACGCCAACTAAGCTCTCATTTTGGAAAAGTTGAGAAGGCTCTCAGTAGCACAGTCATTTAAATGAAATGCCAGTGGCGAACACATAAAATAGATTAAAACTGGGGTTCGTATTAATTTTGAATGGGAGGTTCTAAAGTTAGCGCTGGTTCTTTGCCCTCAAGCTTGCGGGCTTGCTGAAAGCCCAACCTCGATCCATCATCACCACCGCTAGCGCTGCCTTAGTACTAATCAAAACATGATGGATAATGTTTCATACTGATCGTTTATTTACATTAATGGCACAGGAGCATTTTAACTTCCTGATGTTTTTCCTCTAGAACAGAAATGGGTTACTGGCGAGGAGTTATTCCGTCTGAAAGGCTGGTAGTAAAGTAACTTAAACAATTTTAGGCACCCTCCAGCTAGTAGCAGCACACCTCCTTGGGAATAGCCAGGAGCAGTAAGAGGATTCCGACCTTGAATGGCCTAGGCTTTTCATTGGTGTCCTAGTTCTTAAAGTAGCCAAGTTGTCAAGGGATCCAGTGCTTTATAAGCATGCCAAAGAGGTGTTGTAGCTGGTAGTATTTCAACAAGCAGGCCAGGACATCTGCTTTGTGTGTTTGGTAAGATTTGAAGTAATCCTTGACTAGGCATTTGGCATTCTATAGCCTCACTGTTACTCACATCCTTGTTTCACAGTCATTTTCATAGTTTGGAACTTCTGAACTGATGATTTAGGTGCGTCAGCTGTATTGTATATTAAAGAGAAATGATTCGTTCCTTGTTTATTAATTAATCAGCTTTGTCTGGATGAACACTGACAGCTGCTTTAGAAGACGGTTCAGTACTAGGCTTTTGGTTTTCAATATTTAATGTAATGTAATGTTTAATTTTATTTAAAATTTCAAATACAATGTGCTTAGTTTCCATATGTAGTATATATTACCCTGTACGTAATATTCTATCGATATAGGTCAGTATACTGATGCAGAGGAGCTAGTAAGTGAAAGTAAAGGTCTTGTGAGGTATGCAGGAAGGAGGAGGGGAGAGGCTGTTCCACTGGAACTGAAAGTTGACGGGGAAGCCAGGACGGCCTGCCAGTAATGAATTCTTGCAAACTGTGCATAACGACACTGCAAGTGTCAAGGGACTGTCATACCTGCTTATTATTTTCTAGCAGTGCTAACCATCCAAACTTTGCCTGCGGCATGAAATCTGTGTGTAGTCTTTTTATAGTTATAGAAGGGCATACCATCTGTCAATCCTTCATAAGCCTGCCTTATTTATTTATTTATTTCAAATGACTGATTTATATCAATTTGTTTTGGAATCATCATTTACAGCTGCCACTACTCTACCTCCTTGGTGTTTCCTTGGCTATGGCTTGTTCATGTGTGGGAGTTAATAGCTTTGACTGTGGGTGGGCTGAAGACTGTTCGTTCTCTCTTTTCCTCCTTCATGTACCACCTGATTTATCAGGACTGCAAGCATAGCCCTCACAGAAAGGCATGGAAGTGATCGTTTAGTGTTTCACCAGCCCTAAATCACACCTTCAGGGCGTCTTGACATGCCTTGTGTGTTTTGCGTGTCTCATCGGAGGATCACTCCCGAGCCCATGGCCAAGGATCGCCCACACTAAAAAGCTCCTGGTAAGCTAGTGCTGCAGTTTTCTTTCTGCCTGGATACCAAATCTTTGCGGTAGGGATCACCGTGCTGAGAGCAGACTGATCATGTTTATGAATGAAGTAGATGCTCTCAGTAGGATGCGATTCTTGGGGTAAGCTGCCCTGACTTGATGTTGCCGAAGATTCAGAGGCACATTTCCTTGAAAGAAGTGGATTCTGTCCATCTTCACTTCCATCCACCTACTGCATTCCTCAAAAAATTCTATAGCACGAACGTTGCTGCTTTGGAGGACTTGTTGCCAGGGAACGAGATGGCAACAGGTCACAGAACACCCCCTCACGGTGTTGTTCAATGAGATGCATGTCTTTCTGTCTGCTTGGCTGCCTCTATGTCAGTGAAAGCATCTGCTAACCTCCAACGACCTCCAGAACAAATGCTTTGTTCTCCTTCTGGTAGCAAACTATGTATTCTTACATAAGCTTGCATATCCTTGCCCCCCATCTACTCACCTCAGAGTAATTTTCACTTCTTTACCAAGTGATGACACCTTCCGATCCCTAAAGAGAAGGGACATACCTATGGCACTACCACAAACAAACAGGACCTGCTGATCACCCACTCCGCCCAGTATCACATGATATGTTTTCTCCCATGTAAATGACAGTATGATGAAATAGTGATGAGCTGTGCTCGCACACCATGTCACACGAAGTTGGGCGGGGGATCACTATGCACTTTCATGTGTAATCCGACACGTGGACCACTTACAGCTTGTCCATTGTGCTCCAGCGTGAAAGGCCATCTGTGCGGTCGGCCATGGGTGGCCGCCCCTTTTCTCCTGGCACTCCCAGGTGTGACCGGCCCTTTGAAGTGCACTGAGCATTGTACCCACCACTGGAGTTGTGACCTGCACAGACAAAAAGGAGAAAGGACACATAATATGATTCCACCACACTGTCCATCTGTATGCAAATGTGAACAGGGTCCCTGCATGAGAGGGGGGGGGGATGGAGCAACCTGAGCCAGCTGCCTTGCTCACTGTCCTGTCGGACCTTTTTTGCCTCAGTGACAAGGGTCGACAAGGGTAACCGAAAGTGGCCGGTCAAGGGGTTCTGCTGAGACGAGAGCTGCGATATGAACAAATTCTCTGTATGAAAATGGTACGACTATCTCATAGGGGTCAGTCTAGCTCTTGTATTTTTCTCAGCACTGAATTTGAGCTGCTGATTACATTCCCATCGCCAGGTTTGCCAACGAAAAGAATGACAAACATCTGAAATCACTGAAGCAGATTCTTGGCCCAGCTTGAGTTCTTTGATGGCTCCAGCCCTGTTGTAGTAGTGGTACTTTGCAGGATGAGGGGGGATTATCCAGGACCTGATTTAGAGTGGGATGAAGAACCTGCTGTGAGAACACGGACTTCTCTTTGCTTATCTGTAGAGGCTGCAGATATTTATGAGGTATTTCAAACCCCTCTTCCCTGCACCACTGTGTCCAAGAGAGGCCACGGCTCTCCTTTAGCTCTTAGTCTTTTAGCACTATGGGCGAAGAGCAAGGAGGGCACTTACTCCACTACGTTCACTGTATATCCTTTGACTTACTGAACCCTCTCTGAACTGTGGGACGGATGTAGGCTTGGAATGGATTAGGATAAAAACAAGCAAAGAAAACAGGGGAGCAATCATCCCGACTCTGTTGTAGGATATCCTGGATGACTCGGTGACCTTGCTGTTTCTGGGACAGCCAAAACATGTGGCGTTTGATACGCACGGTTCAGAAGCTGCAGCTACTTGAGGCCAGTATGATGTCATTCACCGGACGGATGTCCTCTCCTGCTAGACTTAGCTGTGCTCGGTTTGTGATGGGGGAGGGCGGGGGTGGGGTGGGGTGGGGTGGGGGGGTGAAGATATCTAGAAAACTTGTGAGGTTTAGATAGGGCATAACTGTATAACTGTCACTTGATAAAAATCATGCAAGAATGATGCAGATAAAGAAACACCCGCATAGTTTCATTTTGTTGTGATTTTCGAACGATATCTTACTAAAAAAAGTGTACATAGTGTAGTCTGTTTACTCTTTTCAAAGAAGAATAAATCAAAAAAAGAAATACAGATAATCATAGCGAATGACGCTCCCAACAACTAAATTAGGTCTCTCTTAATTGTATAATAGGTGCTGGGGTTGCTAAATCTCTCTTGAATTAATGCGATGATAATAAGGGGCTCATCACTCGCTCAGCTAAATGCATTCGTTATTGACACAATAGCATAGGCATGTCTCTGTCTCTCCGCTCTTCACTTGGCCACGGGAAATGGAAAACAAGTGCCTCTTTTGGTGAAGCGTGGCTCATAAACATTTTCAAGTAGGGCCAATTATATATTACCTGCACAATTCATTAACATTGTACAATTACCTCTGCTTCCGTTCAAGCATGCCATAGCAGGATTTCTGAATGTGTTCTCAGTACAGTAACACTAATTAGGATATCTAAATATATTCACCTGAGGTTTATTCACATGTATGAGTATCATTCATGGTATTGTGGAACACATTGTAACGTTAAAAACAGTACCCCTGGTCATCCCAGTGGGCTTAATCCATAATAATGAGAAAAAGAGACTCTGCATAAAATGCAGAATGCTTGATTATCTACCTTTTTAAAATGGTTTAAATGGAAACGTATCTAGCCCATATATGCACCTTGCTCAGGCAAATTGTCGTCTTGCACTTCCATGCGCTTTCATTCCTGCCCAGGCTGCTCTGAGCCACGGAATGGTTGCTTCCTAGCACCGGTGTCAAGGTTGATTGGGCCCATTGTAAACGCCCTAATTATAAAGATTATTGTCTGAGGCTATCTGCACCTGCTCCTGTGGAGGGAGAATGGGAGGGAATGGCCAGGGGTGTGCCAGAGTGCGTCAGAGTACAATTTAACTTGCTCCTTCTCTCCAACCACAATCCACCAGCTGATCTGCTCATGCTTGTTTCAGTCCTGGAACCTCTTCAGCCCTTTCAGGCATGATGCAGTGTGATTTGAGTGAGATTCTCAGATTGCAGCTCTTGAGGCGGTTTACACTCTTAAAAATAAAGGTGCCAATAGGACTTTTCAATGGTGTGAGGGTGAAGGACATTCTTCTGTGGTAAACTGCTTTCATTACACCATGTTAAAAAAACATACACATTGTGTAAGGAAAACGCTATACCAACTGCTGCAAAGCATTAAGCTTTTATTTTAAGGGTTCTTTAGACTGCTATAAATCTGACACTTTAAGCAGTCTTCAGAAAACAAAGTTTTGCTTTTAGGATATCACACCTTTAAGTGTCTGCTACTTCTTTATGCTGTTTTTCTTTTTAGTTTTTATGTAAGTGAATCCTATTTTCTGTGTCTCTGCTAACTACTTCTGTAAGCAGCAGGATTGCGATGCAATCGAGTGCATTTTCGATTGTAGGAGAATATATTTTAACAGCATTTTCAAAATGTAAAAAAATCCCCTTTGAAAGAAAGCAGTGCAGATGTGTTTCCTATGTCAAAACCACCCACTTTTACACTTTAAACTGTTCAACTTTATCTGAACTTGCAGTTCAAGTGTGCAAACTATGGGGGACAACTATGGTTGTAACATCTTGAAAAACTCATATTTCTGTGTTTTGTAAGTCCGGTTTTTATATAATAAGCTTTTTTATCAGGGTTCCCTGTCTAAAAGAGTTCCACTTTTTGCTTATGTCATAAGGCAGACAGCAGTTCTACTTCAGGGATTGTGAGGCATATGAGAATTTCAAAGCATTCAAATGATAAGTACATTTTTTGAAACGCATTAAAAGTAGAATTACATGACTAAACTGCCCAACAGGAACAAGTAGCGGTTTGAAATGGCATAAGGGCCTTTGTGCCTTATCTAGATATTTTAGATATGAATACATTTAGAACAGTGTATTCAGTATTCACCAATCCGTGTTAAACCATTATCCTTGAGTGTGCTAACCGACCCTATTCATAATCAGAGGCCGATGTAATCTCAGGGCCAGTCCCAACACTTGCTCTTGAAAGAGAGTGAAAGTGGAGCATGAAGAGAATTACTTTGTTTCCTTGAAGGAGTTCAAAACGGCTGCCTTTTAACCATGATGATGCAATCCGGCACTAACTTGAATGCTTAGGAATGCTTTCATTTAACGCCTCGCTCAGTGTGGTGACCTCTGTATATGAATTCATTAAACACCGCCAAGATACATACAGAATGTGTTGGGTGTGCATGCACTGTCCTAAGATTAATCCTTTTGTCCTTTGTGAACTTTAGGCCCAGTAGGAACCCACGTTTCCGCAGAGATAAGGAAGCGTAGGCAGAGATGAGGGTGCGAGGAGTCGCAGCTCTGTCAGGTGTTGAATGCCCTCACGTTCTGCTCCACTGAAAATATGCAAACCTCTTTTCCCATACAAAGGTTTAAGGGGGAAAACGCTGGAGACACTAATAAAGATTTACTTGCATTGCCGATCCAACCAGTAGTTTAAGCTCTTGACGCAACCCTGCTTGTGCTACACAATTAAACGAGTATGTTCACCTGAAGCTGTTTTGAAGCCGGTTGAATTTAAGAGGAAATCATTCTCCGTGGACATTAAAACTTGCTCACAAGCGCCTTTTGTCACTGACTGTCAAAGCAAAGACCATGACTGACTTGTTGATAGACACCGGTGCACTCAGGAACATGATGAGTAAGATTCCTCAGCAGGTAAGCTGTGTCACATCCTCATTCTTACATTTAGCATTCAAAAACCTACCCACTCTATTATAGTGTAATGGCCTGGTGTTCAGCTCTCATGATAAACCTGTGATACTGACACTCATGAGAAATGGGGGGGGGGGATGCTGACACTTAATACCATCACGTAGAACTGTAGAACTTAGACCTAATAAATGTGACTGTCATTTATAATGACAATGTGTGAACCACACATGGCTTGGAGCCAAAGAACAAAACCGGATTTGTATCTTTCTATGATAGTAAATTCCTCAATGTGATGAGTAATGACTGGACAGAACTGCTAAAATAACACTTAATGTATGCATGACTCCTATAATGAGCTACAATGCTTAGACCCGTATATTTCTTCTAAAATCAAGGGTATTTCTAGTTACTTTGTCCCTCTTTTATGCAGTAACAGCCTCTATGTTCTTGGTAAGGCTTTTCATTGATGATGGAACATTGCTGAAAGGATTTGATTGTATTCAGAGACAAGAGTGTGAGTAAGGTAAGAAGCTGATGTTAAGCGGTGAGTTCTGGATCACAAACACCTCTCCAACTCATCCAGAAGGTATTTGAAGGTGAGGAACGTAGGCTGTGCTGGAGCGTCCCGTTTTATTGGCAGTGCTCTTCTGTGATTTTATAGGTGATGCAAAAGCCTTGCCTTAAGACTTGCTAAACTTTACATATAGAAGGAAAATAATACGACCTGTGCAATTTATGGCACAGTTTATACACAATAGTTTGCACTGAAACGCATGGATGCTAATTTCAGGAAAAATGCCATATAAGTTGTATTCTGTTGAGGATGCATTCACTTTTCAACTAAAGGTGATTTGACCAGGGGTGTTTTTGCATGCAACCATACAATCTGTGTGTGTGCATAAATTAATGCCTGTATCAGCAATAAAAGCACATTAAAGTAATGTATAAATCAGATGGGGTTTGTGGACTTTTTTGGATATACAGTTCATCTCTATTAGGTTTACTGCTATTGTTCATGTTCAGGATTACTAAAGCTACTCTGTATTACATTCAAACAGTTTATTCCTTTCTTTTTTTTCTCCCTTCCACTCTCAAGCCAATGCCCTTTTCCCCTTACTTCATGTTTCTTGAATGCTACCATCTGCTCTTCCTCTCTCTGATGTCAGTAGTACTGAGCTGAGGTGCCAGTGAAATACAAGTTTGGAGCTAAAGCCATTGGAAGCCTGCAAGCAACAGTGAATGATGATTTAAGTTACTAGAATGGACTTTAAGCCGCGAAGGGAAACAGAACGGGAGATAATGACAGCCTTGGTGAAACAGAAGAGCGGGAGCGCAGCATCTAGCAGCTGTAGGTTGGAAGTGTCAGGTGATATTTGCATTAATAAATCGTCACCATTGGGAGGCCACCTCATATCAGTTTTAATTTCCTGCGAGCTTGCTTTATTGTAGAGTCAATCACAGACCCATCGCCATGGAAACGAGGCTCCCCTGGAGCGAATATGATGGGAAGCCAAAATTTCGACAAATTCGCAAGATGTCAGTAAGTGCAAAGGTGTTAGTTTATACAATAAGTGTTTAGCATATGCTGATAGGATGCTCTCGTTATCATTTTCAGAATCTTGTTTTTAATATCCATCACAGCTGCCCCAGACAATGTGTGAGAGGTTTTAAAGTGGGTCAAGGCGATGATTAAAGATAAAAGGGAATAACACTGTTGGCTATACGTTTATGAATGAGGCCTCCAAGGGGAAAAGCATGAAATATGGATGAGGAGAGGCATCCACTTTACCTTTCCCTAGAGCCACCTCCCCCCACCATCCCCCCAACATCCCCACCTCTGTCTCTGTCCATCAGTCCTCCTCCTCCATCATCCTACTCAAACACCACTGTGAGCTCCCACATCTCCTGCCCTCCTTCTTCCATCCAAGCCACCAGACTGGAGCAGGCTTCTGTGACAGCGTGTGAAATGTGGCGGCTAATGCAGTGTTGGTGGCAGCACAAGCTTTATTTATGCCATACGTAGGGCCGTGATGCTTGTTGGGGTGGGGGTATAATATGTCAAGGCATTGAGGAGAGGTAGGCCTGTGCGGCCACACTGCTTGTGCCTCTGGATTACTTTCATTTCTTTACACATAAATCCTGGCAACACACGCAGTTAGTAGTGTGTGACTGACAGGTAACGTAAACTCAACTGACAAACAGCAGGTTTATGGCTGGAAAGAGCACATTCTTGAAACAGATCAGGTCAGATTCCTTTCAGCCAAAGCATTAATGCAGATCTGAAAGAAAAAAAATATCTCATCAGTGAGAGGTAACTCCATAGGAAGAAAAAAATACTTTTTTTTCCCAGCTGGATCCTCCACACAAGAAGCCTAAATTAAATACCACCGCCAAAAAAGCTTCAACTGAAGTGTGTGTGCTGAACTACTGCAGCTTTGAACCTCTTCTAACTCTGAGGTTTGGCTTGAATAGGCGATAGAGGGCGCTCTTACCCGCTTCAACTCTCACTCAGCATTTATACTCGCATACATAGAGAATATTAATAAAATAATTAAAATGCCAAAGATTAATAAGCTTTGACCTATATATATATATATAGATAGATAGATAGATAGATAGATAGATAGAGAGAATATTTTCTTGTTCCTTTTTGCAAGATAAACTCAGAACACATTTAGAAACAGATTATACTTTCATGTAGGGGAGTTTCTAAGGGGAAAAAAACAATTGCAAAAAAAATCAAACTTGTTTATCACTGCTGACACTTGGTTATTGGTTTAAAGACGTTAAAAAGAACACTTGCCAGCAATTGTGAAACGTCGCACCTTCGTGGTGACACGGGCAACGTGTTTTTTGGAAGGAGGGAGAGCCCCCCTCCCCCGAGTACTGATTGGGCCACAGGCAGCGACAAAGCGCCTCCTGATTCGCTAGTCAGGCTGTCGATCAAAGAGACGCGCTCCCAAGCGTGCAGTGGCTGGGAATCATCGTTTGCTGTAGAGTGATCTGACGGAGGGAGAAGGAGAGAAGCGGAGAAGAGGAGAGGGCTGGAGCAGCACCACGCTCGCCTAATTCTGGTTTTTGTGCATGTCAGGATTGGAGGAGCCTGTCGCCGGTTCTCGGCCGTTTCGTCTCTTTTTGCTTCTTCCAATTTAACCAGGAGGCATGTGGAGCTGGGCGAGGAGATCCAAGTGGCTCCCGATAGCGTGCTTGCTCTTCACGACATGGATGAAGGTGAGCGCGTCTCTGCCTGATCTATTCTCTCTGATCGATCCAGTGATGAACGGACTGATCTGTGGTCCGAACCTGCTGGGCACTGCTTGCTCATTTGATCCACCTTTCCTACAAAAACTGAAAAACTCATTTTTATTATTAGCATTTGTAATCCTTAATTCAATCACGCAGCCAGTCATTTTAGAAGCATGTGATCGGCTGTCAAGGTTCAGAGGTCTCATGTTTTTTGCAACAACTCTTAGAAATTAAAAATGAAATACAAACAAAATAAACATCTACTTGTTTAGTGCCAAAGAGTTCACTGTCTAGTAGTTTAGAGAAATGCGTGTGCCTCGCTGCAACAATTAGCAGGCTGAGTGACCTGAAACGTGCTTCCCTCACCCCAATAGATCCAAACGCATGCAGTTCACTTCAGTGCGGGGTAATCTTGGTAAAAAAAAAAAGATAATTGTGGATTTAAAAAAAGAGTTTGCATTTGAATTGTATTTGAAATGCCTTTTTGGTTGTTACACTTTAATAATGTCATTTTTGAGCTTCTCTCTCTTTTTCTCTCTTTCTCTATCTCTCTCTCTCTTTCTTTCTCTTTCTCTCTCTTTCTCTCTCTCTCTGTCTTTCTTTCTCTCTCTTTTTTTGTGTATGTGTGTGTTTCTCTCTCTCTCTCTCTCTCTCTCTCTCTCTCTCTCTCAATTG
>JBBJLR010000160.1:7763506-7801081 GCA_037577145.1 Brachypetersius gabonensis | reverse complement strand
CCTGTAGTTAGAGAATGGAAGTCGCTTTGGATAAAAGCGTCTGATAAATGCCATAAATGTAAATGTAAATGTTATTATAGTGAACTGAAGACTCTATGGCCTGGATTGTGAAATTTGTTTGTTTGTACCCCTGACACTTTTTCCCTCCTTCGCTATCTCTTTCTCTCAGGTTTCTCTCTTTCTATCACTGCTGTTAGTAAAGTTTCCATTCTCTCTTTACAGTCTTGTAAGCTTATGTTGTGCTTATTTTGTGTTTTTCCCTATTCTACAGCGATCTTACACACTCATTCTGGAGGCCTGGGACTGGGACAACAGCACTCAAAATCGTGAGTACTATCACTTGTTCTGTACTGATGAAACTATGTGTTGTGATATGCAGCATGGTGGTAGTATGTGGTGCGTTAAACACTGTAGTGTTGGGACTGGTGCTTATTGGCTTTCGGATAGATGGCCTCGTACAATGGGTCTTTTGACTCGCTCTGAAAAGACGAGACAATGTTGAGACTTGTGTTTTCTAACAGCTGAAGGACCACGAGCTTTGCCAAAAGGGAAATTTTGTAGATGATTCATAAACAGCCGTCTTACTGAGGGTTGTGCCATAGGCTCCAAGCAGCGCAGGTGTATGTGGTTGCAGTGGGTGGGGCAGTACAAATGTCTTAGTTTTAGCTAGACTCCCCCTAGGGCCGAAGTGTGACGTATGATTTGGTAAGGTTGATAAAGGAACGTTCTAAACTGATTAGTGGAAGTAATTAAAAGTTTTGAGTGGGTAAGTAGGTTGGAACGCTCAATACCCACTTTTAGTCTAGGGAATGATTGGTTGGAGGTCTGTGTACATGTTTGGAGGTTGCTACTGGAGTCTTATCAGGTGCCTTGGTGTGACTAAGCCAGAAGATTCCTTTGCTGAAGAGCTTCTTTCAAAAGACTTCATAGCTAGTGGAGTTCCATGCAGACAATTGTTATGAACATTGCTTTTTATGGTGTTGAATGAATCCGAGCATGTAGAAAAACCTGAAGGCCTTCGGACAGGGGTCCACTGCATGGAGTCTAGGGGGAATGGTTTTGGGCGCCATCGGGCCGCAGCTGTATCCTGTTTTCCTTTGCCTGTCCGGCTGCCGATCCCGCGGCCTTTGTCTTGCTTTAGGAATTGTCGGGAGGAAGGGGGTTGAGGAGAGGAATTTTACATATGCGAGAGAAGGTGGACGCTGGCTGGCAAGAGGTGAGGGGCGGAGAGGGTCCTGTCTTTGATGTGCGGATGTGATCGCTATAATGACTACGCGTTCCAGGCTTCTAAAAGACGCCAAATGCAAACATTCGCCTCTCTTGCATCGTGATGTCATTCCATCCTGTTTCTCTCCTCAATCTTCTCTTTTGGGCATGGGATTGAGACAATAGGATTTGATGGAGAGAGGCCGCTTGCACTGGTCCAGTGCATTGTTGGCCTGTCCTTCCCAAAGGATTGGACACTTTGTGGGTATAATTTAGAGGGACTGACTGGTGGAGAGAATGTCCCTGAGAGACTTCTCACTGAGACTTCAAGACGCATGTGTGAGAATTTCGAGGGATGTCACCCAGCGTAGGCTGCACCATTCTGGTGGTAGTGGTTTGTTTGCTGTGGCGTTAACATGGACTAATATTTTGAAGCACTGACTGGACAATCCATCATTGCAGCCAAAAAGAGGGATGACTGTTCTTCCACTAAACCCTTAATCATAAACAGCCAGATGGATCCAAGAATGACCTTATTATACTTGTTTTTAAGGAAACTAGTTTCTAGATAGCTGTTTTTAGCAGAACAGCTAGTTAAATAAAAGGAAAATAAGGATGTAGGCTGGACCAATGAAACTGTGTGAAATACAGCTTTGTCAGATCGCACCCCTAGCCATTGGTTTCTTTAAAAACAAAAGTGTCTGACTGTTTTCAGTGAGTGTGAGAGAATCGTGCCACAGATTTTGTCTGAGAGGCTACAATTAACTTATAGACTGAAGAGCCTCTTAGTTAAGACTCGCTAGATATAACCAGTCAATTTTTTCTTTCAACTGTGTAATATTGCAGTAAAACCACATACAACAGTTTACACTGAAAAACATATATTTGTGGTAGTAACATTAACTTTTTTTTTTCTTTTTTTTTTTACTTTATGTATTTCGGTCAAATCACACATTTAAAGCCTATAAAATGCTTCAGATCATGACAAAACGCACGAGAACGTATCTTAAGTTAACCTCCAGGCTACTGTTGTTGTTGAACTTGGATGTATGTATTTTTCTTTTTTTCTCAAGTTCAGTGGACTCATAACATTAGTCATTTAAGCAAATGATCATGTTTCTTGAAGCAAGATGTGCTGTACTACTCTGCTGCAAAGGTATATTAACATCAATAGCAGTGCCTGTATTAGCACTGCTAATGCCAAATCCATCTTAGCCTCCAGTCTTTCTCATCATCCAGACTGTTGTTGTGGATAGCACTGTAAATTGATGCCCTCTCAGGTGGTCTGATTTTTTTTTTCTTTTTCCTGCTCCTCACAGCCATACCCCACTGTTCTGAGACAGTGGCCTCATTTGTCACTCGCTTGAGAAGCCAACCTGAGTGCTCACTCTGTGCCAGACAAGAAATAATGTTGTCATAGTGGGAGTCCACTGCCAAGCTCCTGTCTGCCGGAGCTTGCTGCAGTGTGTCCTCACACAGGCTTTGGCAGTGCAGTGCAGCGCAGCTTCGGAAATCGTCATTGCTGGGCTCTCCGCATTGTAATGAGCTTTGTAGCACTGATTGATAGTGTGTCTTTAGTATTCAGCGTGAAGGCTCTGAGTTTGCTGCATGCTGTGTGATGTTCTGCTTTCTTCAGACTGGACACATTCCAGCATGTGTTCTTTTATCTGCTGAAGACCTGAGGGCAAAAGAAACAACTCTCAAAGTCATCTTTTTGTAGTCTGTTAGTTAAGAATACATGCGTCTCTTCTATGAGGAGTCTTGAGGTTCTTGTACGGAATGTGCATCTGTGAAATGCGGGCAATTTTATAGACTTAATCAAATCGTTACTTTGAGCTTTCTGTGTGTCTGCACTGAGGCCTCACAGGCTTCAGGAGGGGTCCTGTTGCATTGTGTTTACATGGCAGGAAGGGCTCTGGACTGGCTAGTGTTTAGACTTTGGGCAGCCCAGCAAAGCTTGCTCCATTGTTCTCTATCTGGAAGCGCCATGGCTATTTTTGTTTTCGTTGCTTAATTCGTCTGACATTGTCCGTGGATGGAGAGGAAGGTGTGTGTGAGTGTGCAACACCCCTCACCCCCCACATGTACCCACAGTCCTAGCATCAGGACAGAGGAAATCGCAGGCCCCCTACTTCCACTGTGATTGTTTGCTGTCTCTGATCCCACTGTGATAAAGATTGCTTTCTTTGTTGGAGTTGGCATAAAGCAATGGAAGCTTGGAAAAATCTAACAGCTAATGGGAGCACTCGAAGGTCCAGAGACTCTTTGAGGCATCTAGAGGGCAAGGTAAGGAAGGAAGTGTAAATCCTTCAAGGACTTTTAGGAGTTGCTGTTTGAAAGTAAGACAGACTGTGCGCGTCCCCTCCCATCTGCCCTACTCTCCCTGGTAACAGCACTCATGGTCAGACTGCTCCCTCAGACAAGGCAGACGCTGCTTCAACAGCCCTAGACAAATGCAGCAAAATATGACGTGCTTTTCTTTAATTTTGGCGTGGTCCAGAAAATTTGTTTCTGCTTTGGCAGTGGTGTCAAGTGTATGTGTTGGAAGAGTTTTTGTGCATTGGTTTGTCTGTTTGACAGTGGCAGGAAACTCTTAGTCAGTGCAGCAGCCTGGAGATTTATGGCTTTATATTGGGGACTGCCCCTGCAATTGTCCAACATGGTGGTCTGCCTTTTGTTATTGCCTTGTAAATGTGAGTGGAGTGTGCATATATTGTTCATATCTTTGTTCGTACATGGTCTGTGTGGGGGCGGATTGCATAGACAATGAAATATTCTATTCTGCTGAGTGCCTAATAAAATTTCCAGTCGAGTTGTCAATGAACAGCTTGCCTTCTGTCCACTGCAGCACCAGAGAAAAGCTGGGACTACTAACATTTACTTGTCTTTGCCCTTTCAGGTGAGGAGTTGCTGATTGAGCGGCATGCTCACACTGGAGTGGCGAATCCTGGGGAACAATGGCAGGTCATCATGCACCCAGGTGCCACTGCTCGCTTTGAGTACCGCATCCGTGTCAGGTGTGATGAGAACTACTATGGCAGCAAATGCAACAAGCAGTGCCGGCCTCGCGACGACTACTTTGGCCACTACCGCTGCGATCCTTCCGGAAACATTGTCTGTCTCGATGGCTGGATGGGACAAGACTGCCGTACTGGTAGGAGATGTCAGATCGCCATATAGCATGTTATTTAGTACAATGCATAGAGACATGCCTTGTATCTTCTAGAACAGTGGTTCCCAACCTTTTTTCCTTGAAGCCCCCCTTGCCTGTGTCCAAGACAAGACAGGACCCCAACCTGTGTAGACGCACAAAAAGAATAAAGTGATTAATACCAACTTTTATTTGCAAAAATGAAATAGTGGTTATTTGTGTTTGTTCTTCTACTCTTATACACACATTTTAATGTGTATAACTTTGGTAAACTCATTTCAGACAAAATTCTGCGCACCCCTGTAATGTCTAGTGTCCGCTTAAGGGGGGCCCGGACCCCAGGTTGGGAACCACTGTTCTAGATGATGTTTCTAGTTTGCCTTTGATGTAACTTGCTGTTAGTCCTGTCTTATGAAGAAGGGCAGCATGGGTGTTTGGACCTGTTAAATCATGACCTTTACCACCATGTAAAGACACCTGCTTCTATCAGTGGTTTCACAGCCCAGTAATCTTTACTCCTCAGCCTAAAGTGAGATGTTCTGTAAATGATACCCCTACAGACCTGGAGTCACACTTTCCATTAGCTACATTAGCCCAATACATGCAGGACGTGGTGTCTTTTACACCATGCTCTCCCATAAACAATCAAGGAGCCCCTTAACTGTTTTTGTGATTGTGGGCTAGGCATAAGGGGGCGTTAGGGCTTTAGATACTAAATCTCTGGGCTGACCTGAACAACAATGGTATGAGAATGTGGTGGGTGGTGGCAGGCAAGAAGCTTTATGTTGAGCCATAAATGTGTCTCTCTTGTTCTAGGAAACACCATTAATTCTCACATCTTGTTGTGCTTGTAATGGGTCAGTGCAAACGAACAAGGCTGACTCGTGTTTTTATTTTTGTTTTGTTTGTGTTTTTCCTTGCTCCCCCCTATTCTGTCCCATCTCTCATTCTCTATCCTTTTCTCCTACTCCCCTCCTACTCTCCCTCCCTTTCCCTCTCCCTCTCTCTGTCTCTCTCTCTCTCTCTCTCTCTCTCTCTCTTTCTCTAGCGATCTGTAAGCAGGGCTGTAATTTGATTCACGGAGGCTGCACGGTGCCCGGGGAATGCACGTAAGTGGCAGAGTGTGGTTTCATGCTCGCTTAGCCCAGCTGATCTAGCTCCTTAAGTTCAGCAGGCCATATGCGTGCATGCTGATAAGGGGTTTTGACCTGTTTACTTTACCATTAATTAATCAGTGTGCTGAAGCTGGTGTTTGTGCAAGCTGTTTTTTTCCATGTTTATTTGTGCCCATGTAGGCATGAGGAATAGATAAAAGTCTTGGGAAAGTCACTAATCATTTTCTTTAAAGCTATATTGTGTAGATCGTATATCCTATATTGGTTTTATATTCTAAATAGCAACAACTGATTTGAAAGTGGACCATGTCTCAGTGACTCCACTATGTGCATTGTCCCTGATCTTGTCCTCAGTCCCCAGAAGTGCTTGATGGGTACAAAGGGTAGATTACATGTTCAGGTATGTTTTACTCAAATGCTCCTGTGGTACTAGCTTCAATTTCGAGCCATCAGTGCAGATAATAACATGCAAATAAAATCAGTTTTATTCCCTTTCCAGCAGTTTTTATTGGAGAACATAATTGCATTGTCAGCTAACAAAAAAAACTGTAATTGTACATCCTGTCTGAGGATGTTGATAACAGCTATTAAAAGATTAATTCCAGAAGACTTGCCCATTCTCGATCCAGCCGTGCACAAAGCGTACAGTGTCCATGAAAACGATGGATTTTGCCTATGTGGACAAACAATGCACTTTCATGTTGAGTAGACCAATAGAAATTTTCAAGAATGACATTTAGAATTTTTTGCCCTCTCCTCTAAAGTTTCCATTCTTGTTTTCTTTGTACACGTGAACAGCAGAATATTTTAGGTTAAGTAAGAATCGTTCATTCACTACTTACTTACAGTTCTAATTAGCTTAATACTTGGTGTGTGACATCAGTCCAGTCTTGCTCGGTTTCTAACATGACTCGTCGTCTGAAGCATTTCATACATGTTGTATTGGCCAGTAGTCAGAGTGAATTCCAGTGTATTTCTGCTCAGGGCACAGGAAACAGTGATGCTTCCTCTGCTGGAGCTTGCTGTGGAATCCTACGACATCACTGTGCCCCATTCCCCCCTCCCCCCCACACCCCCCATTTGCCTTTTCCGGCCCTGTGCCTGTGTTTGGCCCGCCACGCTTCCTAAGTCACAGGAAGAGCATCAAGCCTTCTCCAAATCCCGCTTGAGCATCCTAAATTAAGTGCACAGCAAAAAACTAGCTCTCAACCATTGCGTTGCCCAGTAGATAATGCGATGCCTGTTCTTTTGACATTCAGTACCAAGGCCTCAGTCTTGGAGGAGCCCCCAACTGCTGCTCCAGTAGCATAGTCTGGTGGCCCCATGCCTATAAGGGCCCCACTCCTGTCAGTCTTCTTGCCGCAGACTGACAAGCATGCAGATTGTAAGAAAACAGCAGCATGGGAATTTTGCAGTTCCAGGCCTTGAATATCCTTAGGAATGGCAGAGATTTCATGGTTGACTTCTGAGGAGGGTTCTGTTTAAACCACATGAAGGCCACATGAAGGAACACATAGTATTCTCTCAGTTGCCCTGATTAATACAGCTGCACAAATATACATTTGTTGATGATAGTCATTATTTTGGCCTTCATATTTATGTCCCTAATATGCGAAAGAAAGCAAGGTGTATCACAAATGCAATATTCAGCAGTAAATCTGCAGTACCAGAATTCTGATGCAATTATTAAGCCCTAATATGTTGTTGGGGTGGCAGGGCAAAGCAGGATGTTATGAGTCGTCGTTGAGAAGACCACCAATCCCATGCTCTGGAGCATGCTGTAATTGACTTCCCTGTCGTCATTAGCCCAGTCGTGGGAAGGAAGCAAAAGATGGAGAGGGAATTTCTAAGGGAAGTTATGACTATACTTTTCACTGGAATAAAATCAGAGAACATATCTTAATCTGACCTCTGTTTGTATATGGTCGGGCAAAAATTGCAAGGATTTTCCACCTGAGACACACAGGACTGTAATTCCAACCTACAGGTTTTCAAGACGAGTTCAATTCAGGATGAACATGACTTGTCTTGGCACATAATGGTTTACTTGCCAAGTTGCTTCTCTTTGGAGTGAGCAAGCGTACGTTCAGCAGTGCTTGGCAACACTGAATGCCTCTTAACTGGCATGGGATTCAGATTCATTTTGTGCACGTTAGGCAGCCTACACACTCTTTCGTGAAATGGTAGTAAAGTTCTATCTGGGCAACACAAGGCTGGTAGTGGAATTTATTTTTTTTTTTTTTTTTTTTTTTTTTTAGCGGAGACGATAAGGTTGATGTACTCACCAAATCTGGCTAAAAGTGTGTTTGGAACTCTGGACTTAAGAGTGAATGGCATATCTACTGTCCAAAAGGAGAAATTCTTTCTTTCATTCATTCAAACCAATCGGACTTAACAGTCCCAAAGTTTAATTATATGTTCTTCAACACTGCTTGGATCGAACGCAGAATGTTAGTTCTATGTTTGCCTTTTCTCTGACGGCAGTGTTTGGAGGAACAACTACGGAAGCTGTGGATCTGCAGACCAGAGCCAGAGTTTGGCCATGCCTGTCCTACAGGACTAGTGTCTTAAAATAGCCCGCTCAGAAATGACAAGACAGCTGAGACAGAGACAAACAGAACGAGAGGGAGAGAAAACCACTAGCCTTGGAATAGCAGAGTGCTGCTGTAAACCAATGATTAGCTAACCCCTTACCGGCGCTACTCCACATATCCTCTGGCTTCCACCAAGTCACCCATGGGAGAAGCGTGTGTTTATATGCTTGGAAGTGTTCCTAACCTTTGCCACTCTGCAAGGTCTTCTCCTGCTAGTATTAAGTGTCATTAGACACAGCAATGGCACTTCAGCAGAAGGCTGTTCCATGGAGTTATAGGCTTGTCATTAGGATGGCTCTGGTTGCTAAACAGGCCTTTATGGCTGATGCCACCACTCTTGTGGTTTCCAGGTGTAACTACGGCTGGCAGGGTCATTTCTGTGATGAGTGCTTACCATACCCAGGCTGCGTGCATGGCACATGTGAGAAGTCATGGCAGTGCAACTGTGAGAAGAACTGGGGTGGACTGCTGTGTGATAAAGGTAATCCACATCAACACCTACAGACTAGCATTCACATCTATACATACACACGAAATTCATAACACAAAGCTGGATTTCTCACTTCTCCATGTAACTTGGAGTCCTGTCCAGTAGGAGGAGAGGTCTAGAACATTCCCATTTGTTAACCCTTACATTTTGACCTGAGAGATCCTACTGCTTTGTGGATCTCTCAGGTCATTCTGATGCCATTCTGATTTGTGTAAAGAGAGGTACACATGAAATTCAGTTTTGTTTGCAATCGCAAAACAGGTTTTACCCACATCGAATTCCTCTTGGATTCTGAAGATCTAAACAGAATTAACTCCAACTCTATTTAGTTGATTTGTTGGCTGCCGTGTCAGCGTAGCTTGCAGTCATGTGATGGGGTGCATGCGCAGCCGGCCGCACGCTGGATATTGATGTCGTTGTTGGAGTGGTGCTCAGACATCTGATCCGGTGGCCGGTGGCCGGCATGTGTCCTGGAGGACGCTTAGGAATGCGAGGCGGTCGTTAGGTCGCCCGTCTCCGTGGGCCTATCTTTATTTATTTACCGGTCTTTATGTGCAACGTCTAGCCTTATAAGGCGCACTACAAGCCCGCGGACCCGCTCCTGTGGTTTGACAGCTGCCTTCCCCAGAAAGAGATGTCTTCGGAAGTGTCAGCAGTGCCAAAAGGGTCAGATTCTTAATGGCAGAGCTGTTGCAGCCCAGCTTGTTTCACCACCCGCAGCTTGAATTATGGACAAAGAGTAACGCATGTTATTCCCTATACAGATCTGAACTACTGTGGCACCCATCACCCCTGTGTGAACGGAGGCACCTGCATGAACTCTGAGCCAAATGAGTATAACTGTGCCTGTCCCGAAGGCTACTCAGGCAAGAACTGTGAGATAGGTAAGTGATGTGTTATGTGCACTTATTTATGTTGCTTACATGGAAGTTGTCCTCGGTCCAGTGTGTAGCAGATATTATAAATATTGCCCCGCGGGCTAAAGGAAGAATGCAGGATCATCATTCACATGCGAGTTGCTAATTGAAGTGGAATTGTCTTTTGCAGCTGAGCATGCCTGTGTTTCCAACCCGTGCGCCAATGGTGGCACCTGTCATGAAGTCCCCTCTGGCTTTGAATGCCAGTGTCCACCAGGCTGGGAGGGTCCCACTTGTGCTAAAGGTGAGTGAGTGTGTTGTCACTTTTTTTGACACAAAGTCTATATACACTACTCCAGTTTAGTTACTTGGGAATAAAATATGAATGTGATGCTAGAACTCCACCAGAAATTTCTAGGAAGTTGATGGTTCTAGCAATAAAATGACCTGTAGGTGACCCTTGCTATGACTGCAAAGATGTCAAAATTATAATGAAGCTAGTGTCTAGCATCCTTTTGTATGTTGTCAATTGAAGACAGAAAACATGACAAATGACTATAAATAGATCATTATAACAGATCGATTAACTGTTCCCATGAAATATTAAATATACTTATGTAATGTTTGTGTACACTTTACTGAACCACAGATAAAATCTTGCTTATTTTTATGACAAATGGTTACAAGCTTCTGAACAATGGTGCATGTTCACATTTGTTTTCAGTTTATTTTGTTTCTACCTCCCTTCTCCACATGCGTCCAGATGCTGTGGATTGGCTGGGCTCCTGCTGAGCATTTCAGACTGTGATAGGGCAGTGTGGGCTACTGGCGGCACAGTGGGGTCCCGATGTGGGCCGCTCCTGGCTGAGCGCTTGTAGGAGCCTGGATTAGAGTGCGGTGATACTGATCACCGAGATGGGGGATTTACATAATCCTGCCTTAACTTTGAACCAACCCGCTTTTGGCTCTGCAAATCAGGAGCGCAGCATGGTGCCCTCCCGCCTACCTCCTTTCCCCAAATCTCAAATTCAGCCCACCTTTCTGCGGTGGGCCTCCTGCTTGATTTGGCATGACTGCTCTTCCCCAATCTCCCCTCCCCTCCTGACTGCGTTCACACCCCCCACCCCCCAAAGTAGCTGGCAGGTCCACCAGGCCTATGTTGCCATTACCGTAGCAACAGGAGGGTCTCCAGCTGGAATTTGGCACACTCTTCCTTTTTAAAGCCCATGAAGGTGCTAACCACACCCCCCCCCCCCCCCCCGACCCCATATACACCCATCCCTGACCCGCATACACTCCCTCTATAGACCCTTATTGTCCTTTGCAGTCCAATAGATGCATAAGAACAAGAGAAGTCCAGAGAAAGAAGAGTGTCTGCTGTCGTCCCCCCCCCCTTCTTTTTGGCTGGGTAAATTTCCATGTGTTCAGTTAGTGTTTGTGCCAGTATAAGACGTATGAGGTTTGGAGGGCTAATAGTGGCTAATCTGCTGCCCTCTGGATTAGAATGAACACTAATCGAGTTACAGTGTAAAGCAGGACTTCTCTCTCCTGAAATCTTAAGTCTCTCTTTGTCTCCCTCTCGGTCGCTCACTCTCTCTGGTGGGTGGTTGTCAGCCTCCACAGCTTGAGTAAAATCAGCATAATCGCCCAGTTTGCATGTTTTATTTGGAAAGCTATTGCTCATAATTGGGCAGTGAAACCCTGCTCATCTGAATCCATGTGGAACATTGACCTCATAAATGGTTTTAATGCTGAAACTGTTTTGTCTCGAAAGAACAGCTCTAAACTGACAGAGTTCTGACAGAGGCCGGATGTCTCCAGTGGCTGAGCTTTAATGTGGTTGTGAGAAGAGTTCTGTGTTTTGTATTGCAGATATGGACGAGTGCGCTTCCAGTCCTTGTGCTCAGGGAGGAACGTGTATTGACCTGGAGAACGGCTTTGAGTGCCTCTGTCCTCCTCAGTGGGCTGGGAAAACCTGTAAGATTGGTAAGTGTAATACATTACTTTTGTATGAGCCGTGGAATCGCTTGGAATTAGTTGGATGCATGACCAGAGACACACTCGAACACTCAAGTCAAAGTCAGAGCGTGAGACAGGCTAGTTTGTAAATCCACAGTTCTGAATCATGAGGCTGAATCTGCAAAGCTGTGATCAGGAGGAAACTGTCCATGTGTTCTCACCCTAATTCAGTATAAGATCCTGTGTGTGGCTTATCTTACCTCTATTTCGGAGAAGGGCAGTGATAGGGTTACATTGTGGTAGGAAATGACTCTGATTTGACTTGGAATTTATTCTCTGGACAAGATCAGGTAGAGTGCGTGATTGTGTCCATTTTATACATTTTATGCTGCTTGTGCTTGATACGATCTGAACAATTATTACGCATTAGGTTTAAAAATATTAATTATTGGACACCATGGTAGACTTGCTAATGTTATTGGCCTTTTGTTCGACATTTAAAAGTATGATGGTCTATTTTTTTGGTTATTTTCTGTGAGAGAATTTGTCTTTTTGTTAGGATATTAAGAAAGATAGCAGACAGAAAAAAACCCTAAACAGAAAAAAAGTGCTCTGCGTCCGCACCCACTCATGTTTCAGTAATACAAGCCATTCATGATATTCGCTGACGCATCTTGTCGTTTACATTACGCATTGTTGCATCCCTGTTTGTTGACAAACATGTCTGTTGACGCATGCGAGTGTTGATTTTGATGTGGTCGTGTACCTGCATGTGTGCTATGCTCATCGTGATACCACAGTTTTCCTGGAGGAATAATTGATTAGGCCTCCTGAGGAGAGGAAGGATATGTATAACCTGAGTGGCGGAAGGCTCTGTTTGATCAAACCTGTGGAGTCAGCCCTCTGAGATAAGATCCTTCAACTATGAGCTCCATTCGTGCCATCGATTTCTATCGATTTGGGCCACTGCAGCGTTTGCGTGCCATTCCATCTTGTCCTCTCTTCGAGGGAAGTTCTGGATGTGAGAGGAAGCGGATTATGACCTGTAAACAAGTGGGGTGGGGGGGGAGCGTAGAACCTGAGTCGGTGCGCTCGACTTACAGGCCAAACCTTAGCCTCTATCTCACGTTTCACCTGGTCCTGCTGCTGCCCAGAGTTAGGTTTCCTGCAGGACAGGTGCGCAAGGGAGCGGCGTGCACCTCGCCAGGGGCCCCTTATGAATGTTTAATCACCTAATAATATCCAGCTCTTTCACAGCAGAGTTCACTGCACCATCATTTTTTTTTCCCTTCAGTTTTGCTTTGAAGGGAGATGGAACACACGGTGGATAACATCACCCAGCATCCAAAGTTGTAATTCTTTGTCTACACTCTAAAATAAGGGTTCTCATGACTTTAGTTCTCAGTCTTGATCTTGGAGTACCACTGCTTTGCGCATTTAGGGTTCTCCTTGCTCTCAGCACATGCAACCAGTAAACCAATTAACCAATTTGCTGAGGTGAACTGGGAGTGTAGGTGCTAGGAAAACTTTGGAACATATAGTGCCATGATACTTCCAGATCCCCTACCATAGAAGAACCATGTTTGGTTGAAAAAACGTCATTTTAAATTACCTTTAGGAAAACCAGTTCCTCTGCACAGTGAGAGAAAAGATTATGGTGTTCTACTATAATTAATAGTTATGGTTGTGATTTTTTTAAGATGCATTACTGCTTCCGTTCTTACTTGATTTTACATTTGGACCTGAGAATACAAATTATGTTGGTACTTACATTTTTATGACATCCGGATAAGCGTGACTGCTGAGGTTGTGGCAGTTGTATCTTGGTTTATGAAAATGGATCTGTCTGTTTTTGAAATGTTTTCTTTAGTGAAACGTGCTCGTATTGGCTAAAGTGGAATCTTGGAACTGTTTTCAAATGTAAAAATCTTGAGATGAGATTTATACCTTGTAGTTACATCATTTACACTTGTAGAGTGGAGTCCTCCTCTGTGCCATTCAAATATGCAAATGTAAATGGGAGAGCCTTGGGGTAGAGATCCAGGAGGGCTTTTCAGAGAATAGATATGAAAGGAAGTGAAATTAGTAGCAGGATCTGGATGGCCCTGATGTCAGTGTGGAACAGAGTCTAATAGCCGGAGTGTTGCCAGTCTCTGCAGGCTGGTACAGAGTTACAGGCCGAGTGCCGGTTCAATGTGCCTAATGGTGGTGGGGCTACAAAGAGAGAGCTCCAATTTCACTGCCTTCCCCTTTTCTGTTTTTCGTTCTTCCTTTGGCTCTTCGATCTCCTTCTCTTCCTCCCTTTTCTTTTTCTTCTTCTTTGTTTCCTGGACTTTTCAATCATCCCTCCTTCTTTCTCTCCCTTAATCCACAGATGTAAATGAGTGTGTGGGGAAGCCTTGCGTTAACGCTTACTCTTGCAAAAACTTGATTGGTGGATATCACTGTGACTGCTTTCAAGGATGGGCCGGACAGAACTGTGACATCAGTCAGTATCTCCTCATGTTCTTCTCTCCTCACCGGGCCCTTTTGCCACTCTTATCAATGTTGTGCCTCTTCCTTTTTTCTTTCTTTCCTAAGGGCATACACACACACACACATGCATACACACACACACAGAGTGAGGCACTGCAGCCAATGTTTCCTCTCTAGGCACCTGATATCTGCAGGGACATGAACACCACACGCAACGTCATAGCCTTCAGCTCCTGTTGCATGCTGGGTTGCTGCTTCCTGTTGACTGGCCTGTGGGATTGTGCTGATTGCACTAATGATTCTGCATTTGCCTCACTAACTCCTCCCTCTTTGTCTTTGCTGCATGCTCTTTAGTTAGCAATGATGCGTATCCCCATTTTCTTTCCACTCAAGCACTCTGTTATCCCGCCCCCTCTCTCTTACTCAGATATGAATGGCTGCCATGGACAGTGCCAGAATGGAGCCACCTGCAAGGTAGAGTCTCTCCAGTTGTAGTTTTGGGACCAGGTTTGGAACTGAAGGGCCTTAGTCCAGCACAGTTTGGCAGTTCTTTGCTCAAATAGCATTCAACAGTTAGTTGTTGAGTGTTTAGTTGATCGGTTTGCAGCAGGGGCATTGCTTCTGGATGTAATCCTGAAGTACAGAGAATGCCAGACTGTGCTGAACTGTGGCCCTCCAAAACCAGAGCTGGACACCCCTGCTCTAGCTTTAAGCATATTTCTCAACCGTTGGATTGTAAAGTATTTATGTACTTAGTGTTGATGTTTTTATAATTTGCAATCGGTGATGAATGCTGATAATCCCCTGCAGGAAGGAGCTCGAGGAGGTTATCACTGTCAGTGTCCTCCAGGCTTCACAGGCACCCACTGTGAGATCCAGAGGAACAAGTGTGCCAGCAGCCCTTGCCAGAACGGCGGCCGGTGCCACGTGTTGTTGGACAGCTTTGTATGCGAATGTCCACCTGGCTATGCTGGGATACTGTGTGAGGTGAGTGCCACCATTGCGTGTTTGAAGGGGACATCAGGTCTACCATCTCAGGATTTTCAGAACACGGCAGTTGCTTCATGGTGTATAAAAAATGTATCGTGTTTCTGTTTTGAAATGTTGCATTTAGTGAAATGTGCCCTTATTGGCAGTGAAATTTTTAAACTGTTCAAATGTAAAAATCTTGATTTATACCCCATAGTTACATAATTTACACTAATAGAGTGGAGTCCTTCTCAGTGCTATTCATATGTGCTCTGCTTTTCCAAGCGCAGCCCAGCCCATGTTGCAGCCGCTAAATTGAGAGGCCTCCTTCCATTTGCATGTGTGTTTGTTTGAAGCCCTGGTGCGGGGCAGATCGTCCCTGCTATTCTTGCACAGGTGTGAGTGGGTAACTGGAGCAGAGCAGTTTATTCCTGCCACAGTGCTCTTGTTGTTGGACGGGATGGTGGAATAGTCTGGTCTGGGGCCAGTCCACTGCCCATCGGAGGGTTTGAAGTGGATCTCGGTAGAGAGGTTCAGCGGGCTGGTCTGGCCAGTCCCGGCTCACTGTACAAGCTAAAAATAAAAGTTGTAGTGAACACGGCAACTCTTATTTGGGCTGACTGGCTATGTGCCCACGCGTGGCCCAGGAACGAGGAGGCCTTGATTTTTACATTCGGTTCATGCCTGGCATGCCATTGCGCTCCTATTAGCCTGCAAGGGCTCCGGTCTTGTAGACGGATTGTGGACTATACGGGGCGAGCGTTTGATCTATGATAGTTCTCTTCATGAACACCTGCACATGAACCTACTTTTAGAGCCCAAACCAAGACTTGCGATGGCCTTGCCTTAATCTGATACCCTACGGTATAACTGCCAGCAAACGTATTGATATTGAGCTGCGGGTGATTGAAGGTCCGGGCGAAACAGATGCCGAATTCTCTTCAGCTCAGCCCGCCAGAGCAGTTTCATATCTCAAATCAGTCTGCCATGCTGTCACCATCTCTTGCATCATCTTCAGCGGCGAGCAAGCCTTGGCCCTCAACTGTATACGCAGCACATCCCTAATAAAATAAATAGACTGAAGGAGCAGAAAGAAGGAAGGGCCACACTGCAGCCCAACGAAATGCCTTACATGGCAACTGGCATGATCTATCCCACTTTGAGGCTTGTTTAAATTCCCACAAGTTCATCCCTTCTTGTGTAAAAAAAAAAAATGGAATCTGGAGACTCGCTGTCGAAGTGGTCTGGAGCTAGTGGCCTAGCTCAGGAAGAGCCGATTTATATCCCGAGCACTTGACTGCCCTGAATACCTAAATATTATGGGATGCAGACGATCATCTAGCCTCTGCCTGCGACGTTGAAGCCTTATGTATGGCCTAGAATATATTAGCAAGTGCAAGGTCGAGTCTAAGGGAAAAGAAATCTGAAAGTGTTTCACGTCCCTGCTGAATCTGCTCAAGAAGACAGAAAGGACAGCTAAATTTAGCTTTACTTTTGTTGTGATCGCTCTCTTGTGTGAGGGCAACGGTGCACTCTCCTTTTGCTGTACGCCTCTGGCGGGCTGCCACTGCTTACCCCGTTTTGTTTATCTCCGTAGTTTAAGAAGATTGGGCTTCAAGAGCTAAGGCCTTAAGTAAATCACAGCTTCACTTGCCTTTGATCACACCCTCTGTGGTCCCTTTCACCTGTTTACCCGTTCTGGGTTTTCTTTTGTTTACTATTGTCCGTTTTTAATTGGAATCGAAGAACAAATTACTCGCCATTACATTTTCTGTGTGATAAAGAATGTCTTGGAATTATTTATTCTAAGCATCTACCCAAAAATATAATAACTTATAAAATGCATAAAGACAAAGAAATAGTTGCAGCTAAAGAAATCGTTTTAAAATGTATCTTTCATGCCTGTGTGTATAAAGGTGCAAAGCTACTTGAACCCTTGTGATCCCAACCCATGTAAGAACGAGGCATCCTGCCACAGCCTGCTGGGGGATTTCTACTGCGCCTGTCCTGAGGACTATGAGGGGAAGACTTGTGCAGATCGCAAAGACCACTGCAGGACTGCGCCATGCCAAGGTAATGAGCACCAGCCTCTTCTGTATCTCTCCACAGCCCTGTTCACTTCAGCCTCTGCCTGTGGTTCTCTTTGGCTATGTTCATTCTTCAGACAAAAGGCACCCAAATCGGGTCTTTTACAGTATATTTGAAGCAGATTTGTTGTTTGTTTGGCAGTGTGACGGGCCACATTAACATTCATTTAAATGATATGTCCTTACAATCAGACAAGAATGAATGCAATTCTTACATCAATCCAACTCCATGCAAATCAGAAATTTGTGTGTATGGGAACAGACCCTTCATAATAATACATCAAAATGTCTGTTACTATGGTTACCATTTGCATCATTTTGAAGGACCAGTGAGACCAGCACAGGCACAGGCAGTGTAAACAAATGAGCATGAAGCTTTTCAAAGTCTCACTTCAAAAATATTTTAGAAACAAAACGGTAGCAAATGAGTAAAAGCAGCCTCACACAGATCATATGATTACAAATCAGATATGTGTACCTGTATCGTAGACATACCCTCCCCTTGATTACAGAACATATTTAATAAGTGGACTTGCATCCCTTTCTCACAGTGATTGACAGCTGTACGATTGCGGTTGCGAGTAATGGCACGGATGGGGGTGTGAGACACATCTCTTCCAATGTTTGTGGCCCCCATGGCCGCTGTGTCAGCCAGCCCACCGGAAACTTCACCTGCACCTGTGAACCGGGCTTCACTGGAACTTACTGCCACGAGAGTGAGTCCTACTGCCCCTTCCTCCACCTTCTTAGAACCAGAGGGTTCAGGACATTGTTTTTTTTAGGTCTTGCACACCTTAGTGGTTGGTCATCAGGGTTACTCAGGTGGTGTTTTAGCAGCTAACATTATTAAATACTAAACAAATCCCAGGTATATATTTCATTATCTAATGCAGTGCAATTTTTAAATACAGAAAAAAAAAGATAGACCTCTTCAAAATTCTGATTTTCTGCATATGCATGTTCATTATTATTGACCATCATTCATTTATACCTACAATGGGGCCATGTGCTATTAATGAATGAGAAGAACCATATAGGAACCATATGCTAACATGCTTTATGTGCTTATAGAAAAAAGGTAGAACGCTGTTCAAATTTGTGAGGAATCTCTTTAGTAGTTCTTCACAACACGCATCTCATTCACAAAAAATGTATAGAATTTATGCTCTAATGTTGCTAACAAAGAATGGAAGGCAGTAGTCACCCGTTAGCTCAATATCATTTGAATAATGCTAATGACTATTGGCGTTCGTTCATTGTTGGCAACATTGACATTATTGACCTTTTATTGAACATCCTTTGAAAGAGAGGCAGTAGTGTTTTACTCCAAAGAATCGTTTTTGAAACTACAGTTAGTTCTCCAGGTCTACAGATGCATGAACTCATTGCTTCCTAGTCATTCTCCCAGCTACTCTGCAGTCATACTTATCTCCCATACTCTCTGCTTTTCTGTGTTCCAGATGTAAACGACTGTGTGAGCAGCCCGTGTCGAAATGGCGGCACCTGCATTGATGGTGTCAACTCTTTCCAGTGCTTCTGTCCTGATGGCTGGGAGGGTGAACTCTGTGACCTCAGTGAGTACAGCCTTTGTTGTCTTTTTTTTCTTCTTCTTCTTCTTCTTCTTCTTCTTCTTCTTTCTTTCTTCCCATCCTTCCCTGCTCCCTTCATCCCTTAATACTCCTCTGTACTACTCCTTCAGATGTAAACGAGTGCAGCAGGAACCCATGCAAGAATGGCGGCCGCTGTGAGGACCTGGTCAATGACTTTTATTGCGATTGCGCCAATGGCTGGAAAGGCAAGACTTGCCACTCGCGTGAGAGTCAGTGCGATTCCAGCACCTGCAGCAATGGAGGCACCTGCTATGACCACGGGGATGCCTTTCGTTGTGCCTGCCCGCCTGGCTGGGGGGGAAGCACCTGCAACACAGGTGAGCCTTTAAGCTTTACCTATAAAATATTGCTATATATGTGGAGCAGTAGTTTCTAACCTTGGTCTTGGATAGAGGGTGGCAATGTGACAATTTGCTTTTCTGAGCATATTGTCACAGCAAAACCTTTTGTAACTTTGATAAAAATGAAGGTGTATTTTGTTCCAGCGCCAGTAATATTGTAGATATTGTCTGTACTGAAGACCAGCTGCATGTTTCCTAGGGATAGTGAAGCACGTTCGTATCCTTAAAATGTTAACTGCATTTTTATGTTTTTACCATATTTTCCACACACAGTCCTGGTGTACCTGTGCATTGTATGCCTTTGTGTTTTTCTTGCTCTGGGGACCTACGAACCTAGCACTGGTAAAAATGTTCCTTGCTTGGGAACATCACTGCCTCACACCTGATCCAGCTCATAAAAGGCATTATAATTACCTGATACACTGAATTGGATCTCTTGGAGAACAGTTTGGATGAAATGGGGTGAGGCAGTGATGTTCCCAAGACCCAGAACCACTGTCTTGTAACCATTTTAATTAGCTACTGGATTGGATTACAGTGCGGTGAGCAGGGAGACAAATTCAGGAATAGTGGATAAGGGAGTTCTTTCCTCCTTTTTTGCTAATGTTATTTGATCTTCAGTCTTTTATTTCTAACACCAAACCCTTTTTTTTTTTGCCTGTGTTTCAGCAAAGAACAGCACGTGTGCGTCGAGTCCTTGTGTTAATGGAGGAACCTGTGTGGGTGGCGGGGATACATTCACCTGCATCTGCAAGGACGGCTGGGAGGGGCCCACCTGCGCTCAGAGTGAGTGCCTACTGCACTTACCCTACTGTAGTAAATGTCTATTTTTACCACAGGCTTTCAGGATTAACCTCTTCAACTTGACCTATTATTCTGTTATAAAGCTTAAGGCTTATTATCCAGTTACTATTATGAAGCTCCTGTGTGAAGCCTGTAGTTACAACAGTGAGACGTGGAGGTCTGGATCAGTTCTAATCGTTTTAGGAGTTAAACCTTGTAATTAGCTGCTTTAATACAGTAAATTGCTGTATTGATGTTTCGCGCTGTCTGAGTGGTTCATCCTGTCTCTCTCTTTCTTTTTGTTCTTCACAGACATCAATGACTGTAACCCTCACCCTTGGTAAGTGAGCTTGAGATAGTCTCCTGCAGCTGGGCTTCTGCAGCCCCCCCTGTCCAATATTTACTCTACTCTAGCCAGGGTTGCTGGTGGCTCTGTTGTCCCTGCTGTCTATGCTGACCCTCCCCTTCCCTGTACAACACCACCGGCTGTGAATAGCCCCTCTGGCATGGCTTTTTGCCCAATTCCCCCAATCACACCCCCCTTTCCATTCTCTCTGAGCGGATACGCTGCAACAGAGAAGGCAAAGGGGACTGTGGGGTGTTGTAAAGACAGGGGAAGATGTCCTTAAATCACCCCCTAAATCCGACAGCTTGGGAGACCCCGGGCTGGTTTTAATGGGACGCACAATAGAGCCGAAGGCCCTAAAAGAGTGCCCCCAGCGGTGAGGGGGTGAGGGTTTGGGAGGAGAAGGGGTGGGTTGGCTCTTTCTCTTCCAGCCCTCGCTGCCCTCCTGCCATTCTGCCCCGCTGACCTGCAAGCAGGGGGATTGGGGAGGGAGGAGAGGGGGGGGTGTCCCAGCAAGGGGGCAGCAGGGATTAGCATCTGAAAGGTGTGGTATTGATGAACGGGACCAGGCCTTTGTAACCCTCTCTGTC
Organism: Brachypetersius gabonensis; assembly: GCA_037577145.1. Classification (NCBI taxonomy): domain Eukaryota; kingdom Metazoa; phylum Chordata; class Actinopteri; order Characiformes; family Alestidae; genus Brachypetersius; species Brachypetersius gabonensis. The sequence continues at coordinate 7,780,508 of JBBJLR010000160.1, read as the reverse complement.
CCTCTCTCTGTGTCTTCGTCCCTCTTTCTCTTTCTTTCTTCCTTTCTTACGGTGTCCTTTCATCTCGCTATCTTTCCACCGTGTGTAGGGCCTCTACCATTTAACTTAACCCCTTAAACTCTGGGCTCGCTGCTCAGTTATGCATCTTGGAGCTTATTATCCATTAACTACTATTATTTATAAAGCAACTTTTTTGAAAACTGCATATAATGCATGTAGAGTTGAGAAGGCAGAGCGAAAGCATTGGAGGCATCACAGGTCGTCAGTTTAGAGTGTTAATGCAGCAAAAACACATGTATTTGAATCTGTTCACTCTTCCTCCTCTTCACAGCTATAACGGAGGGATCTGTGTGGATGGGGTGAACTGGTTCCGCTGTGAATGTGCTCCAGGCTTCGCTGGGCCCGACTGCCGCATCAGTGAGTATTGAGGGACGGAAAACTGGGAGCGATAATGCTTCGAGAAAGGAGTGCATGTGGCGTGTCATTCGAAATGCCAGATTACTGAGCATCCCGTGCCCTTTGACCTCTCTTAGGGGCAAAGGTCAGGCCACGCTCACACACAGACAGAGGAGATGAATTATTCAGGCGGCGGAAAAATTCCTCACTGCTCTCCGGGAGCTGACTCTTTGTCTCATTTGACTGTTGATGTCTCTTACATAGAAAATAGTCTTTAAGGGTTCCATGCATAATCCTGGTCTAGTTTCTGGCAAGCAACCAGGGAACCACCTCTGAGCCTCAGGATATAATTCAGAATAAGAGAGAGACGTTTATTTTTCTCAACAGTTTGCAAATTTTCTTCAGTGAGTAGGTAAAAAATGTTTGTGTGCACTTTCCTTTTCCAGACATTGACGAGTGCCAGTCGTCGCCCTGCGCGTATGGAGCAACGTGCGTTGATGAGATCAACGGTTTCCGCTGCATCTGTCCACTCGGACGAACTGGGCCTCGATGCCAAGAGTGTGAGTAGCCTGCAGTACACTAGTAGCCTTCCTTCAGATCACTGCATGGTTGTGTAATATAGTGAGTAGGAGTCCAATGAGTTGCTTTAGCGTAGGATTTACAGTGTCTCTGTGGTGCGGTTCAGTTATAGGCATTGGGAAGACGTGTCATTACGCTGGACTGCAGTTTCCTCATGGCAGCCGCTGGGAGGAGGACTGCAACACCTGCCAGTGCGTCAACGGCAAAGTGGAGTGCACCAAGGTAGTGATGGGCAACACAGCAAAAATATCACTTCAAGAAATCTTCATGATACGTTACAGTATCTTTTGTAACAAATGATTTCTTTTCACACACTGCGCTGCACCGAATCATATCAGGAATTGTGCTCTTTTTGTTATAAAAGAATATAGTTGTACTGACTATATCCATGATATCAGAAAACATTATTGAAAAAGTGTGATTTCTCACAGTCATGATGTTTGTTGGTGCAGGACTGGGCAATTTCACAATAACTAAGTCAAACTAAGTCACAATAACTACCAAACAGCACAGGAGCTTTTATTTTAGTCATGCACTGGAATTGGTTAAAAAACAAAACTGAAACTCAGGACACATTGGTCTGAAAAACAGGTCACCGTATGCCATGAAATCCAGCATCCCCTACAACACAAAATAATTGATAATTTACAATAAATTCAATATTAATACTATTTTTTGCCATTGGTGAGAATTAAATTAAAGCAATTAGTATACATTTTTCAAAAGACTTTTTGTGAGCTTCTCCCCCTAAAGTGCCATTTTTGATCATTTTCAGTCATATTTTTTAGTCAGTGAAATCAGTTATGCAATAAAAGTAAAGTTTAGTTTTGTGAAATGTGAAATCAACTATTTGTTGCTCTCCCAGGTGGTGTGTGGCCGGCGGCCGTGCCTGCTACCAGGAACCCCAGGCAGAGAGCGATCTGCATGCCCTGGGGGTCGAGAATGCTTGGAGCACAGCTTCCTGACCTGCCTCTCTCCCCCATGTCACCAGTGGGGTTTCTGCTCCAGCCCCGAGGCCATCCCAGCAGTCAATAGCAAGTGTGAGCCCAACACAGGCTACCTGGACAACAGCTGCGCCCGCATCACTCTCATCTTTAACAGGGAGAAACTGCCCACAGTGAGTCTGAATTTAGATTGACACTTGTTTGGATCCAGATTTTGCACAACCTTTTGTAAATTTCTAGCACACAACATATATATGTTTTTTGGAGCCTGGGGCCTGATTTGAGTTATTGCTATCATTACATAGGTATTTAATAATTGTCTAAGTACATGGTTAGTTATATATCCCATTTACTCTTAGTCTGTATCAGCAAGTGATTTAAGGAAATGTGAGAAGAAGCATTTTATGTCCTAGACATTTCTCCAGAGTTCCTCTAAAAAGTAAGGCGAACATTCTGTTGTTGATCATGTGCTGCTTCTGCTAGGGAACAACCGTGGAAAACGTCTGCTCAGAACTGAGGTACCTGCCCACCACACGGAACCTTGCCAAAGAAGATGCTCTATTGGTTCTTTGTGAGCTCTCCTACTTCAATCAGGATGCTGTAGAGGTGGCCATTGTAAGTATCCTGTTTAGCCCAAGATCTGCTTACTGATTTCTGTTATACACAAGATCTCTGTGCTTTCTTTCCATAAGAAATGAAAGTGAAAATCACAGATGCTCTGTAAGTCTTTTAATGGATGCCTGAGTTTATAAATTCGACTTAGTTGTGTTTGGTTCCTTGATTATGGCATATGTGATGGTGCCAGTACCCTCGCCTCCACTAAGCCTGCCCTTTCTGCAGTAATGAGATTCAATCGACGGACTAGCATCAGGTCGGCCCGCGATACGACGATCTCCCTCACAGCTTTAGAAGCAGGCTGGGGCACAACTGAAGCATGTTCCATCAGTTTCTATCAGAGGCAGCCTTGGTGGAGGGGAGATCATAAGATAAGCTAGATAGATAAAGTAGTATGACCATCAATGTTTAATCATGATTTGTAAACAGCAAAGCTCGTGTTGAAGTTTGTGTATTTTGTGAAGTGAAGGATACATGTAAGCTCTGCGCTGCTGGAGGTAGATTTTCAGCTTTTGTTTGCGTCATAGTGGCTTATGGTGGATTGTTAGATCACATTGTAACGGTGCTTTGGGAGATTTTGCTAAGTCCTCATACACCGTATTATAACAAGCTGAGTCACAGATTAAGGAACTGCTCAGGTATGAGCTGCAGGTCTTTGCATGTTGGTGTGTGAATAAAACCAGTGGCGAGGAGGTATGAAGTGACGGGCAGATGATAATCGCTGTGTTAAATGGTCTATTAACAGATTGCTCTCTCTACTTAAATGAGCTTAGGAAGTGGTGCATTTTGTGCCTGATTGTTTTCCATTGTTCCCAATATAACATCTGCAACCACTCTTGAGTATAGAGACATTCATTTCTACATTCTCTCTCTCCCTTGCAGTATCATGTTTAGTATATAATCAGTAATTAAACTAAACCTCCGCGTATCCATTTTTTTCCCTCAAACATTCACTCTGATTAGTAAATTGTCTGAAATTACTTAAATGAAAATCTTGGTGTATGTATAATTAAATGTAGAGCTTTTCCTTTTTTTTAAAAAAAAAAGAGATTTTTACTTGTCTCTCCTCACACATTTTATAGAATTCTCCTCTCTGACTCTCATACACACACACACATGCACTGATAACATCTCCATTGTTGGCTCTCTGCAGTCTTTCCAGCAGGACGAGCAGCCTGACCACAGTCGGATCCAGGAGGCGGCCAGCACCATCGTCAGCACTCTGTCCAAGCGCCACAACAGCACCATCATGCAGGCTGTCATTGAGGTCAGAGTGGAGACACGGCTCGTGCCCCAGCCAGTGGGTGAGTAGAGCAGCTTTGGGAACAACCACAGCCGAGCAATAGTCGTCCACATGCACCTTCAACCCACATATAAATCTTCAAGACTGGTTATGCAGTATCTGTTATAAATAATTATAATAAATAATAACTTCTACAAAAAGAATGTGTTAGTTATGTGGTTATGAGAGTTAGAAATTTGCACACTGGTACATATGCAAGCACTTGCAGTTTAAGGGGTTAAAATAACTCTGGTTCATGCCCACTTCCTCAGTAAGGCTCCATAGGGTCTCTCGGACCTTTTTATTCAGTGTGATTCATCCTCTTTTTCCCCTCACTCTTGACTCTTCCCTTCACTGTCGCTGATTGTGCATATGAACAGCATGACTAAGTAGAAGTCACTGTCTGCGTGCTTTCCGTCAGTAATGACTCCTAAAGAGCTCTAAATGACAAGGCCTTCTCTGGTGGAGGTGCAGTAATTTGCTTAGAAGTTGAAAGGGGCCTACTCTGCGACCTCGAACACATTTTATAGCCATGGTTCCTAACTTTGCTCCCTCTCTGCATGTTTTAGTGTTTTCCCTGCTCTAACACGTCCCCTTCAACTCAGGGGGAAAAAAAATAATTAGCTGACTAGTTCATGGGTTAAAGTTCTCCGTCGCTATGATGGATTTCTATCAACTGAGGGCACTAAAGGTTAATAATGAGATTGATGCACAAATGACAAAGATTGATGACAAAGTCCTTGAAAGGCTGTCTTTTTCTTTGCTTTAATTACAATTTAATTATTTTTCCTAAAAAGAAAAATAAACATTATGGTTTCAGCAGTTCTCTTAAACATTGACGGCTGCGGAGTAGCCTACTGGCTGCGAGCTGTTTCTCGATGCCAAACTTCATAGTAAGAGAAAATAATTCCCTAGAATTTTGTACCACACCAGTCTCAAAGGCTTTTAATGTCCCAAAACAAAGACGAGATCTGCAAAAGGGGGCTCCGGTGGCACGCGTGCTGCTCCGTTAAAAATAAATAAACAGCACGCCACCAGTCAGAAGCTAGCTATAAGGCTAATGTTAGATCTCTCCAGCAGATATCCTCATTGCCTGGTGCAACAACCACCACCATGGAAGTTTGTACTTCTATGGCTGTCCTTTACTGTACAGGCTGATCCATGGGTCAGTCCGTGTTCTTGCTGTTAACAGAGGAATTGTAGTGTTGTGTCGTGCGCAAACAATTCGTTCAAAAGAACGAATCTTCTAAGTGAACGTACTGAACCGAATCACTTGAGGAAGTGATTCGGTTTAGTACGTTCACCTAAAAAGGAATCATATTAATTCGGCTTTTGAGTGTAAGACAGATTTGCTCAGCTGACGTAACGGTTCTGTTAACAAACATGTTCACACTCTATCTGTGGTGTGATACCGCACTCTAAACACCCCAAACACCACCCTGGTTCTTGTGATAATTATTTATTTTTCACTTTTACTTTCACACTTAATTGTAGCATTTTTTGCATTGTTTGACATCTATTCTAAAATGTGTTCTGTGTTCTTTTTGTGTGTATTGTGTGTGTGTGTGTGTAGATTACTTGGTGCCTGTGCTGTGTGTGGTCTTCTGCGCCCTGTGGATATTCTGTGTGATTGTGTGCGTGTGGTGGACACGCAAGCGGCGAAAAGAACGCGAGAGGCACGAGCATGCCCCTGTGGAGGAAAGTGTCAACAACCAGTGGGAGCCGCTGCGACCGGTCGCACGGCAGCAGCACAAAGACAACCGGGACGCTGAGTATGAGCGGGCCAAGCTCATGGGCTCCCCAGATCGGGCCCATGGAGAGGGAGAGGAGGAGCCCGAGGAGGAGGAGGAGGAAGAGGAGCTGGAGCTGGTAGAGGAGTGGCGATGCGGGCCGGAGGGTGGCAAACGCCCCGTCCCAAAGTACTCGAAGGCCACGGTGCGGCTCAATAGCGAGCTGATTTGCACCACGCACAGCAGCAGCTGCAGCGCACCCCTCAAAGCCCCGCACCGGACGGCCCACAGCCCCAAAGACAACCGCTGGAAAAATGTCCACAGCACCACTGCTGGCCAAGACGCCAAAGAGCTCTGCGTATAGACACTGCCCAACACGCAGAGAGGCTCTCTTGTTCTGTGACAGAAGACAAATGGCTTTCGAGTTCAAAAAAGAGACTTTCCCCCCCCACCCCACCCCTCTTTTTTCACTTTATTTTTATTTCCCCACTGAGATGTCTCAAGTTTAAAAAAAAAAAGCAGAGAATTTTCTTTTCTTTCCTTGACACATTTTTATTTTTTTATGTACAGATGAAGCAAATTTTTGTTTTACTTTATAAGAAAAAAAAAGGCGAAAGAGACTGCTTTGTTTGTGGGTTTTCCCCCCCCCAAAATGTACTGCTAAAAAAAACAGAGTAAGAAAAAAAAAAACTCAATAGAGGACAAATATAAACTGTATAAAGATTTTCTGTTGTTGTTTACAAATGATTGTGGTTCTGTTTCATTGTGAGCGGCCCGTTTCGGCACAGACCTTGGATGGGGTGGCCGGTGAGGTTCCCCCTGGCTTTGGGGTCGGAAGTGAGAACTTGGTCTCTTGGGTTTCCCGCCCCCCCAAACCCCCCCCACCCTGCCCACACCATCCACCTCTTCTCCACCTCTCCTCACTCCACACCTGCCTTACTGAGCTCGTGGGTCAGTGCCTGCGAAGTGGCCTTGTTTTTTTCTGTCACGTCTGTTGTCTTGGCTGAACGCTCTTTAAAGGAGAAAAAAAAGGATTGCAGTATTTTGAGCTGGTAGCAAGTGCCTTCTGACGAGCCCGTTTGTTTGCGTCTCTCGCTGCCGAGGTCGACCCCAGATAGATCACTACAAAGGGAGAGGCTCCTCTCTGGAGCAACTCCCGTTTCACCACCGAGGTATTTGATCAAAGAAAGATAAGAAACCTGTAAATATATGTATATAGTAAAGGAGTCGCTGTGTATATTTGAATTTAGTAACTTAAGACAAGTCACACTTTTTTATTACTATTATAATTATGATTGAAACTATTATGATTATTGTTTTTTTGTTCTGTTTTGTTCTGGGTTTTTTTTGTTTTGTTTGTTTTTTTACAACGCCATTCCTTTTATTTATGCCAGTTGACATAGGCAGGTTTTATAACAAGTATACCGCGTCCCACAGTCAGAAAAAAAGTAATATAATCAAACAGGTCATCTTTTCTATGTTGTTGGTTTGTTTTCACTTTATAAGGCAAGTAATTCTTTAAGATTGTGTGGTGTATCGTGGTGTGTGTTTGCCTCCGTTAACCGAAAAAAAAAGTCCCAATTCCCTTACAACTTGTTCTTCCTCGCTGTCATAGAATGTTCTGGGAACCTGTGGAAGCTCCTGAAGTGAGTAGAGGCCACACAGTACAAACATGCTGGTGTCTTCATACGATGTGAAACTGTGTTCTTGCTCCATCTCATTTCTCATTTCTGAGGCTTCATGAAGGGAACAATTTTGTTATAAAGCATTTGTATTCGAGGTACCAACTCTAAATGAAAATGGATTACCTCAGAAGTGGCTCACTATGATTTTTGTTTTCTTTTGTTTTCATGTTGGATATTTCACTTGTGGGATGCCTTCTTGCTTCCATGTCTGGGAGGATGCAAAAATAAAAGAAAAAAAGAATCAAAATACTAACCTGATTTAATTGGAACTGTTGGTAAACTACGAAAACATCGAACATCCATAAAGCTGGGCGTGCATTATTGGAAGGAATGGGGTAAGGTCGGAGGACGTTTAAGTTGGTTTTTTTGTTTTGTTTTGTTTTGTTTTGGGTTTTTTTGTACAGAAGAATATTGCTCTGCAAACGTTTTGGTTCATTTAGTGGAATTTGTTTGTTCTTAGAAATAAATCAAAACTATTTATTAAAGCATTTTATAACAATCTGCTCAAGAAAACCACTGTCTTCTGGTGTTTAGTACGAAAACACACATTGACCTCTGCAGGGCTCACCATGTTCTAGAAATCTGTACCTGCAGCCACAGAAGAGGTCCATTTCATAGCAGTTGTTACACCCTTTTGCTTACTTTATACGCCACGTAATAATCAAAAATAAAACATAAAAAAAACCCTGCTTGCCCTTGCTGCTGCCAGAGGCCAGGATCTAGCTGATCGATACAGGAACTCTCCCTCCCAGTCAGGACGGCTCTGGGAGGAAGTAGCCAATGGCAACGGCTCGCCTGTTCTCGGCTGACTCCCCATCGACCAATGGGATGTTTCGGTTTCATGTGGCTTCATCTACTCTGAATGTTTCATGAGGATGCTTATGATGATGCTGGGAGTTATGTTTTTGTCCCACGAGGAGCTGCAACTAATGGGATGGTTGTCTGGTTGAGCATCAGCGTCAAGTTACATGTCTCAAAGGGGAGGGTGGGAGGGCCGTGCTGGTGTTTCCAAAGCTGCAATTTGTCTTATTCATGCTTATCGTGCTAAATGCAAAGTTTCAGCTAATGCGGTTGGATAATAATTGCCAGTAGTGATGGAACCGTTTAAGAACTGGGTTTCTGGAAAGTAACACACCTTAGTACAGATGTGACCAAGGTTTAACAATATAAAGAATGAGAAACTAGTTTCTGATATAAGGTATATAAATGTTAACTTCACCATGACAGCATACATGCATAATCATTATGGGGGGAAATGCCGCATGTATTTTCAGGTTTAATAGGATTTTCAGTGTTTTGTCTGTTAAAGCTCTTGATTCCTCAGAGCTTTAATCATACACAACACAGTTCGGTTTGGCTCAGTTAAGACGTTTTCAAATTTGATCAGTCCCTGATATGCCACCCTGTAATAAAACCACCCCCAAAAAACTCCTAAAAATGTATTGCTGATTAAGTGTCAGCCCCAACTCTAGCCTGCCCACTTTACCCTGATGCCATGTAGATGCCTTGCTTTGACAGTGGTTTCCACAAAAGGTGATAAGTGAGAGGCTCTCAGAAGAGCCAAATGGGCATGTTGCTGTCTGTTTAAATTTCAATACTCTGCATTGAAAATACAACCAACAAGATCCACCCAGATTGACATACTGATATATTGGCATCGTTATACCTTTACTCTTAACATTATATGCTCATAAAGTTACCCCTTTATCAGGACATGCAACAGTGGGCTTGTAAAAATGTCTAAGAAAAGTCAGGCTGTGCTTTGCATGTGCTGAAAATCTGTAAAACAGCATCTCTTGCACTGATGGCTAGGTTATTTAGCATTATTTCTAAATGGGAGAATCACTGCACTTTATAGGCACACCCAAGCGGATGTTAATATCTTCTGGGAGACTTTGAGCGGAAGTAGAGCCTTCCTGCTCATGTGAATGCTGCTTCCGTCCAATCCGTCATTTTCTCAGCCCAGAATGTTCCCCACTAGCGCGGCTGACCTACATGTACTGAAAGCCACAAAGTCCATAAAGCTGCTCCATGTCTCCCTGGCCTAGGCTGCAGCATGTGGCTGAAAACCGACACCGGATTCCTTGAGTGTCTCCCAGCAGTCAAGGACGTCTGACCCTCGCGCATTTATAAACACTGTGTGTCAATGATGACCTGAAATGCCAGGTACGCCCGTCTCAACCAGCCGTCTGTCTGCTGTCAGATCCTTCAGCTGTGAAAGGCACCTCCTCCAAAACTCCCTGTTTGACTGATTACAGTGCATTGTGCTCCCTAATGTCTGCCTGGGCATATTGGCAAGTTAGTGCAAGAACTGTCTGTAAAATGTGCAAAGATGACAGTTTGTGAGACTGTCAAAACCATTTAGGATGACTCATGGTGTGGTGAGGCTTTAAAGCAATGCAGACCCCAAGGGGTGATTAAACAGGAGCCACACTTTTTCCATTTATCATTTCCGATCTAAAAGAGGATGATCGCTAACCAAATCTTGTCACTTTTATGACCGTTAGAACAAGTGCCTATAGCAGTGGCTCTGACACTAGTCTTGAAGTAACACTAGTTTTCACAGAAGCCAAGCTAACACATGAGGAAAAGCGAAAATACAGGCCATCTGGAGGTCTCTGGAAAGTGTCATGAGAACCACTGTTCCATGGCACCAACAGTACAGAAAACTTCACCAGTTAAATGGACTGGGTCTACCATTCATTGAGGAAAATCAGGTTTAAACAAATGAAACGCTTCTATGGATGGCTCCAGGGGTGTCCAATCTTACCTGCAACAAAACAGGAGAACACCTGCTGGATTATTTCACCTTTGGGACTATTTCAATTGGACCATTTGTCATGAAATTGTGACAACAGCTAATATTTTCAAATTGCATGAAAAAATGGAGATGAAAGGTTCCGTTCTAAGGCTGATGCTCTAGTAAACATACTCCTACTACCAAACAGTACACAGCTGGGCTTTTGCAAGGCCTAGTTAATGATTTCATGGTACACCAACTCTAAAATGAGTGTTTTTTTTTCTCAACACAATTGGTTTTAAGTAGAATCAGTTGTGCTCCTGGTTGTTTGGAATGACTCGGAATCCTATTAAATCCATCCCTCCACAGGCTCACCTCTAATACAAGAACAGGGGAAGATACATTCCATTAACTTTTATTAATTTTCCATTAACTCGGAGGTCATACCAGTTTAATGTACTGTAGTTTCCAAGAAACAAGGTGGCTCAACTTACTCACTGACTCAAATTACTCCACTCATCAATGTAAGTCTAATTCTCTGCCAGCCCGCACACTGAAAAAGCTTCACTTCATGAGGTTACTCTGTTGCTAACTTCATTGAGGAGTTTGCATTGAGTTCCTCAGCATTTCCTTTGGTTGATTATCTAGTGACAGATAAATGATCAGTTATTGCTTTTGAATATTTTGTTGAGGATTAGGGCTTTACAGTGTCTAAAAAAGCTTCACGAGATTCACTCATGGTTGCATCGGGTCAGAGCTGCTGTGAAGACTGTTAAATACAACATAGCAGAGTAGTTGGACAAGCTGTTGCATCCTTGCAACTGCTTCGAGTTTTAAAAATAAAACTATACAAAAGTATGGTTAAGCCAACAGACAGAAAAAATGTCAGTGTCTATTATTTACAGTCTCAATTAATTTGTGATCTAATATAGCCAAGTCATATATTTTCAGGGTTTTTTTTTTTTTTCAATTTAGTACCTAAACTGTCATTTTTGCTACAAAGCCTACCTGTAATAAACCATGCTGCATATGACTGTTCCTCCATGATGATTAATTTATATATTACTAACTTTGATACTTTTTGATAACGAAAAAGTAACTTTGAATCATTCATTCTGATCCATTGACCTTTAAATGTTCACACAGAGTAAAAGACGTCTTTACATTGAGTTTACCTCTTTTTTATTTGTTTGTTTTTGGACAATCTATTATTCATTACTAGTTAAGAGGAGTTCTAGTTATTGTCTGTCAGGCCAGTATTGTCTCTTATGGTGCTTTCCAAAACCAAAGCCAGTGAAATCTTGGGATTTGGGGACACTGAATTCTGTCTCAGTATCATTGTACCTGACTTTTTACAAATCCCTTGCATATGACAATCAATGAAGGAATGAAAAATGGCACCACTGATCACTTGACTGCCGTGGTGTTAAGTGTGTATACCCATTACAATGACGCTTGTAATGCAGCGCACTCACATCACTTTTATGTGATTTATTTCACCCCGTACGACACTGGCACTTACTCTGGTAGACCACAAAGTCAACACCCATAGATTCATTTACACTACAAAAGCAAGCATATACAGACAGCATACCACTGTTGTTGACTGACATAATTCAAACACGTTCTTCACACATGCACTGACCAAAAGCTGCAGAACCTGCTCTGAGTTGAAGCTGTCAAGGCAACAAACAGCCGCATATGTGCTGCCCAAAGCCAGTAGGGAGCCAGCTGCCAGGAGGGGAGGTCACCAAGAGCTTGTTTAGATACACCTTTTGGCTTTTAACCTCTGCCTATGTTCCACAATTCATTAGGGTGTTGGATGTTTGTCTACGTGACCCAACTGCTGTGTCTGCTGCTTTGAGATTAAGCTGGAAGTGATGTAGCGCAGAAGTCCTGGGGAACTTCTCCTCCAACCCCAGAGTTTTGAAAGCAGCTTAACCGGTCCTTTCTTGCAGATTGCACACAGTCATCGTGTCTTGATGCTGATTCTAGAATGTCTTGTTGTAAAACAAATAAGAAAGGTACGCACTGAAACAGCTTTGAGGTTCTTCGGATCAAAAAGTGGATCAATTTGTGTCTGAAGGCCATTTTGAAGAGCCACGAGTGCATCTGTATGCTCATTCCCAATTGCCTCCATCAAGATATGGGCCAGAGCAGATGAGCTCCACCCAGGGGCCTTTGCTCCAGAGATTAGGCGTGGATTATGCGCCACAGCCTCATTGGTATTGGGCTTTGGCAGCACGATAAAGGTCATGAGCCCCCATGCAGATGTCACCTCTACACAGAAGATCAAGGATCTCTTCCCACTCTGTGAGCTCCCATCCCATTTGTTTTTCAAAAGAATCTCCTTTTTTCCAATTTGTGGAAAAAAAAAAAAAACTAACCGTGCGACCAGTTTGGTTACAAGCACAATGCAACCAGCTTGATTATCAACTGAAGCCAAATGGTGTCCTGGATCAGCAGCGAGTGAGACGCCCAGAGCCAAGGACCTGCAGAGATGTTATTGTTACAGATGAAGAGATAAATGAGAAAAAAGCATAAAAAGAACAGAAAGGCCAGTGTAGAGTCCTTGTCCACTTGAGAACTCTGCTGAGTTGTTGACTTTGGTCTGATCCGCTTCCTCCTCATCAGGCCAGATCTCCCCATTTTATAGTCAGCTGACATTCAAATTTAATACATCTCTCACAATCAAAATGGAATGACTAGGGACCACTGTCTTGGTCAATGGAAGTCATCCAACAGACATCAAAGAGAGGAGTCTCCAAAATATACACTCTGTGTCAGATTCAGCTCTCGAATATCCACAGGTTCTCTTTTCCCCGGGACTTCAAACAGAACTTGAAAGAGACTTGGCGATCCCGATGTAACTTATTGAACGTTCGAGTTCCTTTTTATGATTCCAGTGCATTTCAACAACCCTTTCTTACTCCCATATGTGTTCTTTGTTCTGTTGCTCTTGTCTGATTGGACTTTCTTTGCATGAGCTTGACCATGTTGATAGAAAACTTCATCCCATTGCGGTCCCAAACTGAAAAATCCTATTTATTGTTATTCATTATAGTTATTTTTAAATTACAGGCTTGTTATAAGCGGATAATATGGCCTATTTGATTCTAAGTGGCACCAGGATGTACACACCTCAGTAAACACGCTTTGCCTGAAGGTACAACTTGGTGCTCCCTGTTACTGCTGTATACCTTCGTGAGAATTCGCCATTAGTCTGCCTGTGATGAGCTCATGGTAATCTAATCTCTTTGTGGTCAAAACATATTTGCTGCAAGTAGTTCCCCTTGTGAACCAGTAAAGCAATGTGCATTCGCTTCGATGTGCCGGTCACAATGACACAGACTTAAGATATCTGAAACACAAATGTAATATTATTGTCTAATTATGAATTGGAGAAATTATTTCAAGAAGAATTGTAGCACCCACATATAGCCACAATGTAGGTTTTAAAAGATGTAGTAAATAACTTTCTGTCCTCCTTGATCGACAACAACTGGAACCAATACAAATTCTGTTGGGAAATATTAAACAGCTTTTCTGAATTTATCCATGAAACTGGTTTATTCACCCAGGACAACTTATTTTGTAATATTTTCTGTTTTACTTTGAGCCTTCCAGCTGCTCTGCACTCACATATACTGAACCTTTCATTGTTTTATGACTAGCTTAAGCACAATAAAGGAATTGGAGTGAAGGAGTGCTAAACTATATTTTGCATACTACTAACTTGCTGTAGGTCATGTGGCTGGTCAAGTGACTAGCTAGGTACATTTGAATGGAGTTTTGCCAAGTATTTCTTTTTCTTAAAATTTAGTCTGGTGCACTATTAGGTTCTGTTTCTTTAAGAATACCCAAAAGTAATTCGGTATAAACTGACACAGTTTGCGTAGAAACAGTAAAGTGCAGTGCCTTAATGTGCAGTCCTGGTAATAAGGCCTTTTTTCTGTTGTTTATTCTTTCCTCTCACACCCTGCTGTCCACTGGGCTCTTCTGTGTGAGAGGGAAAAGACTTCAGATGGTACTTTATCAGTGTGAGGTGAATGAAGATGAAGGAGTTGCTTGCATGCCGAAGCAGGGTTGGGCCTCAGTCCTCTGGCCTCCAAAGCCGACTCCAGCAGATGTTGCATTTTCTCCAAGCTGCTTTTACAAAAGGTTGGGGAGTGGTAGCCCTCTGAGGGAAGGAGTCCTTTATGCAGAAGCAATCTAAATCCAAGAAATGCTTTCTAATCACATGTCTGAACAGGAAACAAGCAATTGCTTTTTGTACTGGATGTGCGGATGGAGTTCGGCAAGGTTGTAACGCAGTTTAGATTTTTGGCAGGAAGCTCAGAAGGGGCCTCCTCATGAGGCTGCAGGTTGCAATGTGAATGGTCAACCTAAGACTCAGAAGACCTCACCATGGCAGAAACAGCTGGGGTTGGCAGGTCACCATGTAGGCTGGCGCTGTGCCCAGCTGGCAGAGATGCATCCCTTTGATCTTTGCCAAAACATGCGGCTCTCACTGATGCCCAGATTCCTCCAGAGGCCATCGTCTGCTGTGCACTGAGGGGATGGTGGGCTTCCTCACCTGGCACAGGGACAGCTCACATCCTCTGCGTCTCTTCATCTGTCCGTCTGCACTTCCGTCTGCTTCTCTCACTCTCACTTTCTGATTCTCTCCCATATCTGGAAAGGTTCTTACTTCCCAGCACTTTCAGAGCTTCATCCTCTTCTTTTATTCTGTTTAATTATAGCTTTATTATTAGCTTTATTTTGCAGGCTAGACTTCCGAGTTTAGTGGTTTTCATGGTTCCATGTGGCCTTGAACCACTAACTAATAAAAAATGGTTGTTTGACATACAAGATGAACAGCCACAAATCACATTTACAGGGCCTGCATCAGAGCGGATTTATCGGGCTGGCATCTAACGGACTATAAGGGGGGCTATCGATCATGAACTATATTCTTATGAGCAACACTAGTGGGGGGGGGGGAGACGACTCTCTGGGGGGCAATGCCTTCGAATGCCAACCCAACCCCCCTCCCCCCTTGACGCCGGCACTGCACATTTAGCTGAAGCCAATTGTCAAAATGCTTCAGCAAAATCAGACCTATGTGCGGCAAAGTAATATGCACTGGCAATCATTTGACTCCTCTTGCCATAAAATATACACCAGGAACTTCATGTACCTTTAAGGAATAGGCTCTAAAGCTGAGATCACCTGCAGCGTATTTACAAACTGTCGGTGTGAAACACTTTTTTGTTTAGAATGGAACCAGAGATAGGGTTAGGATTAGGATTAGGTTTAGGTTTTGACTTGAGGTTAAGGTTAGGGTCAGAATGAGCATTAGGGAAATGTTAGGTTGAACTGAATGGGTATTCAGTTACATTTTGTTAAAAGATGTACTGAGCATCCACAATTGGCCATCAAAATGGAACATACATTTTTAAAAAATCATTGATATTCAGTCAGATTTTGGCAAGGAAGAGTCATCATCTTTCTCGCTGGAACATTGTCCAACTGGGCCAATGAGCTGTGAGTACACTTGGAGAGAGGAGGAGTGATTACACTTTTGAAAGAGTCCACTGCATGTACCACTGTCATGTGCTGCCAATGATTGTGCAAAAAATAGGCAGTGGGGGATGGGTGTGTGTGTGGTGGTGGGGAGGTTGTAGATCACTACAGAGGCAGAAGCACGGCAAAGTCATTAAGCCTCAGCTTCGGCTCAGCTTTTCTGGGTCATTGTGTCTTTAAAACAGACACGCACAAGGCCAACAAGCGGGGGTTCCCTGCTGGTTTTAGACTGCCCACGCTAGCTTGGTTCATGAGAAACGATCCTGTCATCCTGTTGAGGCTTCACTAATACTAGCACATGACACCACCTACTTCCTTCCCATTCATGTACAATCTATCTTGCAGTCAATGCGGCACTTAAAGTGGGGTTTATGTTCTCTTGACCAGATGAGATGACAGTCTTGATGCTTCTAGCTCTACATCATGTGCGGATGCGAACATGTACGCCTCAGCAAGGCACATTCCCTTAAACTCCGGCCCTTTATGATAATGATAATGTAGGTTAGAGTGAGAACGTAGAATGGGATAGTGAGAAAGGCGAGGGAGAGAAAGGGAAGTGAGATGGCAGGCTGCCACTGTGCTCATCACATTCTGGGCAGTGGTGGAGATGCATTCGTCAGAGAGCATTTATCAGAGATGTGTAGAGTGGGCCGACTGTGGCCTTAAAACATCACTAATCACCTACTGCTTCACATCCTCGCAGCTCTGGCTGACAAGAAGAAGGGCCAGTGTCAAGGAGGTGTGTGGGTTTGTGTGTGTGGGTGTGTGTTAGAATATGTAGGAGTGAGAGAAACGGGCTGTGTTGTCTCATTCTGTGGTTCCGAATCACAATTCCTTTCCCTGAGAAACTCAGCTTTTGGTTAGAAGACGATATTGTGAACATGTCGCCCATCGTGTTGAGTTGAGTTTATTCTATTCCATTCAATTTTAATAGTCAAGCTTGGACATTTCAGTGTAAGGCAAAAATGTCGTATTTGAACAATTTTCCCATAAACCCAAATGAAGTCAAACAGCCAAGACATGTTTGGTGATTGAAGTGGTGGGTTGTGCTGGAGCTGTGCTTGAGTAATAGAAGCTTACACATTAGCTGTTTGTCCTTTGCTTGAAAGGTGGCTGTTGCAGGTGCTAACACTATATGATATACATTCTAAAACATACAATCTATAATTATTGATAAAAGTATATCAAAATGCTAAATGCTAATGTCTTTTTTTGGGAACTATTTTGGAGTTTTGTCTTTCCTTTTGCCTTCACTTTTTATAGATGTCATACAGGACAGGATTAAATACAGGAGACCTTCTGTATCACATGAGGAAGCTTGTGTTATTGATTAGTGCTAAACATAAATCTACTCAGGGGCAAATTATTTGCTGGCCAAGCCCCCCCTCTCTTTTGTCTCTCTCTCTCTCTCTCTCTCTCTCTCTCTCTCTCTCTCCCTCTCTATCTCTCCATCTCCCTCTCTCTCT
>JBBJLR010000160.1:7737562-7748453 GCA_037577145.1 Brachypetersius gabonensis | reverse complement strand
CTTCAGACCTTCGGCAGAATTCAAATGAGCCATTTTAATCTAGATTAATCTAGATTAATTCCAAGATTACAGTGAGACTAATCTGGATTAAAAAAATAAATCTATGCGCACCCCTAATATATATATATATATAGAGAGAGTATATAGATAGATAGTTAGATAAAACATATGATTATAGCCACACTACAGTGTTGTATACAGTATAGAGTTATAATAAAATGGCTAAATACTTCAAGGAGAGAACAAAAACAGTGCAGATATACTGAAGAGAGTACCTGAAGTGAAAGTGACCATTCTGTCATATGTGAACACACCACAGCACACAGTGTGAACAGCACGAAATTCTTCCTCTGCATTTAACCCATTCAACAAGTGAAACAATGGGCAGCCAGGAACACAGCACCCAAGGAGCAGTGTGTGGGGACGGTACCTTGCTCAGGGTACCTCAGAGGTGCTTAGCAGTCTTGGGAATCGAATCCACAACTTTCTGATTGCAGGACAAATGCCCTAACCATTAGGCCACCACCTGCCGCCATGTAAACAAGTTATCGTTGTGCAAAGGAGAGACACATTCTCTATTAATACCAAAGAATAGGTTTCAACACAGGAGTTTTAAATGTTAAGTAAATGAGCTCTTAGAAAACATTTAAAAACTGTCTTGGAGGAAATATTTTAAAAATCCTTTATTAATATGTGGCAAATCTTACAAAGATGGTAGAATAAACACATGACCTACTCAGGCCTTCAACAAGAGCAGAAAAGTCCCTTGATGTAACTACGTAATACGGATTTCTCAGCTTGTTTCAAGTTGCTGCAATCTCTCATTAAATGTTTTTGCACCTTTGCACAGTCCTAAATACTTTCCTAGAACCTTTAACCACTCTTTCTACATCTCTGTTAAATATACAAAGTCTTCAGACGCAATGTCTTGTTAAAGCATTCCTGTTCAAGGTCTTGCATTATTGGCTCACTAGGTTTGATATCGACATGCCACTAGTGATCTCACTGAACATTTCATAGGCTGGTCATCGCCAAAATGTTTGTTATGAGATAATTAGGGCAGATTTTGAATGCTTTCCTCACTTATTATTCCTTTAGACTTAACGAGGGCAGGGTTATTGTCAGCATGTTCGAATGGTGACAAGTGCCTTCAGAGAGTTGCTTTTAGCTTGACGTAGTGCCACAGGTGGGGAAAATAATGATTGGTCACAGTAACACAACATTACAGCGGGTGTGTACCACCCTCAGCACTTAAATATTAGTGTGTGCGTCTCAATAATACATTCAACTATATGTATTGCACCAAACACACAATTAAAATAAATGTTTGGAGGTTACAATTACAGTTTTTCAGCCTTGAGACCCATCATCTGAAAATATCACTGGTGTGTATTTACCAGCCTGCATTATTAGATATAGTAATGAACTGAAGATTACTTTTGGGAAATTGGGAAATAATATTCAACATGACTTTCTTCCTCACTTCCACGTTTGAGTTCCATAAATATCAGCGAACCGGTGCAATATGTAATTCCTTTTGCATAGTGTAGGATTCACAAAATATAGTGACTGCATTTTGTACATAATATTCCCACCCTTCCAGAGTATATGGGATGCACATGCTCACTCCCTTTTAAAGTGTAACTTTTAAAGTACATTACTGCTTATTCACTAATGATATTTCAGATCATGACTTAGTTCCCTTCTCCTGCTGCTTAAAAGACCCATGTCATAATATTTTCTTGTGGGTTATTTATGATGTTTGTGTGAATGTATGTAATTAATTTGTAAATGAGTTTTGTTTAACTTCAGTGTAAATAGGTGGGGCTTAACTGTTATATATCTTATATAACAGATATATATGTAAAGAGTTGTTTTTCCATTAAAAACAATGAATTTATGACAAGCTGTTTTTTGCAGTGTATCCACATGTGGGCAGTATGGAAAGTGAATGGTAAACATGTTAACATGTAATTTCGGCAGAGTCCTTCACAGTCTTCAAGCGTCGCCTGAAGACCCACCTTTTCAAGGAGCACTTTGGTCAGCCAAATGCCGTAAAGGTAAATGTAAATGTCATTTTTAATTTCAAGAAAAGCATAGACATTTATATTTTTCAAGAGATGGGCCTTTTCTGGTCCTTTTCTGGGGTAATTATAGTTAAAACTAGTGATAATAAAGCATGTTGTAGTTTCATATGAATTATTGTTCATAGGTCATTAGAACACAAGTATAAAAAAGTCTTAAGTGCACATCTGAAGATGCAGAATGTAAATTGACTAACATAGTTGACATCTGTCCTAAACATCAGACAGGTCTGGCCTTTGCTGGATCCTCTGTGACAGCAGAAGTTCAGCTTTAGTGTGATCCTCTCACAATAGCGATGCTCTCTCGTTCCACCACCCTGCTGCTCCCAGCAGTCTGCCTCACAGTCTGATGGCCTTCCTGGCATGTTATCAGTGGCTAATTGCCAGTGATGGTCAGTAATGCAGTGCATGAAACAACCCGTCTGAGCAGTGACCATCATCTCTGTCTGTCTGTGTGTCTCTATCTCCTTCCCCCTGATTCACTTACAGTGCGTCCAAAGCCGTAATCACGACCTGCCCAGCGCAGTCTTTCATGTCCGCTTTCCCACGCTCGGCCATGCCCCGCCCATCACTGTTCCAGACTGCGTCTCTCTGAGTGTGTACGGCTTCAAATCAGTCAGAGTAATTGGTGTCTGAGAGCGTCTAAGACATGAAAGCCGAATGTAGGATTAGGTGGTTGCATGTTCTCCCCCTCCGGCTGGCAAGAATTAGAGGAAATTAGAACATTAAAGGTCGTCTCCCCACAGATAATGTGATATTACACTGTTGGTGAGGGATATCCCACCGCTCACCACCCTTTTTGGTTTGTTTAGGCACTGAATCCCCACGGAGGTTTTTTTTTTTCATTTGCTTGCTTTCCTGTTGTGTTTCACAGCTCTTTATCAAATGCACCTTAGACATGACCAGCCTCCACCACTGGAGTCTCATTTATGAGCATTTTGTTCCAATTACCTGTGATCCATTTTTGTTATTCTTCTTCAATAATAGGCCATTCTACTGGGCATACAGCAGCAAATAGTCCATTTCTTCCTTTTGCAGTGTGTTTTATTTACAGAATGTAGTTTGTGACAAATCTTTACTATCTCGCTCCCTTTGTCTATTTGATCTCTCTTTAGTGTTGTGCACCTTGTTCCACCCCTTTGGCTTTTCTGTCCTAAAAGGTTAAAGAAGAGCAGAACACTGAAGGCCATATTCCACATACATCTTTTTCCTTTAGACAGTAGATGCCTGAAGAGATGGAATTTAGTTTTTACATCCATTTGCTTGATTTATGATTACTATGACTTCCCATCCCCACAGTTTCCTTGTAGCAACCCAATAATATTTTCAAGGGAAATTACTGAAAAATAAGACTGGGCTCAAAGGACTACTGCTAAAGATACATATTTTGAGTTTTCCTTTTAGGCTTTTCCACTTTACTGGATATAGATAATTTAAAAAATATATAAAATACAGACTTATCCTCTATTCTCTGAACATAAAATGTCAACTTCCACCAACTCTGTGACTGCAAGAGCCATTATTTTTTGCAATAACAATCAAGCAGCTCAGCTCAGTGGTATGACTGCACCAGTTGTCAGATCACGCAGTGCTCCTAGTTCTGGCTGGTTGTCGACCATCAGGGTCAGTTTAGTGTCCTGCAGCTTGTGTTTGTCCTGTAGCTACAGCTGCTCCCAACCCCCACTCTACCTCTTCCACAGCTGCTCTCGTCATTTTACTGCAGCTTGTATGAGGCGATAGCAGACGGTCTGAGACCACATTTGGGAACAAGCGTATTTCTGAAAAGATGCTGCAGGCTGTGTGTGTGTGTGTGTGTGAGCGTGAGAGAGAGAGAGAGAGAGAGAGAGAGAGGGAGAGAGAGAGAGAGAAAACTGAATGAGCAAAACCATTTCTTTTTTGTCACTGAGGCTGAAGACAGAGTGGGCTTTAAAGTAAGGTTCAGGAAGTTACTAAAATGATCATTATTGTGCACATGACATGTTTTAATGGATATGGAGAACACACCATGGCATTCTATGCTATTTCTATTTCTTTCAAAATATTTTTGCATATATTTTGCACATGCCAGACCTTATAGCTTCTTTTCTAAATATGTAAGTCAGAAAACAAAGGTAAATCTAAACTGTGTTAAAGTGGATGTGTAAGACGGGTAGGTGCTTAGAAAATTGAAGCCATTTAACCGTTTATTAAAGTTATTTGCATATGACTGCATATTTATTCCAAATCAAATTTCATTTTGGAGTGATAATTTATATAATATGTTCAGTAATTGATATAATATATAATAGGTTTTTCTAAACCTTCAGAGGAGTTTTAGATCAGATGCGCTGTCTGTGTAGAAAGAATGAATGGTGGGCGTGTGCGCGTGTGTGTGTGTGTGTGTGTGTGTGTGAGAGAGAGAGAGAGACGCCAGCTCCTCAGCTCGCACTTGATAAAGAGGTGTGCACTGGTGTGTTGGTGTTGAGCTCATAGCCTGGGCCACTTGACAGTGGCACCTTCATGGTGAAGGAACTGAGTGACAGAGCAGGCAACATTCTCCTTCATCCTTTTATTTCTGGCAAAAAAATAAACACCTCTCTGCAGGCACAGAAAGAGACTCAAGTGCAAGTAGCCTTGCAATGTAAACCAGCACGAGGCGGTTTTAGAGACAATGGCAGTGGCAGCCATTCCTGAGTGCAGTCGCCAGATTGTGGTCCATATCTCACACCTTCCAATGCTGACGGCAGCCCCTCAAGCAGCAGACACTTTGGGATATGACATGTGTGACCAGGCACCTCTCTTGATCCGCTAAACCCTTACCCTCATGACAGAGTTTTCCTCTCACCCATTTGACACACTGGCCGCTTGAGCTGCCACCTTCATATAGAGCTGTGACAGGCATGCCAGTGTGAAGAACAGAGGTGTCAAAAGCTCTTGGAGAGGTGCGCCTCCATCCCTCACTGACCTGAGAAAAACTATTTTTCTAAAGAGAGCTGCAGTCAGACTGCAGACACACAGGCTAATTAAAGGAACAGGTTGGAATCATTTGCACAAATTTCTCTTCACAACAAATACAGCCAAGACATCTTTGGTGTCCAAACTAGAACAAAACAGACAAAACTCTTTTGTATTTCTGAAAGAAGGAGTAACACCAATCTGGAGGCCTGAATTTCATACATACCTTCATACATACATACATTTCATATACTGTCACAGTCATGTCTGCTTGAGATTACTTAGATTGGTGTTTCTTAGGCTGGTGTTATTTCTTTGATTCAAATATAAAAGTAAACTCATCTGTTTATAAGATGTAAAAATGTCTTGAATGACTGACTAAACGATTGGTGGATCAACCAATTGTTTATTTTTAACTAAACTGCAAATATAGCACATCTTTTCTCCAACTGCAAAAGTAGAAACAAATGTCAAAACTCAACAGAACGTTTACAGTGATCTCCCAGCTTTTCGCGGATCAGGAGACGGGTATTCAGTCACACGCAGATCATAATTTTACGCAGAAATCCCCACAATAATGAGGAAACTGCAAATATCCCTCGCCTTTTTTTTGCTTTTTTGTGGCAATAAATATGTTTTTTCTGGATGTTTTCATTGAAGGTTCACCTAGCCATTGTGTCCCAATACTTTTGTCCTCTGACCTTCCGAGTTGCATATCCTGGCAGGGAGAGCACTCAGACACTTCGAACACTACAGTTACAGATATATATATAAATAAAATACTACACTACAGATCTCCAGGAGACCTTTCGAACGAGCCCTCGTTTGTATTTTTAGCCCAAGTAGATCAGGATGTATTCACCTCGCCCACCTCGCCAGTGTCCCAATACTTAGTGTCCTAACCCAATACGCAGTGTCCTAACCCAACCTTCCAAGTTGCATATCTCGGCAGAGAATTTAAATTTGAATACGGGTTTACCTTTACTTTTTATTACAGGGTAATGCAGTTCTGGGAGCATATCTGGGGGCACATTTAGGGTTTACACTATAAAAATAAGCATTGTCGGTCCTTTTTTTTTTTTTTTTCCCCAAACACAACAACACGCTTGTTCACTATACACAGGTGCTCTTGGAACATAAAGCGGGGGATTTCTGTAGTCTGTTTCTTTATTTAATTTGTGTCTACTAACTGTATCTAATTGTATTTTTCAAAACGGAATAATTTTAGGTAAGACGCAGCAGGATGCATGACCTCCCACAATTGTGTCTTGTCAAACATTCTGGTAAGTCTGGTTTCCTGTAATATCTAACTAGTCTATTTAAACATGCCGATCTACTTGTCCTGATCGTAAGGTGAATGCCCTAGTGGTTAGATTCCCAGGACTGCTAAGCACCTCTGAGGTACCCTGAGCAAGGTACCGTCCCCACACACTGCTCCCCAGGTGCTGTGTTCCTGGTTCCCCACTGCTTCACTTGGTGAATTAAATGCAGAGGAAGAATTTTGTGCTGTTCACGCTGCATGCTGTGGTGTGTTCACGTATAACAGAATGGTCACTTTCCTTCACTAACGTCAGCACTGACACAAATTGTACATCTTACTTGCCGATGCAGTTCTCTTAGAGCCCTCAGCTTCTGGAAAACCGGCATTCAGGAACACCATGACACTATAACATATTACATGTCAGTTTGTAACTATATTCTGAAAGAGTTCCATTGTTATACATAGTAACGTGAAGTAAAGTGACCATTTATCATACTAGAACACACCACAGCACACAGTGTGAACACTAGCAGTCCTGGGATTCAAATCCATGACCTTCTCAAGGAAACCCACATCACCATGAAGAGAACATGCAAAATTCAAACACATAAAGCCAGGACCTGGAATCGACCCCAAAATATTTGTAAGAATATTAGTAATCAGCTTGCAAAGATTCCTTGTGGTATCTGTTGGTTACAAATCATGAGCAGTGTTTCTTAATCACCCTCTCAATCAGTGATTTTGCAATTCTCAATTATTTTCTATTAGGCTTGCTTATTGCCAATAGACATCATGCTTTTCTGTAAATTCCTCCTTCATGGCCCCACCCCCACCCACAGTTATCATGTGAACACATTGGTAAAGATGAATTTGCACATTTGTCCTTTCATTATTACTCATGCTGTAAGTGAAATATTTCTGCAAAACCCCTCCCAGCTTTTTTGTGACTGATACATTCCAACCTTGATTAGCATTTATGGGCTGTGCAGTGCTTGAGTGAACAGCATGTTAATTATACATGGTTGCTAAAGTTATACAACTTAATTATACTGCTTAGGTTCAGGTATCAGACACTGCAGGCCCATTCACCCTAGGTGACTCGCCCAGGAGAGAAGAGATTGGACATCGTGTTCTGCGAGATCTGAGAAGATGAGGTTAGGTGAAGGAGGTTACATGATCACCCTCTGTTCGTGAAAGAGCAGATGTTTGTTTATTTACTGCCTGGATAAACTACGAAGATGGGCACTTAATAAACTGCTAGCTTTCAATACTGTTACACACTTATATTACACATTTTCACTGTCCCTGTATGTTTTCAACAGAAGCAGCAGGAAAAATATTTGATTATTTATCTACTAGTACTGAAATATAGACCTATCTGAAAACAGCATTACAAATCCAATACCCTCAGGTTTGACTTGAATTACTAAGCCTTTGCCATTAGGACATGGATGTGTAATGGTGGATTCTGACTTGGTTGCTATGAAGAATTCATCTGGCGATGCAGGCAAGAAATAGGCCGGAAACACTAATAAATAAACAACAGGGTAAATAAAGGATGTATCCCATAAAAAGGGGGAAATAGTGGCGGTCCCAGTATTGAATGTCCTGCAGATGAGCCTACTCATCCCTGGGCGTGATTCAGCTGAGAAGGAACTGGCACTTGGGTGCATGAATTGCTCGGCAGACAGGATGTGGGCAGAGATCCACGCTGAACAGTGATTGGGGGGTTGCCCAAAGTCTGCGAATGGAAGATGGGGTGACGAGCATTTCTGAAAAGACGAGAATAGGACATGGACCTCCCTAACTGTGACAACCAAGTAGGAGGTAGTTTTCTGCCAAATGCCATTCCTGAACCTGGTGGATGGAGCTGGCTTTGGTTGGGGATGCTGACAGTTATATCTGGAAATTCTAAGGCAGCAGAAAAGGTTCCCTCTTAGAATAGAAACAAGTCACATATTGTTCTTTTCCAAGTTAGTATAAGCCTTGAAGACGTAAAATCCTCGCCACTGAAACCGAAATTCTTCCTACTGTCAAGATGTTGGGCAATGATAACTGATTGTACATGTAAACCTGATAGTTTACAAGGTGACAGAATAACTTTTTAAAATGTATCTTTCAGGCACCTTCTGTTTGGTGTGCATTTCTGAGGTTATTACAGGTTGAAGGACTTATATACATCAATACATTCCATCGTCACTCCATCTGCCGAATGCCCCTCAACTGGCAGCACCTTCAGAGAGAATGTGCAAATGAGGTGCAGGACTTCACTGACCAGAAGACTTTATGGGAAATTCAGTTGGAGTATGTTGGCAGTGTAGGCAAGCCCTACTTGTGTTTGTATATGTGCGAGAGTGTGTAGTATAGGGTTTCTGCAAGTGACAGCCATGTGCTGTTGGGTTTCAGGCTCACCGCATGCACACTGCCGCCTGCCGTCTCTCATTAGACATCCAGTTCGGCAAGCATCCCCTTCTTCTGTCTTTTTTTTTTTTTTTTCAAATAATGATGAGAGGTTTCAGCAAATTGTAATATTTGAATATTAGTTGCATGGTTGTACTGTAAACAGTTCACAGTCCAAAAACCCCCCCCAAGAATATCCTGGTGTACTGAATCACTTAAGCGATGTTTGGACATGTATAGCTCGGGGCTTTCCATGAAAGTTACCCAAATATACTTGCAAAGCTGCCAACAGTGGAAATGTATATACATGCATCGTCAGATTCTCAGGCACACCATGGTGTGATGAACTGAGGTAAGTGTGAAAAGACATTCGTGAGCCACGAGACCCCCCCTGGATTCAAGCTCAACAGACTTGACTGAATTGTGAGATGGCCCAAGTTGTTTAATCATTACCCGTGTCCCTACACCAGGCACAATGAGCAAGCCAATTAACGGGGTGTCATACATTTACAGCTTATTTGTGTGAACACAAAGAATTCCTTTCTTGGCTAGCGTTATAAATCAGCTAGTGATGTCATCTTGTGACACTGCTGGACAATGTGGCTGTGTGACGCTTGGCCTGTAGATTGCAGCGGGAGGGGGGTTGCTGGCCCTTGCGCCCTGTGGTGCTGGCACCAGGGTAGGGGCTTACATTGGGTAGTGTGGCTTGCCAGTGGTCATCGCATACTAGCTGAGCCAGTAAACCACTGAAGAACAAGGCATAGATCCAGTTAAGCCTCTATTTTGGCCTCCATTTTTGGACGGGAAACCGCAAATATTCTGGTTCTGGTAGAGCATTTCTCTACTAATACTAAAAATCGAATAGTGATTTATTCTGTAATGGTTTGAGGCCATCCAACAGAATACTGGTAGGAACTTGGATTATACTGGTGGAGGAAGTTGCCATACCCACATGCGCTCAGTACATATGCACACACACGTGTCAGATTACACATGTTGGAGCAGAACATTCTGAGGTTGGTATGTTCAGTGATATGCTTATTCACATCAAAAGCTTTCACAAGAAGCTGAGCTAAAGGCTGGTTTAGACATGATTCAGGAAGCTCAGAAATCTGGGGTATTACCCTTCTTACCACACCTGAACTCACTCAGTATGGAAGTGCAAATTCCTATTGATGTAACATTCATACATAAGCACAGTGTCTGCTTGCTGTCTTGCGATTTCTATTGCAAATTACTATTATCATTATCATCACTGTATCACACAATACTTAAATATTGGGGGTGTAACAATACATGTATTTGGATCAGGTTTCAAAGGGTCAGCGTTTTTGATATGTGTTCTAAAAGGCTTAGTATTACATAGACTGGTTTGGCTTTGATAAATAATCATTATTGAACTCGTTCAGTGCCTGCCACACCAGTGGCCTCATAAATCACAGTCCCTGTTTTCTAACTACAGTTAATAACACCGTTTTTCTTTTTTGTATTTTCTGGAAATACATCCAAATATTTCTAAAACTTCTCTGTATATACTTTTCATAGTAGGTGCACTCAAATGCACTCATTTTTACCATACTTTATTCTGATGGCTCCCTATAGATTATCAGCATATGCTAGTTACCTTTTTAACTGTTAACTTGTTAATTAACTGGTAAAACTCATTCAGTTATTAATAGATTTATGTTTAATATTGTATTTAGGTTTAATATTTTCAGTTTTAGGTTAAGGTCAGGTTTATGGCTGGGACTGGGTTTAATATAATGTTTTGTGTTCAACTAAAAGTTTACATTTAATAGATATTTAGTCAAAAGTTACAGACAAGCTGAGCGACTACTGGCCATATACAGTACACCACCCAATTTTCTTCGAAAGTGCACTGTATGTTTTACAGTAAGAGATGAGTAGGAAATGATCTCTCATTTGAACCACTAATTTGAATATTAAGTTGTCATGATCTGCTGTGAGTCACATCTTTCACCAGAATGAATCGAGGCAACCCCCTGCAACTCCTGGCTTCTCACTGGCAGCAGGAGTTAGCAGATGCTGATCAAGAAAGAGGGATTCATTGAACTGCAAACCTGCTAATGGGATCCCTGACAATATAATTACTTTGCCGGGTTGATGAGAGAATGACAGATTTCTCTCTCTCTCTCTCTCTCTCTCTCTCTCTCTCTCTCTCTCTCTCTCTCTCTCTCTCTCTCTCTCTCTC